>JAHRHZ010000086.1:309560-324687 GCA_024137785.1 Ginglymostoma cirratum | reverse complement strand
CCAATTCGACTGGGACAACACCAAAATCCTGGGACAAGCTAAGCAGAGACAGGCACGGGAGTTCCTAGAAGCCTGGCACTCCACGAAGAAAGCCATTAATAAACACATAAAACTTGACCCCATATACACTCCACTACAAAGGAAAACCGGAAGTAAGGCAATCCAGCTCAACGGACGCCAGAGTTTAAAAACCAGGCGGGAAAATACATCAGAGATAAAAGGTACTGCAGATGCTGGAGAATCCGAGATAACAAGCATGGGGCTGGATGAACACAGCAGGTCAAGCAGCATCATAGGAGCAGGAAAACTTGACGTTTCGGGCCTAAACCCTTCATCAGAAATGGGGGAGGGGAAGAGGGTTCTGAAATAAATAGGGAGAGAGGGGGAGGCGGATAGAGGATGGATAGAGGAGAGGAGAGAGTTGCGGTGGGAGAGAGATTCCCTGAGGTTTGTCCGGAGGGAGGAGGGTAACTTTAATGCTTCGTCGGAGGTTGCACTGAGGATGTTACCCAGCAGGGTAACGAAACGTCTGCGGAACAACATACCAGCTCAGCGAGCCAACCAACCTCAACAATCATCCAAATTTTGTTCTGTCGCAGGGTTCAAACTGAGATTAAGCCTCACCCACCTTCCTTGCATGTACTGAAGAAGTTAATGGTTTATTCAGCTTACAGTGAAGATCTATGTAACTGTCATCTACTTTGGCTGTGATTGAATCATAGAACCCCTACACCATAGAAGCTGGCCATTGGCCCATCACGTCCATAACAGCCCTCTGAAGAGCATCCCACCCCACCCTATAATCCTACATTTTCCTTGGCTAACCCACCTAGCCTGCACATCCCTGAGCAATACAGGCAACTTAACGTGGCCAGTCTACCTAAACTGCACATCTTTGGACTGTGGGAGGAGACCGGAGTACACCAACGCACAAATACGGAGAATGTGCAAACTCCACACAGTCAGTCGCCTGAGGGTGGAATCGAACCCAGGTCCCTGGCGCTCTGTGGCATCAGTGCTAACCGCTGAGCTGCTGTGCCACCTGTAATCTTTCATGGAGCTGCATTGCTGCACAAGGTTCAAACTGCAACTAAACTCTCTCAGCAAGATTATCTGGATAATCAAAATCAGCAAACTGAGTGTGATCTCTCAATTCTTAGCCCGCAAAGTGTCAAGGCTGTATCTGATGCAATTTGTGTCAGATTAACATCATCTCACTTCCCCATGACAATCTCAGTGCTGTAGGCTAGGCGGTAAGATTTGCCAACATAGCTGACTTTCTGTAGGCACAGGATGCTATAGACTGTATACATGTTGTATTGAAAGTACCATATCACAACGAGGTAGATTACTTCAACTTATTCCTTTCGATCAATGTACATATCATCCGTGATCATTGACATCATGTCTTAGAGGTCTTTACCAAGTACCTTTGAAGTTGCCATGATGCATATATCCTTGATAACTCTCTCACCTTCCTGCTTAATTTCAAAGGCCAGATGCGTCACAAGGATAGCACCTGGAAGATGAGGGCTACCCTCTGCAACCATGGCTCGTGAC
Source organism: Ginglymostoma cirratum (assembly GCA_024137785.1). Lineage (NCBI taxonomy): Eukaryota > Metazoa > Chordata > Chondrichthyes > Orectolobiformes > Ginglymostomatidae > Ginglymostoma > Ginglymostoma cirratum. The sequence continues at coordinate 323,127 of JAHRHZ010000086.1, read as the reverse complement.
TTCAAATCATAACCCTCATATTGAGGCTAAGCTTAGATACAGCGCAGCCCATTCTTCAGCCAAGAACTTTGTGGAGCAGATGCTTGGATCAGTCTTGGAGCCTTGAAGTTCACTTCAAACAAAGTGTGTTGCGTAATCCTTGCGTGCTGTGGTCTGCACAACTAGAGCAGTAAGAGGGGATGTGATGGGTGCTGAAGGGCTAGGAGTGTTGCGGCATGCTTCAGAGGAGGAAGATGATGACTTTGAATGGGAGGAACAATCACCTTCACCTTGATGTAGCGGCACGGCATCGGACGTAACAGTTTAAACATTAATTAGCACCTGCTTCCAATTGATGTGAGTTGGGTGAAAGTCAAACAGACCCTGCTTATCCCAGGAGCAAATGAAGGGGCTTTTTTTGTTCTTTGTTTTACTCTTACAAAAGAATCTCTGCAGTGCAGAAAAAGACCATACAGCCCATCGAGTCTGCACAAGCCATCCAAAAAGCATACCACTCAGACCCAGGCCCAGCCCTGTACCCTATCCCTTTAACCCCGCATTTAACATGATTAATCCATTTAGCTTGCACATCCTTGGACACTAGTCAATTGACCATGTCCAATCCAAATAACTTGCACATCTTTGGACTGTGGGAGGAAACCAGACCACCTTGCAGTAACTTGAGCACCCAGCAGAAACCCACACAGGCATAGGAAGAACATGCAGACTCCACACAGACAGTCACCTGAGGCTAGAACTAAACCAGGTGTTGTGAGGCAACAGTGCTAACCACTGAGCCACCATGCTGTCTGTGTTCTGAGGAAGGATACCAGACCCTGTGTTCTGAGGAAGGATACCGGACCCAAAATGTCAACTCTGTTTATTCCTTCACAGATGCTGCCAGACCTGCTGAGCTTTTCCAGTAACTTTGTTCCTGATTTACAGCATCCGCAGTTCTTTTGGTTTTTATTTATGCTGCCCGTGTTGTGGAACAAAAGTTAACAATAACAATTTATTAAAGGCTTTTTAACATCTTATGCTCCCAAATTGAACAAATACAAAATATTATCCTATGCTGGGCGTAAGGGAAAGTAGCACTCATTCAGACTTATTCAGTGGTCTAACATGGCCTAAGGACACATAGTGCTAAAGACTGGTAGCTTCTTAACTTAATTCTTGTATATGCAGTTACAATGCCTGTCGATCAGACAGCTGATGATGTGAAGCAACAATATACAATATGAGCTTCTATTTCCCCTAATAATACCAGGGGAAGGTTATATATGTTGTTCTTATTCCCGAGTCATATTCTCTATTGGATTCACCAGACTTATTAATAACCAGTCCTGTAATGTGAAAATCAGCTAATCAGTTTCCTTGGAAGATATTTAGCCTGATACTTCCAGCTTCTATTTATGCACGTCGTCCATCAATACATAAACTTAACCTGTTTTCCCAGGACGTTTCAGCAGGGGTATCCATAGATGTATGTGACTTCTAATAGGGTCAAAGGTCTTGCACTGCTGTCCTTCAGTGCTTCAGGTTCCTGTAATCCATACTGGCTGGAAAGGGTATCCGGTAGATGTAATTTAGTTGAATTTTCAGATTGCAAATGTTATAAAGTGGCAAGTGTAAGACTTCTTCAAAGGTCAGCTAATCTGGTTCCCAAAATATCTCTTAACAAGGCACTGGGGAATATTTGTTTTCCTTTGCGCAATATTAACAAAATCAGAAATATATGTCTTTGAAATCAGGGAGTTCTAACAGCAAAGGTCTCTTGTGACTAGTTGCAAATAGTCTTTCTTCATTTAAGCTTGACAAGTTTTTTTTTTCATTTTTGTGCTCTAGCTTGCACTTTGAGAATTTAAATCAAAGTGCTTTATTCTGTGGAGCTTGTGAGTTTGGATCTCATCCAAAGTTTGGTGAATGTCGGATGTGAAGACCAACATTTTATTTATAAACGTAATAATTTTTAGCAAAGCAATTGATGAGCTTATAATGGCTTGTTAGGTGAAATACACAGTAGAACTTAATAATCAAGAGGCCAAATCTAACGATGTCCAAAAACATATACAGTGGACCTGGCCCTGATGAAATACATCCCAGGGTACTAAAAGAGGTGATGGGGGAAATAGCAAATGCACTAGTAATTATTTACCAAAATTCGCTAGAGTCTGGGGTGGTTCGTGCAGATTGGAAAACAGCCAATGTGACGCCGCTGTTTAAAAAAAGTAGACAAAAAGCATGTAACTATAGGCCAGTTAGCTTAACTTCGTTAGTGGGGAAAATGCTTGAATCTATCATTAAAGAAGAAATAGCAAGACATCTGGATATAAATTGTTCCATTGGGAACACCCAGCATGGGTTCATGAAGGGTAGGTCATGTTTAACTAATTTGGTGGAGTTTTTTGAGGACATTACTTGCATGGTGGACAGTGGGGAACCTATGGATGTGGTGTATCTGGATTTCCAGAAGACATTTGACAAGGTGCCACACCAAAGGCTGCTACATTAGATAAAGTTACACGGCATTACAGGAAATGGATTGGCATGGATAGAGGATTGGTTGACCAGTAGAAAGCAAAGAGTAGGGGTGAATGGGTGTTTTTCTGGTTGGCGGCCAGTGGCTAGTGATGTGCCTCAGGTGTCAGTGTTGGGACTGCAATTGTTTACAATTTACATAGATGATTTGGAGTCGGTGAGAAAGTGCCGTGTGTCAAAATTTGCAGATGACACTAAGATGAGTGGTAGGGCAAAGTGTGCAGAAGACACTGAAAGTTTGCAGAGGGATATAGATAGTCTAAGTGAGCGAGCAAAGGTCTGGCAGATGGAGTACAATGTTGATCAGTGTGAGGTCATCCATTTTGGTAGGAATAATAGCAAAATGGACGCTGTTTTAAATGGTAAAATATTGCAGCACGCTGTTGTGCAGAGGAACTTGGGTGTCCTTGTGCATGAATCGCTAAAAGTAGGATTGCAGGTGCAGCAGGTAATTAAAAAGGCAAATGGAATTTTATCTGTCATTGCTAGAGGGATGGAGTTTAAAAACACGGAGGCTATGCTGCAGCTGTATAGAGTCCTGGTGAGGCCACACCTGGAGTAAAGTGTGCAGTTTTGGTCTCCTGACTTGAGAAGGGATACACTAGCACCGGAGGGGGTGCAGAGGAGATTCACTCAGTTGATTCCAGAGTTGAGAGGGTTGGATTACGAGGAGTGACTGAGTAGACTAGGATTATACTCATTGGAATTCAGAAGAATGAGGGGAGATCTTATAGAAACATTATGGAGGGAATGGATACGGTGGAGGCAGGGAGGTTGTTTCCACTAGCAAGTGAAACTAGGATTAGAGGGCATCGCCTCAAAATAAAGGGAAGCAGGTGTAGGACTGAGGTCAGGAGGAACTTCTTCACCCAAAAGGTTGTGAATCTGTGGAATTCCCTACCCAGTGGAGCGGTTGAAGCTACCTCGCTGAATGTTTTTAAGGCAAGGCTAGATAAATTTCTGAACAGTAAAGGAATTAATGGTTATGGTGAGCGGGCTGGTAAGTGGAGCTGAGTCTCAAAAAGATCAGCCATGATCTTATTAAATGGCAGGGCAGCCTCGAGGGGCCAGATGGCCTACTCCTGCTCCTAGTTCTTATGTTCTCATGTTCTTATGTGCAGTTAACCCATACTAATTTCAGTTTTATGGTGTTATTTTTATATAGTCCATCCAGCACTAACTATGTTGTTGATTGGCTGGACATTTCAGCTGGGGAACAATATCATAAATTGCTAGCATCACTTAAAGCCGGCCTGTACTGCTTAAATTTCTCCTCATCCCCATCTTGAATGGGAAACCCTTTTTTTTTTAACAATGTCCCCTCATATGTAGTCTCACCTACAAGGAGAAACCTCCACAGAGCATCCATTCTGTGATATCCCACAGGATCTTATGCTTAAATAAGATTACCCATCAGTCTTCTAAAATACTTTGGATTCAGGCCCAACCTGTCTAATCTTTCATAATTGGACAACCACTTTACACTTTATATTAGTCGAATGAACCTTCTCTTTTACAGACAACCCAGTTGGGAAGGGACATTTAGGTTCCCTTTGGTTTGTCGCCTTCTGCCTGGAGTTGCTCACTGTATATCTGGTAGCAAGAGCTGTCCCCATCCCTTCATGATGGCAAGTTGTATGCTGCACACTGTGAGGAATCTTGACACCTATTTTGGTACACCAGACCTCTCCAGAGCAATACAGAAAGTGTTGTTTGAGTGCACTAATGACCTGCACATAGAGTCGTAGATCCCATTTCATGTGACAACATGATCTTCAATATATGCATGCTGTGCATTTGAACATGGGTGCTGCACAGGAGTAATCAGCCATGTAGTCAGTTGATAGCTCTTGTCACCCAATAGGCAGTTTTAGCTTGCCGGGGTGACTCAAATGCAGCTGGCATAATCAACTGCTGGAGAATGAAGCGTTACGAATACTGTCAGGACACAGAGCAATGACCTGAATAACGTGCTGCCTGTACTAGCTGTAAATTGAGAAAATGGTATCCCTTTTAGTTCTGTTATCGGGCATTTGCCATATGTAGTCTGCAAAGCAATATCCATCCAGTCAGTAGCGCTCTACAATATGAAAAAGTCTGCAGTACTGGTAGAGACTCATGATTGCTCCGAATGTTTGTCTCTGGTAGGAGAGAATGAAATGCAGTTAGGTCTCAAAGAATAGAGAGAGTCAGTTACCTGCTTTATGGAACATTGGATGACAAACAGCAAGGTGTTGCAAATATCTCCAACTGCAGCCTGAAAAGAAATAGGCGCTTAAAATTTCATCTGTATGGTCACCTTTACAGCTATTGATAAAGGGATCCTTGTCCCTCCTTGAGATTGTAGCTGTGACTACAGCAGGTGGAGGATTTCACTGAGAATGTTCTTAATAACGCACACATGTTACAGACATTGTCCTTACTGAGATAATTCTTCTCTGAAGGCCTCTTAATGAGAGCCCATCTCACTATCCTCCAGCTACTTCTTTCAGCAACTTTTTCTGCCCTGTTCAACTTCTAAATTGCACTGAATTCCAAGAGAGTTGATTATTAATGAACCTATGCCTGGGAGCAGCTGATTTGCATATAAATTTTGAGGTCAGCAAAAAGCCATTAAGCACCACTGCACCACTCCCTGTGGACCTTTTGTATCTTTAAACAACTATACAGCCAGCAAACACGTATGGAATTCCAACAACAACCAGAAGAAATTAATTAACAACTAACCTGTCAGCAGTTCATGGTCCTTTAAAAAAGTGCTGCTGGGTGTCCTTATCAATCAGGCAACAGTTGGATATTTAAATGTATTCAAATGGTGAACATTTATGTGTGAGCACAGATGAATACATAGTTATAGGATCTAAGGAAACTGGTTGTTCGATTGAGTGCACAATATGTAATGTATTGTTACAAATAAAATGTTCCAGATGGATGAAGACTAGGCTCCTTTTAGCATCTTCTCCAACATGGTTATGATAAAGTTTCTTGCAAAAGTGAACGTGAACACTGTGTGCATTATATTAGTCCTTAAATAGCACCTGTAGCATCCAAATAATAGAAACCATCTATCTCAATTTTGTGCCCTTTAACTATTGAGTGTCTACTGTTTGCTAAGCCACTTAGTGCATGACCTTGGAACATCTATCACACTTGAAATATTGTGTTATCATAGGAAGGATTTGGAAGCTTTAGAAAGGGTGCAGAGGAGATTTACCAGAATGCTGCCTGGACTGGAGGGCAGGTCTTATGAGGAAAGGTTGAGGGAGCTAGGGTTTTTCTCATTGGAGCGAAGAAGAATGAGAATGTACTTGATAGGGGTGTACAAGGTGATGAGATGCAAAGATAGAGTGGATAGCCAGAGACTTTAAGGTGATTGGAGGAATGTATAGGGGAGATGTCAGAGGTAGGTTCTTTACACAGAGAGTGGGTGGGTGCATGGAATGCGCTGCTGGCAGTGGTAGTGGAGTCAGATACATTAGGGACATTTAAGCGACTCTTGGATAGTCACATGGATGATAGTAAAATGAATGGTATGCAGGGTAGTTTGATCTTAGAGTAGGATAATAGGTCGGCACAACATCGTGGGCCAAAGGGCCTGTACTGTGCTGTACTGTTCTATGTTCTATATATGCTTCACTTGAATATATAAGAAAAGTAAAAAAAAAATTCATCGTATTTAGCTTTACCTGTTCTGTTTCAAGGAAAACATTTCATCTTGAATGTATGATACATGTTCTGTAAAATAGATTAAATCTATCTATATTGATTGCTTATTGGAGAATTGTTTCCAGTTCACACTACAGGAAGGCCATCAAGGCAACTCTCAATAGCAGCAGAATATACTATTTGCAAGATGCACTGCAGAAATTTGTCAACGATCCTTAGACAGCACTTTCCAAACCCGTGATCCCTTCCATCTTGGAGGACAAGAGCAGCAGGTGCATAGGAACCTGCAAGTTCCCCTCCAAGCCACTCACCATCCTGACTTGGAAATATATCACCGTTCCTTCAGTGTTGCTGGTCAAAATCCTGAAATTCCCTCCCTTACGGTATCGTGGGTCTACCTACAGCATATAATCACCTTATCAAAGTGAACTAGGGACGGGCAATAAATGCTAGCCCAGCCAGCGACATCAGTACCCCATAAGTGAAGTAAAAAAGGCCATGGCGTGGAGACAACATAGAGAAGATTTAATTGAATGGTACCAGGAATGAGGAGCTTAAGTTATGTGGCAAATAAGAGAAGCTGAAATTGTTCTTCTCAGAGCAGAGAAGATTCAAATCAGCAATGAAAACCATCTGACAAGACAAGAAGATCTCAAGGGGTCTTGCTACAGAGATATCAGAAAGTGCAGTAGTTAGAATACATTGAGGCACTCTCAAAATCCAGAAAGCAGGAATTTTTTTTAATTTAACTTACTTTTCTAAGCAACCTGTTCACAGATGTTATTGCACACCTCTGGCACTTGAATCTTGGCCTCCTAGTCCAGGGTAGGAGCATTACCACTGTACCACAAAAGGGCCTGTTTAGGCAGCTCGCTGTTTCTGCCCAGTTTTAAATTGCAGGCCTATCACGTGTGGGGTGAAAGTGATAGCCACTACACTACAGAATTCATCACCTTCAGTTTATTTCACTGCGGAGTACTTGAAAATTTAAATTATGATTAGATTAAGATACAAGCTAAACTATAAACTTATCTTTAAAACAAACTATGTTTTAAAATATACCTTTTGTTCGTCAGCAAGGAGAAATTTGACATTGCGCAAATATAAAAGGGCATGTGAAGAGTGTTTGGTAGAAATCAATAACCCATTCAACAAGGTGTAATTTTTTAAAGGGTTTTTATAAGATTAGGCGTGGGAATCTGATTGCTTGGAGATAGTGATGTAAGCCTGCAGACTCTCATAGATTGTAGAATAACTAACAGCGACTTTTGGTTTTTCCTGTTATTCTCTGCATGTGCGAATTTGTTGACAGTTTCATTATCACTGAAAAATTCATGCATATGAATGATTTTTGTAGGGTAACTAAGGATAAACTATTTCTAGAATATAGATCATAGAACATAGAACAGTGCAGCACAGTACAGGCCCTTCGGCCCACAATGTTGTGCTATACTTTTACCCTAAACCTAAGGTCTATCTAACCTCCACCCCTACCTTATACTATCATCCATATGCCTATCTAATAGCTGCTTAAATGCCCCTAATGAGGCCGACTCCACTACCTTCTCCGGCAAAGCATTCCACGCCCCGACCACTCTCTGAGTAAAGAACCTACCTCTGACATCTCCCCGATATCTATCTCCTTTCACTTTAAAACTATGTCCCCTCGTAAAAGCTACCTCTGCCCTAGGAAAACGTCTCAGGCTGTCTACTCTATCTATACCTCTGTTCATTTTGTACACCTCTATCAAGTCACCTCTCATCCTTCGTCGTTCTAACGAGAAACGCCCTAGCTCTCTCAACCTTTCCTCATAAGACCTTCCCTCCATTCCAGGCAACATTCTGGTAAATCTGGAGAAATTTCACATATCTGAAGAAGGGTCTCGACCCGAAACGTCAGCTTTCCTGCTACTCTGATGCTGCTCGGCCTGCTGTGTTCATCCAGCTCCACAACGTTTTATCTCAGATTCTCCAGCATCGGCAGTTCCTACTATCCTGGTAAATCTCCTCTGCACCTTTTCTAACGCTTCCACATCTTTCCTGTAATGAGGTGACCAGAACTGGACACAATACTCCAGATGTGGCCGAACCAAGCTTTTGTATAGCTGGAGCAAAACTTCACGGCTCTTGAACTCAATCCCTCTATTAATGAAAGCTGACACACCATACGCCTTCTTAACAACTCTATCCACCTGGGTGGCAGCTCTCAGGGAACTGTGAACATGACCCCCAAGATCCCTCTGCTCCTCCACACTGCCAAGAATCTTTCCGTTAACCCTGTACTCTGCTTTCAAATTTATCCTTCCAAAATGAATCACCTCAGAATGAATCACCCTACTGTCCGAAGGGTCAGTAATGGAAGGACAACAACTTCAGGTAATTGGCAAAAGAACTGAGATGAAAGGATAGGTCTTTTTATTATGAATTATATTAATTCTAAGGTTTTAGAGTAGATTTGTAGCTCGGGTTGTGGATGCTGTGGTTGGTTGGCTCGCTGAGCTGGTTCGTTGTTCTGCAGACATTTCATTACCCAGCTGGGTAACATCATCAGTGCAGCCTCCATTGAAGCGCTGTTGTGTTTTCCTGCCCGTCATTTAAACTCTGGAGTCCATTGAGCTGGATTACCTCACTTCCAGTTTTCCTTCGCAATGGAGTGTATACAGGGTCTAACTCTATGTGTCTATTGATGGCTTTCTTAGTGGAGTACCAGGCTTCTAGGAATTCCTGTCCTTGTCTCTGCTCTCCCTGTCCCAGGATCCTGGTGATGCCCCAATCGAATTGGTGGTTTTCGTTATCCATGTGGATGGAGATGAGTGCGTATTGGTCTTGTCTTTTTGTTGCCAGTTGATGTTCATGTATCCTTGTGGCTAATTTCCTTCCTGTTTGTCCAAACACAATGTAGTGTTTGTCGCAGTCTTTGCAGGGAATCTTGTATATGACATTGGTCCTGTCCATGGTGGGTAGTGGGTCTTTGGTCCAGGTGAGCAGTTGGCATAGGGTTGATGTGGGTTTGTGTGCTACTGTACCCTATCAGCCCCATGCCAACTGCTCACCCGAACCAAAGACCCACTACCCACCATGGACAGGACCAATGTCATGGACAAGATTCCCTGCAAAGACTGCGACAAACATTACGTTGGACCATTGCTCACTCATCTCCATCCACATGGATAAAGAAAACCACCAGTTGATTGGGACAACACCAGGATCCTGGGACAGGCAAAGCAGAGACAAGGACGGGAATCCCTAGAAGCCTGGTACTCCACTTAGAAAGCCATCAATAAACACATAGAGCTAGATCACATATACACTCCGTTGCGCAGGAAAACTGGAAGTGAGGTAATCCAGCTCAACGGACGCCAAAGTTTAAATAACAGACGGGAAAGCACAACAGCACATCAGTGGAGGCTGCACTGATGTTACCTAGCAGGATAATGAAATGTCTGTGGAACAACAAACCAGCTCAGTGAGCCAAGCAACCATGACAATTATATTAATTATTTTGATCTAGAATGCATTGCCTGAAAAGGTGGAGAAGTAAATTCAAAGGAATTGGAGAAATACTTGAAGGAGAGAATAGTGTGGTCTCAATGGTAAAGAGCAGCGGAGCAAGTTAAGGTGGATAAATATTTCAAATGGGTTGGCACGGAACTGATAGGCCAAATGGCATTTATTTTATGCTGTAAGAGTCTGTACTTTCTAACTTGATGGCTAGAAAAGATTGAGCTTGTGTAAAACAAAGTTGAGAGCAAAATATTCAATTTGACGGTATTTGTTTTCCAGTTTGATTTTTTTAGCTTGGCAAATTCAACATGCAAATTGAAAAACTGAAAAGGCTGAGTAAACTAGTGATACAGTAAACCGATTTGGTCTGATGTAGAAGGAAATTGTTAGATGCTTGAGACTCACTTTAAGCCAGTGACACTCAAATTTTTTTTTTCCTTTATTTCAAAGGCGAAAACGACGTAATTTCAGCAAACAGGCCACGGAAGTTCTGAACGAGTATTTCTACTCCCACCTGAGTAATCCCTACCCTAGTGAGGAAGCCAAAGAGGAACTGGCAAAGAAATGTGGTATCACAGTGTCACAGGTACAGCCTACTCTCCCAGCTTCAGCCTGGGATTCGTCTGCAGTCCACATCCACAGATATCACTACACATTCCCCTCAAGCCAGCTTGGAGAAACAAGCAAAGCAACAAATGTAGGCGAAAAGCTTAATATGTAAATTGTGCTTTTATATCAGTACATATGTTTGATTACCTGCCAGGGTTTCTGGGATAAGATATTATGAGATATTGTACAATATTAAATTAATGGTTGCTGGCTGCTTTTTTTTTCACATTGCAGTTTCACTGCATTATGACTTTGGTTGTAGCCCAAGATAGATAGCGAGGATCCAAACACTTTCGTAAATTTTTTTAATTGATGAATTTGTTTCCCAAACACAAAGCTGGTGTAATTATGGTATAATACGCTGATATTTGAGTTTGAAGTTTAAATGAAGTGTAACCTTATGTATTAAAAGTGCCGTTCTCCCACAGAGCTTGGCACCTACCTCTTCAAGCTAAATCTTAACATTTTAAATAATATTTTACATCAATTAAACTGTCATAATAAAACTCGTGCTCCTTCTCTGTATGTAAATATGTTCATGATTGAGATAATAGGAACTTACACTTGCAATGAAGGTAAAATCATATTCAGTTTTGCCAGACCTGAATTGCTGTGAATGTCTTGATCTTTATTATATGTCACTTATTTCTGCCTACGTGCCAATCTTTCCAATGTCATTGTTAAGCCAGTGATTTTCCTATCCACTCTGGTAAAAGCTGAGTCAAGCTTTTTTCCAGCAGCAGAAAAACTACAATAGCTGCATGTTAAAGGTATAAAAGAGGGTAGTAACTTCAGGTATCAGCTGGGTTTATGTCATCTACACCTTATCCCCTGAGTCCCCAGACAGCAAGTTCAAAGTATTAGAAATGCAGTCACTTAAAGTGATCAATGCTGGGTCTGTAACTTGATCCCTTGATGGTAGGAAAAAATACTTTTTCAAGTCCTTCTCCACTTTTACACCTCCCTTCCACGCATATCTCCAGTTTTTTTTCTTTAAATGAGCCTAGCTCATTAAATTCTCCATAAATCGGAAATGCTAGCCGGTGTGTTTTTGGCCAAAAGGAATTTTTATTTACAACATTGCATTCCTTTGTGTCACTTTTTTTTAATACTCCGGTGACTTTTGGCAAAATGTTGACTGTTTCAGGATTTATAAATTGTACTGATAATGTCCAAATTAAAGTAAGTTGAAAAGAATAAACCTGATAAGGCATTTTTGTTAAAAATGGTACAGCGCAAAGCTCCAAATATGTCCGGTAAGCAGACCATCCCCGTTATCCAGTCACTGTGATGGAAACACTACTGAATGTGTAGGGAATAAATTGATATGTGAATTCTCTTTACATAAACGTTCTCATGAACCAGCTTGTATCATCTTGAAATTAGCCGCTCATGGAAATATCTAATTTAAAGGAAAAATCTGTGTTTTCAGAAATAAAAATGATAGATGGAATTTATTATTTAAACCCTAGGTGATATCCCTCCAGTGTTTTCATTTTGCATCATTTAATCATTTAAATAATAGTGTTCTTTCTAGTGCAGATTAACATAGAGCAGGCTGCCATATTGTGAAATTATTCCAGTTTGCAGCACTATCTTGTAATATTATGATGCCACTATGCTGTATGTTATCAGGCAAAGGTAAACTAAATAAAATGCATGCCTTAAATTTGAGCTGAAATTCTTGTTTCTGTGGTAACTGAGTCCCTGGTTCACTGTAGTGTGGTTATTAATCTGCTCTGGGCAGATAGTGATTGAAGCCTGAGAGATTGCTGGGCTTTTATTCCTGGAGAGGTGTTCAATAGTCCCTGAGTATTCACTGCACAAATTCACAAGTGGACATACATTGGGAAAGAGACTGTAGTTGCTTGCTATCTATTCTAGTAGTAAATGACAGAGAGAAACCAAAGTGTCTGTGCAGGGTTCATTCAATATCATCACTGGTGGTGAACATTCTACCAAACTTGGCAAAGGCTACATTTTAGTAAATCTCATCAAAACATTCACTTACCACTTGAAGAAGAGGCTGGGAATTTTTTTTTAAATACCTTCTCATTGAAATGTTGCAAACACCTGAAGCAAGGGTGGTTTCTACTGAAAGATTGTTTAAATCTTAATTAACTTCTAAATTTTAATGGTGTGAAATATATAAATATTTGTCACAAATGTATATAATTTCTGAATTTTCTTTTAGAAAACATAGACTTTTCCTTTAAACCTGATGTAAGAATATTTTATCAGTTTTATCAGACAAATTCTAAAAGAACACAAATGCCATATCAGGTCTATGCTTTGGAGTGACGTGTATTTTTCTATTAAATCTAACTATGGGTTTTCTAATGAATATTAATATACTTTATTTTGAGTCCCAGTGTACCCAATTACCAGAATGTTTGATATATAATTCATGGAAGGATGAAAAGCAGATGATGCACTGCTACTTGGAGCAAAAGAGCTGTTATTTGAAATAAGATGAATTTCTTAGTCACCTTTAAAGATAGCGTACCATTTTAAGAAAAATATACTTGACCTCTGCAGTTTTTGCTGTGCATCTTTAACACGCTTTACTTCAAGTAGTAAGAATTGAAGTGGTTCAGATGGCGAAAATAGTTGCTTGTTCAATCTAAGAATCTCCGATTAAGTTTCCTAGTAACTCTTACACAGTGTGATCAATATCAAGAATGACCTATGGTGTGATCTAAATTTTTTTTTAGTTTCTTTTTAGTGATAAGATAATGTGGAGAGTTAAAATATGCAATGAATACTTGTATCAAAGAGGAAAAACAAATTGGACCAGACCTTTATGATACCAAATGGCCCATCAAAAGATGGATATTATGTACATCTATATAGATACAAGGCTAGTGAAAGCAATTTAAATGCTCCTGATATCTCTTCTTTGCTTTTTGCTAGAGCATTATCATTCAATTATTGTATATTTCATTATTGGCATGTTTCACCATGCATCACACAACAGAAAGGGACAACTCATAAAAAGTGTACAGTTTCATATGACAAAAATGAATAGTTTTAGACTAAATGAATTCTATTTTCTCTAGATTAACCACCATCCCATTTATGTTATAGATGTCATATGTGAAAGAACCATCTGCCTCTGTTCTTTTGAAATTTCTTGTTTCCAACTGCTCACTATATCATTGTTTTGTATTATATGGTGTACACTACCCCTACATGAAGTCCACATACAAAAATAAAGTTTCTGGAAAAGCTCAGCAGGTCTGGCAGCATCTGTGAAGGAATAAACAGT
>JAHRHZ010000086.1:250274-304560 GCA_024137785.1 Ginglymostoma cirratum | reverse complement strand
TGAAGAAGGGTCCAGACCCAAAACATCAGCTTTCCTGCTCCTCTGATGCTGCTTGGCCTGCTGTGTTCATCTAGCTCTACACCTGTTAACTCATATTTTGCAGTCTGCTTTCATGCAAGCAGTGTGTGTAAGTTGTGCGCAATACTATCTGACATATGCTGTTTTGCTACTGTTTCAATTAATATCCAACACAGTGCCAGTGAGTAGGTGGGCCAGACTGTTGTCGGTGACTGTAGTCTCCCAAGCTCATTAGAGTTCATTGGCCGTGGGCATCTTAATAGAGAACAAAACATTCTATCAACCCTGCTCAAGTCACTGGGAGGCCATCATAAAGAGAAGCAAAGTAATGTTCTAAAAAAGGCAAACACAGCATTTGATCATACATTGATAATATGGCATTAATATCGTTTGATATGCTCTTTATTGGACAATGAACATAATGAAAGCTGTAAGGACAGTTAGTGCAGAAAACCACTAAGTGATTAACGTCTGTCACATCTTTTGTCGGAAAGTACTAGGTGGCTTTCTTCATTTCTCACCCCTTCATCTCCATCCATAGAAAACTGCTGTTATTCCTTTCTTTCCTCCTGAATGGTAGGGCAAAGATGCAGCGTACTGCTTTAATGTGGGCGACTCCTTATAGAAAAGATCTGTCTGGATTTCGAAATTTCTGATTCAGAAGCCCCATGACGTGCTTGATAATTATCCTGGTGACTTGGGTTTCTCCTGCATTGCTCAATCATGTTTGGTCTTTGGGGGAGTACAGGATGGACAGGTGTGTAGGGGCTATCTCAACCCGAACAGCTATCCTATTGCATGAATAGAAAGATCAAATATTATAGGAGTAAATTAAATTGTTTTGCAGGAAAAAAATACATTGCAGCAACTGCCTGGCTACTAATTGTCTCAATCCTGTTTATGTGGCAAAGTGCTGGCCTTCCTGTTCACAAATGCATTGGGCTCGTGTTCTGCGTTTGGCCCCATTGGCAGTATCTCTGTGGTCAATCCCAACCTGGATGCAAGGGAAGCCAAATACCTCTGCAAATCCTGATATTCTGTTGAGCTAACCATTGAATTCAGGGAGAAAGGGAAGCAATGGCTTCATGGTATTATTGCTGGACTGTTAATCTAGAGACCCAGGTAACATTCTGGGTCCTGTGTTCAAATCCCACCATGGCAGATGGCGGAATTTGAATTCAATAAATATCTGGAATTAAGAATCTCATGACGACTGCAAATCCATTGTCGATTGTCGGAAAAACCCATCTGGTTCACTAATGGTCTTTAGGGAAGGAAACTGTCATCCTTACCTGATCTGGCCTACATGTGACTCCACCCACAGCAATGTGGTTGATTCTTAACTGGCGTCTGGGCAATTAGTGATGGACAATAAATGCTGCCTAGCCAGTGACATCATCATCATGTGAATGAATAAAAAAAGTCATACACTGCCCAGTCCAGAAGGCATTGGTCACCTGTTTAACTCAGACGGCGATCTGCTGCAGTCTGGGAATGGAGAAAGATGTTCCCTCTAGCAGGCTGGAAGGATCCAGCAGCAAAGATATAAAATAACTGAAGCTCCATTGATCCATGATTCATCAGATAGTAGGTGCAGATGTTTGCAACAACCTGCTTGGAGATATTGACCGGTGCAGTGCCCCAGATAGATGATGGAAGATAACTCTGTGCCTGTACACCCTGTTTGCTGGACATGACCAGCTACAAGCAGCCCCTTCATCTGTTTTCTTTTGATAGGCCCACCTGCTACTGGTTGTTGAAACTGTTGGACCTCTTCCTCCAACTGAAGCTGTCATAAACAAATCAAACAAATAAGTGCATGCAGCTGAGAGCCCCTCAGTACTATTTCAGTGACCCTGAGAGACCAATTTAGGTTTCATTGGCAGATATGGCATTGGGCAAGGTGTCCATGACTTTGTATTAAATGAAAATGGGATCTTAATTGTGCAATAGGACGCTAATTTCACATATCCATAAGGCTGCCATCACTGTGAATGCAACAGATACAGAGCAGGAAGTACTCTGCAATGAAGGTTAAAAGCTGTTACCTAATGATTGATGTAATAAAAGTGGCTTAATCATCACAACATGCTAAACCTACCACAGAAAGTGTGTTTTGCATCCTTTTCTTAACTATTGAGAGTTGGTATTTTCCACATCTATCACCTTAACCAACTGCTCTTGCGTGGACAATTCCCAAAGCACTGAAGTTATAAAATGCACATCGGCAGAAATCCTCAGTATACGTCAATTGGCATATGTTAATCGATCTGAGCATCTACTACAATGCTGTTAACAGGTTGTAACTATTCATCAATTTTTAAAATCTATTTGAATGTGCAAATTTCTTACAAAATTTTGTATTCATCTTTTACTTCAGTCTGAACACTCCAGTTGTTTCACCCTGTAGTTAGAATTTTAAAGTAATTACTGTATGTAGAAAAATGTTAGCTATTTCAAATTAGTAATTAATTATAGAACATGTCACAGAATCACCAAATTGTTACAGAGTGCCTGGGTAGGTGTTCTGAATTTGTTTTTCAGAATGATTTACTTCAGAGTACCACAGGATATTGATCAGATGGGCCAATGGGTGAGGAGTTGCAGATGGAGTTTAACTTAGATAAATGTGAGGTGCTGCATTTTGGAAAGAAAAATCAGGGCAGGACTCATACATTTAAAGGTAAGGTCCTGTGGAGTGTGGCTGAACAAAGGGACCTGGAGTGCAGGTTCATAGTTCCTTGAAAGAGGAATTGCAGGTAGATAGGATAGTGAAGAAGGTATTTGGTGTGCTTGCCTTTATTGGTCCGTGCATTGAGTATAGGAGTTGGGAGGTCATTTTGCGGCTATACAGGACATTGGTTCGGCCAATGAATTGCGTGCAATTCTGTCTCCTTCCTATAGGAAGAATATTGTGAAACTAGAAAGGATTCAGAAAAGATTTACAAGGATGTTGCCAGGGTTAAATGGTTTAAGCTATAGGGAGAGGCTGAATAGGCTGGGGCCGTTTTGCCTGGAGTGCCAGGGGCTGCGGGGTGACCTTATAGAGGTTTATAAAATCATGAGGGGCATGGATATAGAGTAAATAGGAAAGGTCATTTCTCTGGGTGGGGTCTCCAAAACTAGAGGGCATATGTTTAAGGTGAGAGGGGAACAATGTAAAAGGGACCTAAGAGGCAACCTTTTCACGCAGAAGGTGGTGCACGTATGGAATGAGCTGCCAGGGGAAGTGGTGGATGTTAGTACGATTACAACATTTAAAAGGCATCTGGGTGGGTGTATGAATAGGAAGGGTTTAGAGGCACATGGGCCAAATGCTGGAAAATGGGATTAGATTTATTTAGGATATCTGGTTGGCACGGACAAGTTAGACCAAAGGGTCTGTTTCAACGCTGTATATCGCTAAGACTCTATGAATAGGAATTGAAACATAATGCTCATTCAATTGGAATCAAGTAATGAAAGTGTACTGCTATATGTCTGAGTTAAAGTATTACATTTTGTTGAATCCAAAGTAGTCTTAAAGTACTGCATTGTTCAATGCCAAAGTTTGAAGTGCATTGTGATGTAACTGTGCCTTTAAGAGAAATTTGTTCTGTGCTGTTTCTCTTGCAGAGAGGTTTTGCCACAGTGGTGAAGAATGTCTCCTTCAGAAGCAATGGGTAAACAGCTTTGAGCTCCCAAAGTGTTTTTTTTTCTAATTTAGGCAAAAGAAGCATAAGTTGGTGGAGTCAGGCTCACACAAACCAGTTTTGCTTTCATTTCAAGTTTGGAGTTGGCAGGTAAAGCTGCTAGATACAGCTGTCTCTCTGCTGCAGCAAAAAAGCTTTGAGTTCGCTCTCTGCTGCTAGATTATTTCTCTTGGTGTGCCTAAAATATGCACTCCCAAGATGGCAGCAGAGTAAGCAGCCCTGCATTCAAGCTCCTGGTCCAGGGCTCATCTGCTACCTGGTCTACTTTCTTTGTTTCTTCTTTTTTCGGTTTACTTTTGCTCTTTTTCTTGCGCTACTTTCTTTTTTTTCTCTCTTTAAAAGCCTTTCTTGACATCTTCGGCAGAGTGAGAGCAGGGCTGGCCTCCTGAGCACGTGCAGCAGTGGCGGCAACAGAGTTGGGTCCTCCCAGCATCGGCAGCAGCAAGATTCATGGGCAAAGAGAGTGAGCCCAGTGCAGAGGGGAGAACAAGCCCAACACTGAGGAGAAAGCAAGCTTAGCGTGGAGGAAAGTGAGCCCAGAATGGTGGAGAGCAAGTCCAACATGGAAGAGAGCAAGTCCTAAGGCAATGTTAGCGAGGTAGGCCCAGCGGTGAAAGATGGTGCTTGAGGATCGGTGACTTCATCATTGGCTAGGTCTGGCACTGTCGGCAATGATGAAGCGGTGACGAGTGGGCACCACGGCAACATTGATAAGGCGAGTCTCTGATGTTGGTGTGCAGGTGGCGGCGAAGATGAATCAGCCCAGTGGCACAAGATGGCGCCTGAGGATCAGCGACTTTGACATTAGTTGGGTTTGGCAAAGTGATGGTGATACTGAGCAAGCTCACGACTCTACTGTAGATGGACTTCTCTTAAGTTGTACATTTTCATTTTTGCTTATTCTTAAACTATCAAAATGGTGCTGAATTATGCTGAAAAATGAAAGCTTTTCACTTTATTTTATTGTATTTTACTGTAAAATACGCATGATCATAAATCATTCATTCATTCATTCATTCTCATGGTCTGAAAGGGAGATAGTACATGAGGAAGATCTGTTTTGCTGAATTTGCCTTTGCTGAGGGTGTGTTCATGGAATGGTGCTACATTGGAACCATTGATAATTAGTAGTAAATAATATTATTAGGTATTTCAATTGGGTTAAATTTACGTAATTTTTAAAATTTTTATTTTAACTGCTTCATAAGAATAAAGTGTGTTTTGCTTAAAGCCTAATGGTGGACCACTCTAATCACATCTAATGACTGCTGTTCTGTCCTCACTGACCTAAAGAATTAAGTGTTGCGTCATTTTTAAGATTCTTTTCTTTACCCCTCCTTATCTTTTCAATCTTATCCAGTCCCGTAATTCTCCAAAATACCTATATCTAGTTCTGGATTCTTGAGCATCCCCAAATTTTTACTATTACAACATTTGTGCTGAAGCTGTAAAGTTTGAAGGTCCTGCCTAAAGCTCACCACCTATCTCATTTTTTTTCTTTACAATGGTTCCTAAACCTACCACTTTGACCAAATGTTTGACCAACTGATCTAATATAACTTGATGTTAAGTTTTTCTTTACTTTGGATGTTTTATTAGGTTAAAGGCACAGTCTGAATATGAATTGTTGTCATACAGTGGTATTAAGGTACATTACAAGAAAATGCATCATCCATTTTATCATGAACAATACCACCTGGGGTCAGCTAATAAATATGGATGACGTGCTAAGTTGCAGCCTGAAACTTTGAATTGCAGTACAATTAACCAAGTACTCTAACTAAACAAGAAACTTTAAATGTCTTCAACCTTTGTTCAGTTGTCCACACCTGGATTCTATTGCTTTAAATACATACAAGTTTCGCCACAGTGATAATAAATTTGTCATTTCACATGCATACATTGGGATTATGATCTAGCCATTATAAAGTAATACATGATATTTTGACATGAAGTGTCACTGAGAATTAACTGATACATATTTCATGTGCAGAGAAGTAATTCAAAAAGACAAAACCTTTTATTATTGTTGTAAAACCCATCACTGCCCACTGAAGAAAGTCAGAAGTCACGCGACACCAGATTATAGTTCAATAGGTTTATTTGAAAACACACAAGCTTTTGGAGCACAGTCCCTTTGTCTGGTGCAGTGTGATCATGTGATTTCAAATAAACCTGTTGGACTATAACCTGGTGCCATGTGACTTGTGACTGTCCACCCCAGTCCAACACTGTCACCTCCACATCATGCAGTCTGAAAAAGACATCTTCCATCATGCTTGGTGGGATGCCCTGCAGACAATATGAGAGTAGTAAAACAATAACTAACTAAGAGTTTTGACGAAAAAATAAATGTGCTGTTGGGGTTTTTAGTCTGATGTTCAAATGCAAAAATGACAAACTTCAAAAGGAGCAGCAATTTGTACTGCATGAAGAATGGGTGCTGATTAGTTGACAAGTTGACTCTGATTATCAAGGCAATGCTATGGCAAATGTTCCAGGAAACTATTGCCACCAACACTTTACTTCAGAAAGATCATATTACCTGGACATGGGCCTTTTTTATGCACAGACAGATCATTATGTATGAAGATATGTAGCTTCTAGCAAACGTGACTGAACCATATTACGACCCGGTCTTAAATTGGTTGTTAGTGTAATTCTAAGCACACTCAGGATTGTTCACCCAGTGCTATCCAATTTCAAAAAGCACCTATCTTTGGAAATTAGAGATTCTGAGTTTTGGAAAATAGAGTGGTTGAATAATGTTGAATAAGGCCTATTAGAAATAATTGAGGGAATGTGCTGTTTGATACAATTTACCAGCCATTCAGACATGCACCCTACCTACCAGGCATCATGCTGGAACTGAAATTCATGTACCACAAAATTTGCTTGTGTGGTAGGTAGAATGCCTTTGACTTGGCAACAGCATCCTGTTATGGAAAATGCTGCACTTTAGCAGCATGAAACAGCTAGTTGCTATGAGCTTGCAATGCAGTAAATACAGAAACAGGCTGTTTTTGAGCTAATCTTTATACTTCATACAGGCCATTCTTCCTATCTCTTCTCAGCCTTCTTGTGTAGTCAAGTTCCCTTTTGAATGCATCTAAACCATTTAAGAGCTTCAGGAGCAGGAAATTCAGTCCTTCAGGCCTGCTTCACCATTCAATACAATCATGGCTTCTCTCATCCTGGCCTCAACTCCACTTTCCTACCTACTCCCATAACACTTTACTATTACTATTGCTCCCCATTACTATTTACAAAATATAGCTATCTTCTCCTTAAATTTACATGATGTCCCAGCATCCACCACACACTGGCATAGTGAATTCCACAGATTCATGACCCTTTGAAAGAACTAATTTCTCCTCATCTTTGTTTTAAATCTGTTACCCCTTATTCTAAAACTCTCATTCTAGATTGCCCCACCAGTGAAAACACCCTCTCTAC
Source organism: Ginglymostoma cirratum (assembly GCA_024137785.1). Lineage (NCBI taxonomy): Eukaryota > Metazoa > Chordata > Chondrichthyes > Orectolobiformes > Ginglymostomatidae > Ginglymostoma > Ginglymostoma cirratum. The sequence continues at coordinate 297,394 of JAHRHZ010000086.1, read as the reverse complement.
ATCTACTTTGTCAATCCTCTTTAGTATCTTACTTATCTCAATTAGATCTCCTCTCAATCTTCTAAACTAGGCCTAAACTAGTGCAATCGGGTGCAACTCTTTCAAACTGCCTCCAATGCAACTACATGCCTCCTCAAGTAAGGGGATAAAACTGTACTCAATATTCCAGATGTGATCTCACTAATGCCTTATACAGTTACAACATACTTCCCTACTTTTGGATATTTTTAAATCAAACTTTTCAGAGATGTTATTACACAAGCCTGGAGCAGATGGGACATGAACACACTTTTATACTCTATTTCTTTAGCAATAATGCCAAAATTCCATTTTCCTTCCTTACTACCTGCTGTACCTGCATACTAGATTTTTGTGATTCATACATCAGGACACCCAGGTCACTCTACACTCAAGCATTCTGAAGTTTCTCTTCACTTTAGTTATAAACTGCCTTTCTATTCTTCTGACTAAAATGGATAACTTCACACTTGTCCAATTTAAACTTCATCTGCTGAATTTTGGCTCATTCACCTATTGATATCCACTTGTAAATTTCTTATTTTGTTATTGCAACTTACTGACCCACCCATTTTGGTGTCATCTGCAAATTTGGCTATATAATTTACCTGAACAACATCCTGTGGTGGCATGTTCCACATTCTAAGCACGCTGAAGGGGTTTCTCCTTATTTTCCCTTTCCAATTCATTAGTTCCTATCTTGCAATGATGGGCTTCACTTTTGGATTTTTTGCAGGTGGAAACTTCGTCTGCTCCAGATGGCCCTTGTGGAAGAATAGGTTGCGTTATATCTACCTCATCCTCAATCAGAGGATTGCAATATGGAATCACAGCCATGGTTACAGAGGGTAGCCCCTGTCTCCTGATAACCATCTTGTAAGGCATCTGGCCCTCCAAATGAAGAAAAAACATGAGTTATCAAGGGTATAGGCACCATGGTGGTTTCCTGAGTACCTAGTGCAGACTTCTGAAATGTGATACTGTTGATTACAGGTGATTTGTATATTGATGAAATTTAACGCATTCCTGTTGAAGACGTAAGCCTCATTATGATACAATACTCTCAACACGATGTCTATACAATGTTTACCTCCCAGCACTGTGAAGTCAGTTATGTTGGCAAAGCCAACTGCCCAGGTTGCAATACTGACTTTGACATGGGGCAATAAGATTAAGTGTTGTGATCTGTCACAAATTTCATTGATAACAGCTTTGATATGCTTGTGGATTAAGGATTGAGAGATACTACAGGTCTGCAGTGAGTTCTTGGAAGGAGCCAGTTAGATTAAAAAATGTTACTTTGGCTCTGGCACAGATCTCCAGAACTGAATGTAACCAATCCTTCCCACCACCCTCCACCGATTGACTTAGAAGGACGGCCCTGATTGATGAGTAACCAGACACCTGACTGATATCCATGCAGCTCCTTAACCAGCTCACCTCTGACCCCTTAATTGGTTGCACTGGTCTTGCAGGATTAATCATGACCCACTCTCTGGTCTGTAGTGATGCAGAACCCCTGACTGCCCCAAAACAGCTGAGTGACCATGAACATGCCCCAGAACTGAGATCAGGCACTACCCCTTACTGATGGCAGTCAAATCCCTTGCTTTGACTGAGGATCATTCCCTTAGACTTTGAGACTTAGCCATTGAGTTGAAGCAAATTTTATGCTTGGGGTATAAGCTGCTGGTACATAAATGAAGGAGAATAAGTAATTGTCATAACTTTAATGGGAAGAGTGCATTGATAATCATTTACCATTGTGCCACATGCTGTCACAAAAAGTATAAATTTATAAAATCTGAATGAGGCCACAAAAATAATTGGTTTGCCTGACTGCTATTCAGGACAAAAAAAAAAATTAGATGTCTTCAGAAACAGGAAAAAAATTATTGTAGCATACAAGTTTAATGAGCAGTGAAAAGAAAGGATATCTAATTTATGCAACCCAAACTATACCGCTTTAAAACCCCAAATACACATGCATTCAATCACAATTAAGACAAAGGATAAATGGTTCAACAAAAACACTACAAATAGAAAAAAAACCAAGCAAAATTCCTAAGATCAAAACTCGAAACCACTAAGTAGAAAGTTATTTTTCTAGTAGTCCTTTTAATTTTTGTAATGATTATGCAATGTTGTCTGTAAGATGATAGTTGTCCTTTGATTTCATGGTTTATCAGGTGAACAGAGGGATTTTTCTTCAACAAATTATTTCTTTTAAGCTTTTATTGCTTTTTTGTCTTTTCTTGACATGGGTGAGAGATAGACACTTTCTGTCTGTAGACTTTGGAAGTTTCTTACACTCTGATGCACTTGACACTTGCAGCTTTTTAACAGCCTGCAACTCAACCAATCAGAAGACTGTTGTCATAGAGTCATTGAGATGTACAGCACGGAAATGGACCCTTCAGTCCAACTCGTCCATGTCAACCAGATATCCTGAATTATTCTAGTCTCATTTGCCAGCATTTAGCCCATATCCCTCTAAACTCTTCCTATTCATATGCCTGTCCTGATGCCTTTTAAATGTTGTAATTGTACCTACCTTCACCACTTCCTCTGGCAGGTCATTCCATGCACGCACCATCCTCTGTGTGAAAAAGTTGCCCCTTCGGTCCATTTAATATTTTTTCCCTCTCACCTTAAGCCTATGTCCTCTAGTTTTTGACTCCCCCACTCCAGGAAAAAGACCTCGTCTATTTATCCTATCCTTGCCCTTCATGATTTTATAAACCTGTATAAGGTCATCCCTCAGACTCTGACACTCCAGGGGAAATAGTCCCAGCCAATTCAGTGTCTCCATATGGCTCAAACTCTCCAGCCCTAGCAACATCCTGTGTCTTCTACCTTTGAGCCTGTTATGTATCCATGTATTCTATGTGATCTAACCTTGCTAACCAGTCTACCATGAGAAACTTTGTCGAAGAATTTCCTTAACTTGAAAGATTTTCTGAGCTGTTAAGTATTGAATTGCCCCTGCTTCCAAACATTGTAATGCACAGCTCAACAATACGCAATGTTTGACTGCGAGTTGCAAACTTCTGGTTTTCATTTTAGCAGTTCAGCTTCCATTTGAGTTTATACTCCCAGAGTGAAAACTGTGGTCTCACATAATATTGAAATGTTAACGCATACAAATGCACCTCTCATTGCTCACTAGTCGGATTCTTGTCTCTCTTCAAACCTTGAGTAGAAAATTTGATTTTTTTTCTGAATATCGATGATCCAGCTCTACACCTTGTTATTTCAGATTCTCCAACATCTGCAGTTCCTGTTATCTTCCTTGTAGATCTTTTTGCATTTTCATCAGTGTTTCTATAATATGGAAATCAGAACTGTGCATTTTGAATTGCTTTGCTTTTAATGACTCATTCACCTGTAGCCTTAGATATTTCTTTGGTGTTCGACCCCATTCAGTTTCTAATTTTCTAAGGTGCAGGTGATTTTTCTACTTTTCCTACAAAAGTGGATTGTTTCATCAGTATATTGTTGACTCAGTTGGAAAGAGTGCACCTTAAGAATCTAAATAAACCAAGAAAACCCGTTTACCTAATTAATTCACTATAATTTAGAATGCAAAAGTAATACACACCAGGTTTTGTTATGAACAAAGAAAGAAGTTTATTATATCGGTTTATCCTTTAACAAAATGATGAAAATGTGATGTAGTCTGCTGGGGAATAAATTAAAAAATCAAGTTACAAGTAGGCATTTTGTTAAACTCCATTCCTGAAGACAAATAATTACAACTGGTATGTTGTATTAATTAATATGTATTAATTTGTTTATTTGAAATTATTTCAAGTTCCATAAAACTGAGGAATACAGTCACCAGTACTGAACGAATGCTGTAATCTCCTTTACACCAAACACTACACTCATTCATAAATGTCACAAAAGACAGTTTGTCACAACTATGGTTGGGAAAAGATAGGAAAAACACATTTCGGTATCAAAAGTCAGGAGCACAAAAGATGAACTGTTCTCACAATTCTTTTGATTTTTTTTATCAATGATAACACGATGTTGAGTGCAAAGCAATGGGTAGTTTTTACCTCATTGGTTGATTGGTGGGCTTTTGTTTTAGAATTCTCCTTTTTCAAGTGCCTCTGAATATAGTTTTTCCTGCTGTTTTGACAGAGAGTTGGGAGTGTGCACTCTACAGAGTTTGGGAACACAGATGTTGTTCCAGCAGGCATTTCTATTTATATTTCATTTTCAGGATCTGTGTTAAACTGCAGCTGGACCAATCAGAAAGCTGTTACTATGCTGAGCTTACTTGAACCCAGGCTAGGTGATGTCAGTGCACTGTGCCAAAAAAGTAACATTATCTCAAAGGTATCACTTAGTTTCACTTCTTTTTTCCCAATTTGCAAACAACCTTCTTGCGCATTTCTTATTTGTGTCAAGTTTTCCTATTTTCAGTCCAAAGTCCAGAAGAAAAAGTGGTCTTTACGATGTTAAAATTAATTTGTAAATTAACTGCCAGTCTGCAAATATCCTAAAGTGTTCTTTGTTTCTTATTGTTAGCTATACCACCACATCCACTACCACTCATTTTTAGAAATTATTTTGAGGGATGTGGGTTTTGATGGCTGGACCAGTATTTATTCCTAATCCTATTTGCTTCTGAGAAGGATAAATATTGTAAATGGTGAACAGACTGATCCTTGTGGAGCTGCTTTCTATTATCTTCAAAGTGAATAACTGTCTTTTGCCCCTACTCTCTTTCAAAAGGGTATATTTTTTAGGTGCTTAGATGTGTAGTAATGAAAAGGTGATGTAGTCTGCTGGGGAATAAATTAAAAATCAAGTTACAAGTAAGCATTTGTTAAACTCCATTCCTGAAAATAAATTATAATTTCCTTGTTTACTTTAGGAAAACAAATAATTACACCCGGTATGTTGTATTAATTAATATGTATTAATTTGTTTATTTGAAATTATTTTCAACTTCATAAAAATAGGAGCAGGTGTAGGCTATTTAAATAATGCTAATCTCACAAATTTGGGCCACTACTGAGGAATACAGTCACTCAGCAACGTATTTTATGCTGGCCGCACACTACACACATGTTAATGAATAGAAAACATGAATAGAAATTTGCATTTGTCTGGAAGGAATGAGCATGGGCTTATTTTGCATTCCATCCCTACAATAATTTTCAGGGGATATTCAATTTTAGACCCTTTGTCTTAACTATCTTCTTTCCGACTAAATTAAGTGAATTAATAATTTTGTTATCAAATTATCTATTGTTAAAGTAGTAGAAAGAGGAATTTATATCCTTAGTTACGTTAACTTGGCTTTGATATTTTATAAGCAATGATCCCTGGAGCTTCCAATTGGTTATTCAGGTCTCTTTCAATGCAACTTATTGATATTTGCATGACTAGCACAAAAGATGGTTGATTTTTTAATGGGCATTGCGTTCAATGTAATGCGAGTTTTTGTGAAGTTTAGCACCATTTTAAAAAATGCGGATCCCACCCACAAAATTGATCGTACCCTCCTTAAATGAATGAATCACCACTGAATGTTTTTACAAATTTCATTTCTGTTTTTATTTGCTCATGCGATGTTTGACATCGCTAGCTAGGGCAGCATTTATTGCCCATCGCTGATTGCCCAGTGGGCAGTTAAAGCATATTGCTGTGTCTGTGGAGTCACACGTTGGCCGGTTGGGTAAGAGTAGTAAGAACAGGACTTTAGTGAACTGAATGCGCTTTTACAATATTAGACAGTGATTATGTGGTTGTTATTAGGCTAGCGTTTTTTTGTGATAAACTCATATTCAGTTGTATTACTGCAACTGTTCTTAAACATATGAAGGAATTGCTCTTAAAGTATTTTTTGAAAATGTTTTTGAATGCTGCCCAATTATATTGGTCAGGACAGATTATCTTTTCGGGAATTTACAAATGAGTTGGAACAAAAACTAGAGACATGGCTGGAGCTGGATGGGAGACTGGAGAGTAGAGCTTAGTAATAAAAAAGATACCGTTATACTCTCCACCTCTCCACCTATCTTCTCCTTTATCCATCTTCTATTTGCTCCCCCCTCTCCCTATTTATTTCAGAATCCCCTTCCCCCCGCCAACCCCCCCATTTCTGAAGAAGGGTCGAGACCCAAAACTTCAGCTTTTCCTGCTCCCCTGATGCTGCTTGGCCTGCTGTGTTCATCCAGCTCTACACCTTGTTATCTCAAATATACTGACGGGTGTGTATTAAAGGCTCTGAAAGAGACAGCGGGCATTTGAGGACCAAGTATGTAGTCAATTCACTAAAGCACTAAGACTAATGATAGGCTAATTATGTTAGGAGGGGGAATATTTCTTGTAATGTATGCGGGAGAGCTTCTTCTATTAACATGTAGAGATGGTCATACAAAGGACAATGTAGTAGCTGCTTTGAATGAAATGACTGGGATCTTTCTCTGGCCTCTCATTGTGTTGATATATTTATAGAATTTGGTTTATTAAAGTAATTTTGTTGAAACTTACAATAATGCTAAAGCTCAGTTGATGCTGATTTACTGTGTTTCATTAAACCAGTAGTTGTTGATGGCTGGCCCATATTTTATTTGTAGGAGCATTTCTATTTGGCATATTTAAAGTTTTCCGTCGTCTTTTGATATGTTGAAGTATGATTATTTAAGTCTAATGAGCCTTGATCTATTATCTTTGCCCTTCAACTTTAATAAAATGCTCAGTAACAAAGTTGAAACTACTTCATCCAACATTTTCATTCCAATAGTTACAACTTTTAAGCAGTTTGTTCAAGGCACAGATATTCTCTTGTTTTTCTTTACACATAGCCAGAGATTACACTTTTTTCACATGTTTCATAGATCATAGAATCCCTACAGTGTGGAAACGGGCCCTTCAGCCCAACAAGTCCACACCAACCCTTGGACCATCCCACCCAGACCAATCCCCCTATAACCGACATACCCGTGAACACTACGGGCAATTTAGCATGGCCAATCCACCTAGCCTGCACATCTTTGGACAGTGGGAGAAAACCGGAGCACCCGGAGGAAACCCACACAGACACGGGAAGAATGTGCAAACTCCACACAGACAGTCGCCCGAGGCTGGAACCGAATGAGGCTGCAATGCTAACCACTGGGCAATCGTGCTGCCCTGTTTCCAAAAAACATTGGCATAAATAAGGGAGATAGTGCTGGGTGTTTTTCAAATCTGGAAATTTGAGTTTGGCATTGAGTAAATGATCAGCCACTATCAAGAACGACAGAGTAGGCTTCAAGAGTTGAATGGCCAGCTCCTGTTCCCGTGTCCCAGTGTTACCCTAAGTTAACAAAAATCTGTCAGTTGTTGAAAATTTCAACTGAACCTCTGCATCCACATAACTTTGGAGGAGGGAGTTTCAGGTTGCTGCTACTACTTGTGTGATTTCAGTCCTAAATGACCTAGCTGTAATTTTAAGATGATACCTCATTCTGGAAACTATTCCAATGAGTTTCTTCCTCATTTTAAATGCTTCAAGTAGTTAACTGTTCAACTTTCTGAAATCAATGGAATATAGATCAAATTTGTATGGTTTGTCCTCACAATTTAACTTTTTAAAATATTGATATCATTTTGGTGAGTCTGCTCTGTACCTGCTCCAGTGAAAAGACTGGAGGGTAACTAACACTGTGCCATTTTTAAGAAAAGCTGCAAGGAAAAGCTAGGGAACTACAGACTGGTGAATTTGACGACTGTGGTGAGTAAATTGTTGGAGAGGATTCTGAGAGACAGGATCGACAGAGATTTGGAAAAACAAGGACTGATTAGGTAAAGTCAGCATGGCTTTGTGCATGGGCAATTGTGTCTCACAAACTTGATTGGGTTTTTTGAAGAGGTGACCAAGAAGGTAGATGAAGGAAGAGTGATAGACATTGTCTACATGGACTTTAGTAAGCCTTTCAACAAGGCTGCACATGGTAAACTAGTTAGTAAGGTTAGCTCACATGGGATCCAGGTAGAGCTAACCAGTTGGATACTAAATTGGCTTGTCGGTAGGAAACAAAGTGGTGGTAGAGGTTTGTTGTTCAGACTGGATACCTCTGACCAGCAGTGTGATACAAGGATCAGTGCTAGTCCACACTTGTTCATCGTTTGTATAAAGGATTTGGATGAGAATATAGCAGGCATGGTCAGTAGATTTGTGGATGATTCCAAAATTGGTGGTATAACGGACGGTGAAGAAGCTTATCAAAGAGTACAATGGGATATTGATCAACTGGACCAGTGGGTTGAGGAATGGTAGATGAAGTTTAATACAGATAAATGCAAGGTATTGCATTTTGTTAAGACAAACCCAGACAAACCAGGGTGGATTTACACAATTAATGGTAAAGTCCTGGGTAGTGTTGTGGAACAGAGACACCTAGGGGTGCAGGTACATAGCTCCTTGAAAGTGGCATCATAGCGGGTCAGGATGGTGAAGAAGGCATTTAGCATGCTTGCCTTCATTGGTCAGAGTGTTGAGTACAGTAGTGGTGGATTTCATGTTACGGCTCTATAAGACATCGGTAAGGCTACGCTTGGAGTACTGCATAAATTCTGGTTGCCCTGCTGTAGGAAGGATGTTGTTAAACTGGAAAGGGTACAAAAAAGATTTACAAGGATGTTACTGAAACTGGAGAGTTTGAGCTATAAGAAGAGGCTGGCTAGGTTGGGACTCTTTTCCCTGTAGTGTAGGAGGCTGAGGGGTGACCTTATAATGGTTTATAAAATCATGAGGAACATAAATTAGATGAATAATCAAAGTCTTTTTCCCAGATAGGGGAGTCCAAAACTACAGGGCATAAGTTTAAGGTGACAGGAGAAAGATTTAACACGGACCTGAGCGCAACTTTTTCACACGGGGGAGGTGTGTACATGGAATGCACTGCCAGAGGAAGTGGTAGAGGTGAGTACAATTAAATATTTAAAAACATTTGGACAGGTACAGGGATAGGAAAGGTTTAAACGGATATGGACCAAAGGAAGGCAAATGTGTAGTTCAGTTTAGGAAACTTGGTCAGCATTGACAACTTGGATCAAAGGGTCGGTTTCCATGCTGTATGGCTCTGAGTTTGGTTTTGAATTTTCCAATCCAAGCTCCTGAAACTGGAGAAATTTGGAAATTTGTGACCGATTAATCAACAATTTCCTCCTAATTAGTTCAGCACTCTAACATGAGAAACCAATGGGGTCTGAAGATCCAAGTCCCATTATTTTCTTACTTGTGATTTTTTAAAAATTTATTTTAATTCTCCAAATTCCTCAAATAGTTGCCATAGTATTTTGTTCAATATTCTTTCACTCACTCTCTCTCTTTACGGATTTATAAAAATATTAATATTGTTAGCTTTGAAAGTCCCAACAAGTTTTCTTCTTGTTCCCTTTTGTATCTGATATTACTGTAACTGTAACTGCATTTTTTAAATGAAGTTCAGTCTTACTTGCATTCATATAAACCTGTTTTTTTAAGCTTGATTCTGTCTCCAATTTAATTTGTTAACCTTGCTTGTTTACAGTCAGAGCCAGTTCTATCACCTTGTACAAAAGAAAGTTCCTCCTATGTTAAACTTAGTGGTGAATTCTGATTTCTCTTTATTCTTGTTTCCGGTCCACTATTCACACAACTGAAAATTACACATTGGCCCTGAGAGTTTCAGTGTTCCAGGATCCATTATCGTCGCAGATAGGCACAATGACTGGATTGTTAGGAGCAGTAAATAGTGAAAACATTCCATTTTGTATTTCACAGGACTTAGTAAGTAAAGGAATCATACAATGGCTAATGGCCCTAGATCTTTCAATAGCGTGGCAGTCAGCGCCAGATGTTGCAGACTCCAAGAAGTGTCTTTCAATTTGTTGCATGTTTGAATAACAAAATTACACAACTAATAAGGTAGGCCCTCTTGGGTTGCTAAAAGACAGATCTGCTAGGATGTTTGTGGTTTGTTCAAAAAACTTGACTGTTTTGGCCAGTTAAGAGTAACAAAACAAACTTGCCTGATACTGAAGAGACTGAGAAAAGTAAAGTAAATCAAAGACGAAGGTTATAATGTAAATTAAAAATAAGCTCTGACAGTCAGGCAGCCATATCAAGTAAACTTGTGTTGGCTGCAGAAAAGCCATTTATTTACATTGAATTAAGCACTTAGAGCTAATTTACAACAAAATTAATTTAGTAGAATCACCCATTTTTCTGTAATTGCACAGATGTCAGCTTTGGAGGATTGGAAAATTGAGAACAAAACTAAAACAGAGAGTGCCTTCCATTTGAAACTGGTATAGCCACCAACTAAAATAAGACAACTACTTTGTGAGTTGATTAGCAGCATGCAAGGTCCAAAGCAGATGCGACTCTTCATAAAAACAGAATTTAATAAGCTTTAACACGTCAGTATCTCAAATTGTCATTTGGGGACAGTATATCTCTGTCTCAGTAGTAACAAAGCAGCAGAAGGACCCAACAGGCAGAATTCAGATTTAGTCATTCTACTTCAGAATATTTACCGACTAGCTAATAACAATGCATCATCTTCTGTTTCCTTGCCAACAGAAAATATTGTATCAACACTAAAGATTGTATCATGGTGGTTGAACCCTCTTGTATGATGGTAGAATTTGAACTCAATATAAATTTAAAATTAAGAGCCTAATAATGACTATGAATCTATTGCTGATTGTTGGGAAAAACCCATATGTTTCAATAATTTCCTTTAGGGAAGAAAACTGACATCTTTACCTGTCTGACCTACATATGACTCCAGGCCCACAGCAACGTGGTTGACTCTTAACTGCCTTCTGGGCAATTAGGGATGGGCAATAAATGCTGGCCTAGCCAGCAATGCCTTCATCCTATAAATGAATTTTTTATAAAGCATGCCGTTAATTTATTAGGGAGGAATGCAATGACAGGGCAGGATTGGTAGTGGTTTCTGTAGTGATTGTAACAAGATCAGTCAGCAGAACCTCATGGAATATGAGTTCCCTCATTGGGGCTGTTAATCTGGTCCAATCAGGGAGCTCCAGCTGACAGATAAAAAGGGGAGTGTCAGAAATATTGACACTCTGAGAACTGACTCTGAAGAAGTAGCACTAAAGTCACAGATTGTTCATGTATAAATAAAAGGTGACTTGATGATGGGATACTAGTCTCTGGAGTTACTTCAATAGCAATGACAGTAAAGCATGATCCTGAAGAAACTTGCTCACAGCAGTTGTCTTTGTGGGTAAGAATTTCTTAGATCATGCCTTTGTTTGGGAAGGTTGACTCGTTTGACCCTGCTGTCGAGGACTGGGCCCTGTATGTGAAAAGAATGTGTTACTTTTTTTAGGCAAATGACATTGTGGCAGTTGTAAACCAATGAGTAATTCTGACAGCTGTGGAACTGCAACTTTTTCTGTTATTAGGAGCTTAACTTTCCTGAAACACTAGAAACTAAAACCATTCAAGAATTAACGAACATAGTTAAAGAATATTATGGCCCCAAGCCTTCTATAATTCTGACATGCTATCATTTTTACTCAGCAATTCAAGAACTGGGAATCTGTTTTAGGATTTTTGACTAGGTTAAGACGATTGGCAAACGTCTCTGTCTTTAGTTTACCTCTTAATCAAATGCTTAGAGACTCTTTGGTATGTGGGATTAATGATGTAACTGTGCAAAAATGCTTACTATCTGAAGCCCAACTGGACTTCAAACAGGCGCTACAACTGGCTTTATCATTAGAAAAAGCAACAAGTGGAATATAGAGTTGCTGGGTATTCAGATGGAAGTAGACACCCTCTCCAGTCCAACTGAGCTTGGGTAACACCACTGCAGACAATTGCTTACCTCACTCAGGACATATCCTGATCAGAGAGACTCAAGGTTGGCTCACAAGAAAAAACCCCAAAACAAAGCCAAGCCCCTGCCAAAAAAAATTCTTTAGCATCCTGGCAAAAGAGTCCTATAAGACATGTATTGAGTGGGATAACTCATACATGGTTATCCAGAAGAATTCATATCCTGGAAAGTCCAACTATGTCTGGTTTGGAACAGTTAAATTGCTTAGCAATATCCAAATCAGAACCAATCAAAATAAATGTCTGGTTAAGTGGTCATCCTGTTTTAACAGAGGTCAATGCCGGTGTGGCCGTATCAGTGATTGCAGAACCAGATTTTAAGAAATATTGCTCTAAACTCCAGCCCTTAAGTTTATACAAGACCTTGACTAGGCTCGGTATCTATACCAGGGAATCTTTACAGATTAAGGGTACAACTTCGGTTCCAGTCTCTTGTCTAGAATAACCAGTTCAGTTACCAGTGATTGTAGTAAAAGACCGGCCTGTGCCCTTAGACTCAGAGGGGGAGGCATGCAGTGATTGTAATGAAATCAGCCAGCTAGACCTCATAGAATATGAGTTCTCTGATTGGGGCTGTTAATCTGGCTGACAGATAAAAAGGGGAGTGTCAGAGATACTGACACTTTGAGAACTGGCTCTGAAGTGGCAGTACTAAAGCTAAGAACTGGTCATGTGTAGATAAAGGGTGACTTGGTGACAGCATACTGGTCTCTGTGAAGTTACTTCTTTTTCCACATGGTAAATTGTTATTCTCTCTTGCCAATTTCTTGATTTAAGAATCTTTTAAAAGTATGTACTCTATTTGTTGTCTGTAAATTGACTGCAGTTTGTTGATCAACCTAGGGTTCTGTTTACAAGCAGGGCCACGTAAGTATAGGTGCAATGAACTGTGTGTCCTCCTGTGCCCTAGTATTCTCTGACAGAGTTAGGAGACTTCAAATACTCAATAAAGTGTGTACCAGTGGGCAGGGACTCCACTGCATCTTGACAGTTGATATAGAGTAACTGGCATACCAAAATTATAACAATGGTTAACAGAAAATTGTGACCATAAAAACTAAGTTTGTGAACAAAAGACAGTTATTCAATTTGATGTACATACAGATTGGTAAAATTGCATGAGCTGTTTAAAATGCCTTTTGATCTATAGTATATTTGTATTGATTGCATAAATCTACAACATAATTTTCTTTCAAAATAACTTAATTAAACAAAATAAAATTCCATTATTTTCAGCTTTTTAAAGTTTCTATTTAAGATAGACTGGAAGCCATAGTTCTATTGAAACATTTGTCAAGAGTGTTAAAGTGAGTTATTGGCTTACAATGAAAAGGACAATTAAAAGAAGAACATATGTGAATCCTTCCTATGAATATTAGGAAAACTAGCAAATTCCTTTCAGTAGTCAGTAAAATGAATGTTGACTGGTTATTAGAGCATCACTGCACTTTGCATGGAAGATCTTGTGAGGAGACACATGCTTAAGTTTAAAATTCCCAGGTCACTACACATACCCATAGAATGAAGAGCAATGTCTACACATACATGAAAGATTCTTATATGGAGAACAAACATTGTTATATTATCTAGTTTTATATATTTCAGCTTCCACGCTGTTGTGTCACTTCAAAACCATATAAATGAAAGACTTGTTCATGGAAACTGGCGCATCGATAAATACTGTCAACAGAATTTTGTCATGTGTCACTTTAAAAACTCCAATATCCTTCCACCTGTTAGACAGCTGTTTCTGTAATGTGAAGAAGGTGAGGACCACGCTCTTGGCAATGGTTTAAGTGAAATGAGTGGACAGCAATGGCAAATGAACCATGTGTAAATGGAATAAAAACAGAAAGTGCTGGAGAAACTCAAGCCTGACAACATTTGTGGAGAGAGAAACAGAGTTAATTTTTTAAGACTAATGTGATTTTTTTCACGTAAATGAAACCTAATGGATCAGGATTTGTATTTTCTTTAGGAGGATCATGTTAGCCAGTACTATAAATGGAGACTAGCAGGAGACAGGAAGAAACAAAAGGCCACAATGCATGCAAAGGATTGGAGCAATTTTTCAAGTGTGCTTGTACAGCCGAATATATTGGGATTAGTAAAAAGACAGTGCAAGTACTTCATTGGCTGTGAATTATATTGGTGTGGCCTGAAGTTCTAAAAGGCACTATTGTATGGACAAAATTTCCTTGTCTTATTTCTCAGGAAGCCAAATAAACAGACAATAATTTGAGAGATAGTAGGAACTGCAGATGCTGGAGAATCTGAGAAAACATGGCGTAGAGCTGGATGAACACAGCAGGCCAAGCAGCATCAGAGGAGCAGGAAGGCTGACATTTCCGGTCGATACCCTTCTTCAGAAATGGGGGAGAGGAAGGGGATTCTGAAATAAATGGGGAGAGAGAGGGAGGCGGATAGAAGATGGATAAATGAGAAGATAGGTGGAGAGGAGACAGACAGGTCAAAGAGGCGGGGTTGGAGCCAGTAAAGGTGAATGTAGTTGGGGAGTTAGGGAGGGGATAGGTCAGTCCAGGGAGGACGGACAGGTCAAGGAGGCGGGATGAGGTTAGTGGGTAGGAGATGGGGGTGGAGCTTGAGGTGGGAGGAATGGTCGGGGAGGCGGGGACGAGCTGGGCTGGTTTTGGGATGCAGTTGGGGGAGGGGAGAATTTGAAGCTTGTGAAGTCCACATTGATACCCTTGGGCTGCAGGGTTCCCAAGCGAAATATGAGATGCTGTTCCTGCAGCTTTCGGGTGGCATCATCATGGCAATGCAGGAGGCCCAGGATGGACATGTTGTCCAAGGAGTGGGAGGAGGAGTTGAAATGGTTTGCGACTGGGAGGTGTAGTGGTTTGTTGCGAACTGACCGTAGGTGTTCTGCAAAGCGGTCCCCAAGCCTCTGCTTGGTTTCCCCGATGTAGAGGAGGACACAACGGGAACAGTATACCACATTAGCAGATGTGCAGGTGAACATCTGTTTGATGTGAAAGGTCTTCTTAGGGCCTGGGATGGGGGTGAGGGGAAGGTGTAGCACTTGCTCTGGTTGCAGGGAAAAGTGCTGGGGGTGGTGGGGCTGGAGGGGAGTGTGGAGCGGACAAGGGAGTCACGGAGAGAGTGGTCCCTCCGGAAAGCAGATAAGGGTGGGGAGGGAAAAATGTCTTTGGTAATGGGGTCAGATTGCAGATGGCAGCAGTGTCGGAGGATGATGCATTGGATTTGGAGGTTGGTGGGGTGGTACGTGAGGATGAGGGGATTCTGTTTTGGTTGTTATTGCGGGTAGGGGGTGTGAGGGATGAGTTGCGGGAAATGCGAGAGACACAGTCAAGGGCATTTCGACCACTGTGGAGGGCATTTTCAATAATTTGAACTGTGCACCTTCTTAAATTAAGAAGAAGGAATATGGATTTATATAAACTCGTACACCACAGAAAAACACTATTGTACTTATGAGACTGTCTAAAAGAGGAGTAAATTATGCACACTCCACCTCTGCATTTTTATTCCCTTATTAAGTAGAAATCTAATTCCCTTTCAGAAGTTTCTGCTTTTATCCTTTCAGACTGTAAATATCACATGATAACAATTAATTGTGTGAAGAAAATTCTCCTCCTCTCCCCTGTCGTTTTTCTTTGCTTTAAATTTGTGTCTGCTGATTTGTGTCCATCCAGTCAGTAAATATAGTTTTTTTTCTTGAGCTCCATGTATAAAAATCCTGTACAGTTTTGAACATCATTATATTTCCTGTTTGACCTCCCAACAACACCGAACTTCTCTATTCTTTCCATAAAACTGTTTCTTCACGCCAGGCACCTAACTGGTAAAGCTCCCATGCATTTCCTTGCAGATCTGGACATCCTTACCATAATGTGTTTTCCAGAATATATAACACAGCATTGTAACATAACCAGTGACTTGTGATTTAGCATAGTCAAGCATTTGTATTCTATGCCTCTGTTATGCCAAAGACTCTTTATGCTTTTTTGAATAGCTTTATCAACTTGTCCTGTCACTTCAATACAACTGTAGACTCTGTGTACATCCACTTCAAAGTTAGATTTTTTAATCGATATTGAATTTTATTATTTTACCTTCATATCTGTACATTATGTTTTAAGTTTCATCTGCCATGTCTGGCCCATTTTACCAGCCTAAGATCTTCTCAAGTCTTTTACCATCTTCCTCATTATTTATTACGTTTTTCAGCCTTGTGTCATCTGCAGACTTTGAAATTATATCGTGTAAATCCAGATTCTAAGCATTACATTATATAATTTGCACTGTCCTTCCTGACCTCGTAATATCTTAAAATACTTTTAAGCCCATTAATTATTTTTTAGAAGCAGAGTCCCAATTGTAAAACGAGGAAATGCAATAGTCAGTTTGCACACAAGAATATCTTGAAAAGAAATTAAATAAAAGAGGAAGTAATTAGTTTAGTGATGTCGGTTGAGAGATAAATATTGGTGAGGTCACTATGAGAACTCCTCTAACTTTCTTTATATAGTTGTTTAGGACCTGTTACACATTCTTGAGAGAGCAGGCAAAGTCTTGGTTTAATCTCTCATTTGAAAGATGGTTATGAGCATATGGTTATGAGCATTCCTGCAGTATTGCACTGGAGTGTCAGCCTTGATGTAGCAGTTAGATCTCTAGTTTTGAACACATAACCTGTTGACTTAGAGATGCTACATGAAGACTATCAATTTGAATCTGGTATCAAGTTCAGAGCTATTAGATGGGATATAGGTAAAACAGTTGAGTCCCATGACAAATTTGATTGGATGTCTTCTCCCTACTTGTAAGGCAAGTAACATTTATTGCACATCAAGCAGGTCTCGCAACTTTGATTACTTCTTTCCCTGAATCTTGCCCTCAACTTCTACACAGCTATCTCAGATTCTATGGTGGAATCCAAATTTGACTCTCTCATTTCTGGAGGTATAATCGTTTGAGTTCAGGGTGAAGCTTATTTGTTCTTTTGAAAGAGTGACTGAAGGACCATCTTGAGATTGGTTAGCTCACTTGGGCGAACAATTGGTTTGCAATGAAGAGTGACACCAGCAGCATGGTTTCAATTACTGCACTGGCTAACGTTACTATGAAGGTCCCTACTTTTCAAACTCATCCCTCCCCTGAGCTGTGGCCACCCTCAGGGTTAAACCACCATTGATTGTCTCTCTCTAACAAGACAGCAGTCCTCTGTGATTATGGTTATTTTACATTTCCTGAGCAAGCTGTGTCTGCAAGACTTCAGAGACAACTGTGCTTGACTAGTCCCTTGACTACTCCAGTCAAAAAATCAGAGTTACAGACTCCAGAACATTCTACACTATCTTTTTGCCTTCTAGAATAACCATTGACCAAAGTGATTTTTTCCCCTGTATGCCAATCACTGCAGGGAATTTTTTTTCCCTCTTTTCCTGAAGACCATCTGTATGTTTGCATGTGTGTTTTGGGAATATATAGAGCAGATTAATATTTATGCTTCTATATTATTGACTGGGTATGTTAATCATTTGTTGTATCTTTATTGAATAAATTATATTTTGATTATAAACCAATAACAGTGTTTATTAAGAACCCTAGTTGATAGATCTTGTTGTTTAAAACCTTATATAGATAAATGATTATGTTAGACATCTTGGTAACTGGAAATAAGTATTTTATCTTATATTTTAGACTAGTGGGACTAGAGCAATGGACACTGTTCCATCCTCAGTTGTAACATATATTTAAGTCTTTTTCTCACTGTCCAAAATGGATTCATAATTTACATCACTTTATTCTTTTTATAATATCTGATCTTCTCATATCCATGCAAGTGTCTTACAGCATCACTGTAAGATCTGAGATCTGAATCTGTCTAAAATGCTGAGTGCTTCTCACAGAAGCTAAATACCTAACAGGGTATTTAAACATGAGTGTAAAGCAGTCATAACTAAGAAAAAATTGACAGTAATAATCTATTCCATACGAGATTCAACCAAAAGAAGACAGTTCAATTCTATTGTGTACTATAATTATTCCTCAATTATATTGAGTAGAGCATTTGATTTCAAGCTAAGTAGCAAAATGAAAAACTACAGTCCTGAAGCGGCCAGGAATTGAACAGGAAAGACAACCCTGTGGTTCCCAGTCTGTCAAATTAGCTAACTTCATTTTGGTTTACCAGTAAGACATTGTAATTGTTTTCAGAACCCTTGGCTGTGAATGGGAAAAAAGGCAATTATTCTTCCATCTCTTCTATCCACTGATCTTTGCAGAATAGCAGGTGTTAAATGATGACTTTCCACGAAAAAGAAATCTAGTAATACTTACAGCCTTGGCTTTCATTGAAGATTAGTCTTTTCAACAACTGTTGAATACTAGTTGATACCCATGGAGCCAAACTCATGCATGGGTCTGCACTATCAGAGGTGGAGGCACAAATCAATCTTTATTTCAGAAATACTATTTGCAAACTAACTTTCCATTTGATTTATCATTATTGATAGATTGTTTGATTTTAATAAACTTTCCAAACAGCCCTGCACTATCTGCTAACTTGTCTGATATTTTCCCAGAGAACCATTCCTGTCCCCTGTGGTATTTGCTACCTCTGCCAATACGTGGTACATTGGTTTAAGGACATTGGACATTGGTTTAAGGGTTGTTTGAGGTAGTTCACTGCCACCAATCCTCCTTTACCTCTGCTTTGTCTTGGTCCTATCTGGTGATTAGTGGTAGAGGCTACACAACCATAGGGTACCTAGAGAGAATATTTTGCATCACTTTTTACTGTGGAGAAAGAAATGAAGTCTAGAGAATTTAGAGGAATAAACTTTGATGCTTTAAAATCAGTTCACATTACAGAAGAGGAAGTTTGGGAGGTCTTAGAGAATATAGAGGTGGATGAATCTCTGGGACCTGTTCTAATGTATCCCAAAATGTTGTGGGAAGTAAGGGAGGAAATTACAAGACTCTATGGAGAAATATTTGCATCATCTATAACTATGGGGTGAGGTGCCTAATGACTGGAGGGTGGCTAATGTTGTTCCTTTGTTTAAGAAATATTCTAAGGAGAAACCAGTGAACTATAGACCTGTGAGTCTGACTTCGGTTGTGGGTAAATTGTTGGAGGTGATTATAAAAGATAGGATTTATGGACATTTAGAGAGGCAAAAATTGATTAGGGATAGTCAGCATGGCTTTGTGCAAGGAAAATCGTGTCACAAACTTGATTGAGTTTTTGAGGAAGTTACCACCATTTGTTTGATGATGGCAGAGCAGTAGACGTGGTTTATTTGGATTTTAGTATAGCCTTTGACAAGGTTCCACATGGTAGACTAATTAGTAAAGTTAGGTTACGTGGGATTTGGGGTGAGCTTGCCAGTTGGATACATAATCAGTTTAATGGCAGGAGACAGAGAGTAATGCTGGAGGGTTGCTTTTCGGACTGGAGGCCTGTGACCAGCGGTGTTCTACAGGGATCGGCTCTGGGTCCTCTTTTGTTTGTCATTCATATAAATGATTTGCATCAGAGTATAGAAGGCATGGATAGTAAGTTTGCTGATGACACCAACACTGGTGGTATAGTAGATAGTGAAGAAGGTTTTCTAAGATTACTAAGGGATCTTGATCAACCGGGTCAATGGGCTGAAAAATGACAGATGGAGTTCAATCTGGATAAATGCAAGGTATTGCATTTTGGTACAACAAACAAGGGTAGGGCTTATACAGTTAATGGTAGGGCCTTGTGTAGAACAGAGGGACCTGGGGTGCAGGTATATAATTCTTTAAAGTCTGCGTCACATATAGACAGGACGGTTAAAAAGGTGTTTGGCACATTTGCCTTCATTGCTCAGTCCTTTGCATATAGGAATTGGGACATTATGTTGAGTTTTTACAGGACATTGGTGAGGCCTCTTCTAGGATATTGTATCCAGTTCTGGTCACCCACTTATACTAAAGGATATTATCAAGCTGGAGAGGGTTTTCAGAGGAGATTTACCAGGATGTTGCATGGAAGGTTTGAGTTATAAGGAAATGTTGGGACTTTTTCACTAGATCATTAGAGTTTGAGAGGTGACCTGATAGAAGTTTATATAATAATGAGAGGTATAGATAGAGTTGATGGTAGTTGTCTTTTCCCTAAAATGGGGAATTGTAAGACTAAGGGACACCTTTTTATGGTGAGAGGAGAAAGATTTAAAAAAGAGATGAGGCAAATTTTTTACACAGCATGTGGTTCGTGTGTGGAATGAACTTCCTAATGAAGTGGTGGATGAGGGTACAGTTACAACATTTAAAAGACATTTGGATGGATATATGAATAGGAAAGGTTTGGAGGGATATGGGCCAGGAGCAAGCAGGTAACTCTAGTATAGTTTGGGATTATGTTTGGCATGGACTGGTTGAACTGAAGGTCTTTTTCCGTGCTGTATGACTTTATGACTTTATAAGAGGCGCTGTTATTCAAATAATGAGAAGATTTGTTTCGTGATAGCAATAAGTACAACTATATCTGGTCAGGCACAATTACCAGGACTTCTGGGAGCTGCATCTGCTCCCTCTGAGAATTAGAGTAGAACTCCTTGCATCACCCACAGACTGTTTGTGACATCAATAGATCGGATGGAGATAATGTGAATTTAATATTAACCCATTCAGAGCCATTCGCTTATATGGCATTTTCCCATTGCAAACAATTTTCCCCATTGTTAATAAGTTGTAAAATCATGTATATAACTATGAGCAGAATTTCCTTCTCCTTGGTGTGCTGAGATTAATGTCAAGTATGATAGCAAAATAGGGTGAGAATGATAAATTTAGATTCTTGACATCGAGAGTTAGTTTCCCAGTTTCCCATCAAGGTTTAAATGGCAACTTCAGAGTCTCTGTCTTATTTCCATGATTTTGCATCTCATTAAACCCGCAACTTGTCCTACTTACATGTCACTTCTAAGTCTCCTCTGCTCCATTCCACGGCGACCATTGTCCTCAACGCTTCAGTCAACTCTGCATCACTAAACCTGTTGTCAGACCAACTCAAACATCACTTCAGGCTTTCAAAAATTTACTTTGGAGTTGGAAAAAATCTACAACTTTGCATGCTTCTACTTGATTCCTTCGTGAGCAGGGACAGCCACACATCTCATGCTTCTGTACAGGATGTTTTTGATCTGACATTTAGTCAAAATGTCTTACAGCTCTTAGTCTGCTTTCTTAGCAATCACTCACTTTAGCCCTCATTTTATCCTCAGCTTCACATTGTTTTCATAACACACACTCGGTGGTTTAGGTTGCTTTTTAGGTAGAGGGAGAGGCAAGCTACTTGTCATGAAGGGAAGCACTGAACAGTCAATTTATTAGTCAGACAATGTCTGGACATACCACTGTGTGACACTGCATCGCATTAGTGTCAGAGCTGCAACATGTGCCAGCTGCTCATATGACAAGAATGCACTGCATGCATGTTAAGACTCGAGTGAAATTAAGGGAGACTGCAGTTAGTGAAGGGGTACTGACACAGTTAACCAAGGGGTTCGCCTGATTACACTACAGGGTTCTGGCCATTATCAATCCTGCTTAATTGCAGGTGCTCTGGAGATTATAAGTAGGTCAGCCGGGCACTGTTGAGACATTAATTTGAGAAGGAAGGCCTGTTTTCCCCACAGCGATACAAAAGGATGCAGTGGAGTAATTAGTGGTCATGAGGAAGACAGTTGGTGAGGTGTCCCCATTGAGCAAATAGAAAGCTCAGAGGTCATGAAGTGTTACTAGTTTGAGAGGATGAGGTGGGTTTGATCCCTTGAATGACCATGCTACATGCTGCATGAAATATAAAGAGTTGTATCCATGAGTTTTGTGAGATACATGTGCAGTGACATTTAGAGTGAGCTGGCTCTGTGAGTTTGTGATAGCACAGAGAAGATGATGTTTGTTGCCTTGCAAAGCTTAGTAAATCATTGACCTTCTTGCTGGGTGTCCCTTTAGATATGGGACATAACCGTGAACTCATGTTACAATTTCTGTTCAGACTGACAGGTCTGTATTGACATGGCATCCTTTGGAGGTCAGCAGGAAATAGTACTGCCATCCGTTCCAACACCCTGAGCACCAACACCTCCAGACTCTGTCCTGGAAAAGGAGAGATAGCTTGCCTTTCCTCTGGGACACTTCCAGGATCAAGCTTTGCAGATTGAGAGGTTGTTTCTGGCTTTCTTGTCTGAAGTAGCGTGTAGTTGGGTTTTAAATATACATCAGAGGCAAATAAATTGAAGGTCTTGCCAGTGGCAAGCAAGTCCATGCTATGTGATTCCCTGAGAAATGTGCCCAATGGCTTGGTTAAGCCGAAGCAGAATATTGCGGGAGAAAATTCACCCCAGGCCGTGACAGACCGGACAGCATGAAACTCGCTTGCCACCACACTTTCATTACAAATGGGAAAATTCAGCCCTATACCTCATATACCAATAACTCATCTCCCCGCAAGTACTTAGCTTTCCAAATACAGGCAGTCTGCATGGGACTTTTCTCAGAACACATCCTCTTCGGACTTGGAAGAATAGTAGGTCTCTTGCTTGAGGACTGTTGAACCCTGGTTCTGAATTGTTTCACTTCTGGAGGGTCTTTCATCTCTTGGATATTTGTTGCAGAAGATTTCTTTCTTTGTAGATATTATTTGTCTATTACTCTGTCTGGAGGACCCTTAATCTCCTGAATTTCCTTCCTGAAAAACAACTGTTCCATTGAAAGAAGTATTCTTTCTATCTTATACAATCTTGGATTTCTGGGTCAGACAATCTCTTCCAATTTGGAAGAGGTAATTTTTTTTCATATCCTGGATGCTTGGACCAGATAGTAGTATCTTCGTGACTGTGTCCTACATCTGTGGAAGTTCATCTGGCTCCCATGGAATATATGCTGTTTATCTGTCTTGAGTTGTTGATTAGTCTGGACATATTTAGTTGCTGTTGTGGTTGTTTGACTGGTGAAGTAAACCTTTTTAGACTCTTAGTCGCCTTACAAAATGATTGCTGCTCAATGAGCACTATAACTGCCCTAGCACTGGCATTGACCATTCTGCTGTCTGAAGATGACCAGTTAAAGGTACCTGAATAAGCCCAAGTAGGTTCTGCTACTCATTTTTGTTTTTAGGATTGCGACTTTTCAAAAGTGTGTCAATCCTTATAAGTTGCAAATTTCACAATGAGATATGAGACCTTTTGAGACCTCTGACCACCACACTGCTGACTGGGCCCTGGCCATACTCCTGGCAATGCCCAAGTGTCCCAGTGTATCCTTTCCAATGCACCATCCAAAAAGGAAGCTAAAATAACTCTAACATTAGCTAATATTAATTCTGATTTCTGGCTACAGATGCTGCCAGACCTGCTGACTTTTACCTGCAACTTTTGTTTTTGTTTGTCAGTGGACTTGTAGTCCAGCATTCTTCAATATAGGATTGATGTAGCACATGTTGGTTGCTGTTCTATTCTTGTTGAATTTGGCTGAGCCTCTTTTGGCTTGTTGGACACTGCCTATACCTTTGTAGGTAACTTCAACCAATTCTCTCTTTTTGGGTTTTGTCATGTGCCTAGAAGGTCCAATGAAATCTAATGGTTTCCCTTTGACTGGATAGTTGACAATGGTTTGTTTCTGGACCAGGTGCTCTCTGCGAGGTAGAGAAACTCCTATTCTCCGAAGGAAGTCGATGATATGATGTGCAAAAGCGAAATTGTTTTACTGAAAACAAGATACATATCTTCAAGTCACTTATGTATGTTGTATTGTAATGTAGCTTATGGCATTCCCACTGTTCTGGCCATTATTCCATTTTTGACATGTAGTTTAATCTTTATAAACTGTAGCTCTTGTTTCTTCAGTTGTGGTAACTGATCTGATAGGAAGTGATCTCAGCAGTGGTATCAAGCTTGGATTTAACAAGATATCTATTAACATAAACAAGTTCTGTTCTCTTTTTAACTCTGCATTCCTTTAATACTGTATTGAGTTCTTCAATGAAGCTTTAAATTGTACTGCTGGCTATTCTGTAGTAATTTACTGCTTTCAAGCTTTTTAAAACCATTTCTTTGTAATGTTGGATCTCTGTACCGCTTATTGGGTTTCACCGCTTTTTTCAGGGTCTTTCCACTTTTTTTTTAAACATTTAAAATCGTAGTTACCTGCTTCTAGAGTTTTCCCACCTTTTGCAGCCACAATGGCATTTTCCCACTTCTTCCCAGGTAAAGTGGATGTTTTCTCTTTAAACACTAAGCACTATAGTTGACACAAATTTTAAATAGATCTCTGGCTGCAGCCTTTTTAAACTTTTCAGCTGAAATCAAGGCTTAATTGAAGAGTCCCATTCCTTTTTATCTTTTATTTCTTATGATTTTACTTATGATGGACATACTAGATTTCTTAGAATTTATTTAACTTGGGAATGAGAAAATTTAGAGGCCTTCCTGATTCTCTAGGTCCGTTTTAAATTTGTTTTCTGGCCCTTTCAGTTTTTCTTGTAGCTGTACTTCATGAAGCCTGATGTCTGTGGCAATGATGCTCATTGTGAGAAATGTGAACTCTTTACATTTCCTTGCTTTACCTATCATGTCTATGCACCAATTTTCATAAAGTTTCCATTTTTTCCTTAGGAATCTCTAATTTTATTTTCTGGCACGTTTAGTTGCACCTCATAGAGCTTCTTTCACTAAAGCCTCTGTATTTTCTAAATGTGGCTCGCAATTTCTGTTTTCTTAGCCTACACTCCTAATCCTGTACTTCTTACCATCTTCTTGAAGATGCTTTGCCTTTGGAGTGCTAAGCCTGCCTTCTTGCAGCTTCCATTGCTGCTGTGATCTCTGCTGCTGACTTGCTGTCTTCTTAACGTGGTGATGCTCTTTAAAATGGGAAACTCATGTGCTTGAAATTTGTTTTTCCTTCTGGATTTCTTACAGTTGTGATGGGAGTCATTTATGCACTGCTGCGACTATATGGTATATTCCTGGACGACCACTGCAGGTACCTTGTAGTATTTGCTGCCCTTACAATATGTGGTACTGAGTAAGGGTTGTGTGATGTCATTTGCTGCTACCAGTCCTCCTTTGTCTTTGATTTGTCTTAGGCCTATCTAGTGACTACTGGGAGAGGACAAACTACTGTAGAGTATTTACAGAAGAGGCACTGTTTTCCGATAATAATACAACTGCAGTTGGCCTAGGAGCTTAGGCAGCCATTACAGATACACCTGTTCCCTCTGAAAACTGGAGTAGAACACCATGTCTCACCTGCAGACTGTGTGTAACATTGCTAAAATAGGTGGAGTCAATATAACATGAGTTTTAATTCCTTTAGAACTATTACCTTATACAACAAATTGCTATGCCTTTAACTTATTAAGTTCAATATCTTTCATTAATTTACCTTGTCTTTCAAACAACAGGTGTCGAATTGGTTTGGTAATAAGCGAATCAGGTATAAGAAAAACATCGGCAAATTCCAGGAAGAGGCCAATCTTTATGCAGCCAAAACTGCAGCAGACGCCACAACAGTGGTAGCCCACCAAGGCAGTCAGGCAAACTCCCCTTCCACACCCAATTCAGGTAAGCCTCCCTGACGATCTTGCATGTATATATGCAGAGAATCAGAACGCTACTTGTGGAATCAGTAGTTGGGATAGTACAACATTCAGTACCAGAGAAAGCACCATTTATTTTCTAAGAATGTTATTCAAATTAAATGTTAGATTTTGAATCATCTCATTTGTTAAAAGACAGTTACATTGGGGAATAAGCATTACAAACACTGTCTAATTCAGTGAGGTCTATTTTTTCTTGAGATGTGTAATTTGTTGTCAAAATGAGGTTATTTACATTATTTAGTTAATTTAGAAGGATTGACGGCTTATCTAAAGTGCACCTCATAATGTGTCATAATGCAGGTGTCGTCAGGGTTTATCTGGCTATATATTTTAAAAATGGAAGCAGTGTTCCTCTGAGTATCAGCTGAAATAGTCCACAGTATTGTGTTTATTTGCCGCGCATTAAAGTTCTGTCCAATCCAGAACTCCTGTATTTGTACCCATGGTACTTTTTAGAGAATATTTTTTGATAGTAATATGCAAGAATAATTCATTGAGTGATACTGTGAAGATGCTTAAGCTGCATATGTCTTGGGAGGTAAATTATGTTTGCTTATTCCATAATTCACAATGTGATGACTATATTTATCTACACAACACTACAGTAGGCTCAGTAATAAAGTTGTCAAGTACTTTTGTGACCATTGGCCAAGTAATGTTGTGAGCTTAATTTTGGGGTTATGGAATTGGTTTATTTATTATCTACTGCCTGGTGACTGCATCCAATATAATGTACCAAAAATCTTAGACAAGAATAAAAATTGAGTCACTATCATTTTCACGTAAAGTGAAGTGTATATTCTTCTGTGTTAGTATGTTTTATTGATTTATACTGTGGTTTATCTGCTGAAACTCCCACTTAAGGGCTGTCTGGAAGACTTTCCTACTGAAATAATAATTGGTAGCAAGAAGATGGATGGGTTCAGCTGTGGAAGTGGTTATTGAGTCTGTCTCCTATCATGGTATCAGTGTAGAGAACCATCTTGGAATTTGTTCAGTCCACTCTTAATCTTTGTATTGATTTGGATTTGGGCGGAGAATGAAGCACAAAATATAGTTCCCTAGTCAGTTGAATTCAATAATCTGAGCTAACAAGAATGAAAAATCGTCATTATTTGAGAGATGTGGCAGAGAGGTGAGATACAGAAAGTACAATAACCCCCTTCCCTTGAAAGGTAAAGGTAAAGTCAGCATAGTCCCAGAGGACTATAGGACTACTCTCTCATTAGAGAGAAAAGAGTGGTGGTGATTTAATCTGAGGGTCACTGTTCCTCAAAGTGAAGGAAGAGATTAAGAAGAAGAGTCCTATATGGTAACCTCAGCCTGCATAGGAATTGAACCAAAGCTGATGGTGTAACTCTGCAAGAACAAACTTGCCAACCAATGCCCCTCTCCCCAAAAACAGTTGTAAAAAATTATTGATTTGGATATTGGATATGCATAGCAGTGCACTGCATTCAATGTTTTAGGACACAATTAACATAATATCAACCAAATAACAGAGAAGGCAGCATGTATTTTTAATTCCCACAAATTGGCCTTTGTTTTATATTCTCTTTTGTACATCTGCCATAGATATCATCTCTCCTGCCAAACAACAAGTACAGCATGATACCTCCTGGTGCTTCATGTACGGGTCATTTCAACAAAGTTACCCAGCCAAAAAAATTGATGCACCTGACTGCATTTCAGATCTGTTGCCATTTGTTGTCGGTCCTGTTGGGGTTTCTTGTTCTTTCTTGTTGCTCAATGTTTTTCTGCTGACTGGGATACAACTAAATTTAGTTAGTTTGAAAATACCATTATATTCATTGAATTTTTTCTTGTTTTGTTTCTTATTGATTATTGATAAGCATTTGTTAAAAGTTTCCTTATATATCTTGGTGCATGTCTGCACTGCCTAGGCTTTACACGTAGTTTAATTTGAAACCATGGTTCATTCGTGGCAGAAATTATTTGTTTGAGACTCCTCTGTGGCAACTACCAGAAGAGATTGTTTTCTATAGATTATGAATTGGAGATCATGGTGAAAATATTTCCATCTCTGGATTCCCACAAGGGCTTCCCTAATAGTTAGTTATCAGCATTTATGTAGGTAAATGTCGTCATTACTACACCACAGAATTCTACTCGCATTCTATGAAAAAGCTGTTTATAAAAACTCTAGCTTCTAGACTTCCCCCTTTGTCACAAAGCTTAATTAGTGTTATTTACTTTAAACATTACAAACTTTTGAGCTGAACCTAACACAAAGGAGTCTTCCTCAACTCCAGCTAGTGATAGATAATGAATCTTCCTTGATACCAGATACTGATACAGAGAGTGGATCTTCCTTAACACCACTTATTGGTACAAAGAATGGATTTTCCTCAACACCAGATATTGATACAGAGATTCTTCAATGTGTAACTTATCTGATCGACTGTGCCATATAACTCTAACTTTCTGATTTTAAGAAACATATCACATCAGATTTATTTCAGTATCAGATTCTGTGTGACTGCTGTCACAGCATAATTCGATCCGAACTGTCATGCTCCTCACTTGTGCTAAAGCTGTATTTTACAACTGAACCAATCCAGTCCTCATCCATTTCCCCTCAGGAACTGGATACCAAATTTAATGTTGCTCTCAAGAGCCTGGGAACTGAGGCTAGTTGTTCCTTTCTACTAAGTTGCACTTAGACTAGCTTACTCAGAACCAATTGAAAAACAGATTCTCAAGTCTCTTTGATGCAGTTACTCACTATTTTAGCAATCAAGCCATTGAGTCACCTCAAACTTTAATATATTTTTTACATTGACTCACAAGATCTTTATTAGCCCACTTCTTCAGAGTTAGTTTGAGTTTGTAATTGTTATGAGATAGGGAAATTTACCTTTTAAGAGTTGCCAAAAGTAATAAAGCGGTCCCATTTCATTGAGTAGAATTCGTTAAAATAGAAATAACTAGCACCAAAAGGCAATGTGTATATTATCTCAGTTCTTTGGGAGGGAAATACTGTATCTTTACCAGTGCAGGGAAATCTCTATCTGGAGAGGAATATGCACGTAGTAGTGCTCTTATTCACTTAGTATTTACAGTAAAGAGCAAAGAACAGTACAGCACAGGAATAGGCCTTTTGGCCCACCAAGACTGTGCTGACACATGATGCCTTTCTAAACTAAAAACCTTTTGCCTCAATGCAGTCTGAATTCCTCTATTCCTTGCCTTTTCATATATCTGTCAGAAAGCCTTTCAAATGTTGTTATTGTATCCATCTCCATTACCTCCTCTGGCAGCACATTCCAGGCACTTACCACTCCTGTGTTTAAAAAAAAACTTGCCTTTCACATCTCTTTTAAAAACCTTCCTTTTTTAACCTTAAAGTAATTGATATTTCTATCCTGGTTATAAGACTTGAACTCTCCATTCTATTTATGCCTCTCATAGTTTTGTAAACTTCTACCAGGCTGCCCCTCATTCTCTGACATTCAAGTGAAAACAAACCAACTTTGTCCAATCTCTCTTCATAGCAAATACCCACCAAACCAGGCAACATCCTGTTAAGCCATTTCTGTACCTTCTCCAAAGTCTCTACATACTTTTGGTGGTGACCAGAACTGTGCACAATATTCCAAATGTGGCTTAACTAAAGTTCTATACAGCTACAACATGACTTACCAAATTTTTCACTCTATGCCCCATGCAAAGAAAGCAAACATGCATTTGCCTTCTTGACCAGCTTATCCATTTGTGTTGCTACTTTCAGGGAACTGTGGGCCTGTACACTAGATCCCTATGTATGTTGATGTGACTAAGGGCTGTACCATTTTCTGCATACTTCCCTTCTGCATTAGTTCTTCTAAAATGCATCAACCTTGTGTTTGTCTAGATTAAACTTCACCTGCCATTTTTTTCACCCGAATCTCCAGCCTATCTATATCCTGCTGTATTCTGTGGCAATCCTCCTCACTATCTGCAGCTCCTCCAATCTTTGTGTCACCCGCAAACTTACTAATCAGGCTACTGACATTCTCCTCCAAATCATTTATATATAAAGCAACAGGGATCCCAGCACTAATCCCTGCAGAACACCATTGGACACAGATCTCCAGTCAGAAAAACACCCTTCCATCGCTTCTGTCTGCCTTCTATGATTAAGCCAGTTCTGTATCCATCTTACCAGATCCCATGTGACTTCACCTTTTGTGTCAGCCTGCTCTGAGGGACCTTTTTAAAGGCCTTGCTAAAGTCCGTATAGATAACATGGACCGCCCTGCCCACATCAATCATCTTTGTCACTTCCTCAAAAAACTCAAACAAGCTTATGAGAAATGACCTTCCGCACACATTTCCCTTATCGT
Source organism: Ginglymostoma cirratum (assembly GCA_024137785.1). NCBI lineage: Eukaryota > Metazoa > Chordata > Chondrichthyes > Orectolobiformes > Ginglymostomatidae > Ginglymostoma > Ginglymostoma cirratum. Next base: position 267,537 of record JAHRHZ010000086.1, on the reverse strand, counting down.
GAATAAGTCCATATCTTTCCAAATGTGAGTAAATCCTCTTCCTAAGAATCTTCTCCAGTAATTTCCCTACCACTGACGTAAGGCTCATTGGCCCGTATTTTCCTGGATTGTCCCTGACACCCTTTTTAAGCAAAGGAACAAAGTTGGCTATTCTTCACTCTTCTGGGACCTCTGCTGTGACTAAAAGCAATACAAAGATTTTGTACAAGGCCCCAGCAATTTCCTCACCTGCCTCCCTCAGCATCCTAGGATAGATCCCATCTGGTCCTGGGGACTTGTCTACCTTAATACTTTTCAAAACACCCAACGCTTCTTTTTTTATATTGACATGCCCTAGAAAATCAACATACCTCTCCCAAGACTCACCATCCACCATGTCCTTCACCTTTGTGAATATCAATGCAAAATATTCATTAAGGACCTTGACCACTTCCTCCAGCCCCATGCATAAATTGTCTCCTTTTGTCCTTGAGTAGCCCTACTCATTACCAAGCTACCTTCTTGCTCCTTATATACCTCTAAAATGTTCTGGGATTTCCCTTAATCCTATTTGCCAAAGACATCTAATCTTTTAGCACCCCCCCCCCCCCCTTGTTTGACTTATTTCTTGCTATCTGTATATTCTTCAAGGGCTCTCTGTTTCCTAAACTTTACTTATGCCTTAATATTCTTTTTGACTAAGCTCTCAATTTCTCTTTCAGCAAAGGTTCCTGAATCTTGGCATCCTTCTTCATTTTCACTGGAACATGCTGATCCTAAACTCTAATCAACTAGCCTTTGAAAGATTCCCACATGCCAGATGTGGATTTACCCTCAGTCAGCTGTCCCCCAATCTACATTGCCCTGTTCCAGCCTCATGTTGTGGTTCCCTAGTTTAGTGCTTTCACCCGATGTCTACTCTTATCCATCATAGAATCGTTGAATCCTTACCATGTGAAAGCATGCCATTCAGCCCATTGAGTCTACGCAAGAGCATCCTGCCCACAACCACCCCTGTCCACCCTGCTGATTTTAAGTTTTTCCATAATCTGTCCACATATCACCCACTGGCTGTGGAGAGGCCTGTAGTACTATTCCATCAAAGTGATTGCACCCTTCTTATTCCTGAGCTCTATCTCTTTGCCCTCACTGGATGAGTCGTCCAAGATGCCCTTCCTCAGTACAGCTGTGATATTCTCCCTTATCAGTAATGCAATTCTCCTACTTCTTTTACTTCCCTCTCTATCAAGCCAGAAGCATCTAAATCGTAGAATGTTAAGCTGTCAACCTTGACCCTCTCTCAACCAAGTCTCTGTAATCGTTACAAATCATAGTTATATATTTTAATCCAAGTTTTGAGTTCATCTTCTTTACCTGTCATACTCCTCACATTAAAACAAATAGACCTCAGACCACCAGTCCGTGTTCAGTAACCTCTCCCTGTTCTTCCTCTTAGTCTTATTGGCCTTGGTCCCTGACTGCTCCTTAGTCATTTTACTTGCTGACCTACTCGTCTGGCTCCCAACACCCGCTTGCCGCCCCCAGACCCCACGTTCCACACTACTTTAAACCCTCCTGAGTGTCACTAGCAAACTTCCCTGCCAGAATATTGGTGCCTCTCCAGCTTAAATGCAACCTGTCCTTGTACAGGCCCCACCTGCTCTGGAAGATATCTCAATAATCCATATGCCTGAAGTCCCCCTCCTAGACCAGCGTTTTATCCATGTTTTTAACTGTACTATCTTCCTATTCCTAGTCTTACTGGAACGTGGAACAAGAAGTAATATAAAGATTACAACCCTAAAGGTTCTGCTTTTCAACTTCCTGCCTAACTCCCTGAACTCCCTTTGCAGGACCTCGTCTCTATTTCTGCTTATGTCGTTAGAATCAATATGGGCCACAACCTCTGGCTGCTCACCCTTCCACTTCAGAATATCCTGTGCCCACATATCCTTGACTCCGGCTTCAAGGAGGTAACACACTATCCTGAATCTCATTTGCAGCCACAGAAATGGTTTTTTGTGCCCCTGCCTATAGAGTCCCTACCACTACTGCTCGCCTATACTTCAACCGTTTTGCTGTACAACAGTGCCAGTCATGGTGCCACTGATCAAGCTGCTGCTGCTTTCCCCTGAGAGGCCACTCCATCAACAATATCAAAAACAGTTTACTCATTTGAGAGGCGAGTGGCCACAGAGGACTCAGCACTGCCTCCCATGCTTACTTGTCTTTCTGTCCAACTCTATCTATGTATTCCTTACTGGTGCTATCCACAGCATTCTCAATGCCCTGGATGCTCCATAGTGAGTCCGTCTGCAGCTCCAAGCTCTCCGTTTGGCAAATCTGGAGCTGCCATATAGACCCATAGACACCGGAAGTGTCTCTGATTTCCTACATATTGCAGGAGGAGCATTCCACAGGTAAACTTTGGATGTTACATTTGAAACTGTTATCACAGGTTTTAAGCCTGGAATACGTGCCACTTGGCAACTGAGGAACAATTCCCTGATTTATTACTTTGCTCATTGCCAGTATTCAAATTGCTGCAGAATTATTCGTGAATTTCTCATTTTCTCAGCCATACTGGGAAGTAAGTGGTTTTAAAAATATAAGCTCTATCATTATTGCCACTCAGTTATTGACTAAATATAGTACCCTAAATTTGCCTATAACAACTAACCATAAAGGTTATCCTATGTCTTGCATGTTGAAATCTAGCCAGCTGCTGTATATTCAGTTTTTTATGGATTAAGGAATGGTCACTGACTGTTAGAGGTTATGAAGATTATTTTACTGCTTTCAATGTAACCTATCCAGTGAATTACTGATAAATAGGTATACAGCAGTCCGTGTTTTCTGAGGATAAAGAAACTAAATATGTCTTGAAGCTTTTGGACAAGTTATGTGTACTTTACAGTTATTACGATTTGTATATGGTTAATAATACACATGAGATTGGTTTCAAAGGAAAAATGTCAATGTTTCTACTCACCAAATTCTAGAAATTGCTGTTAGTTTCTCGTAATACTCCAGTGGAAACAAAGTAAGCATGAGCAGAGAGGGTGGCCAGAGTGTTGGAAGATATGTCGCTATGGTTCTCATCGCATCCCCAGGTGCAGGAACAGTTCCTTGAACAATAACTTAGGAATAGGAGCTTTATAAAATTCAGGTTTATGAGGAAGAAAGTTACAGACCCATGTTTCAGGGAAATTTGCTGCCAACCTCAAATATAGGGATTGGAGTGTTAATGGTTAACAAAGTGACCATTGCCGTCTGTTCTTGTAGCACCAGCTGTTTCCAAGCTACCATAGCGTATATCTGAAATCGTACCCATTTAGCAATAGCAGCAATGTGAAGACGCAATTTCATTCAGTAGGTTTGTCCAGCCAGCCAATCTGGCTCCTGGAGGAAATATACTCTTAATTAACTTGTTCAGACTTATTATGACACACCATTAGGACTGGTAGGACTTGAACCCAGACAGGCTGGCCTATGGCAAGGAGTACTACTGCTAAGCCACAAGACCCTAATTTGGCTACTGAAAGCATGTGCAGAAATGGCACTTCTTGCACAAGGAGGTGACTAAAAATTAGAGCTAGGTTGAGTGTAAAGCATCTGAGAAAAATTGGAAGCAGCCAGGGAAAGTATCATGTTAACTCAAGCCAGTATTCTCACTTTTGCTTCCAGAGAGCTGTGCATGTGAGCACATTCAAGACAGATTCATAGACTTTTGGATACTAAAGGAGTTCAAAGATGGTAATAGGGTTAGTACAGAGAAGTGAAGTTGAGCAAGAAGATCAGCCGCAATCTTCTCAAATGGTGGCACAGTTTGCAGGCTCAAATGGCCTACTCCAGCTCCTATTTTTTTAATTCCTTTATTCAGTTCACCACAGAGAAAATCAATATGCTACACTTGACTTGATCTTTGTGCTAAGGACTTAAAACCTCGTCATTTCTTAGAATTATTATAAATACTATTAATTTATCTGGATTGATTAGGGTGATTCCTGTCTCACCTCCAGGATTGCCAGAGCAGTTTTATTTTGCTGCATTTCCGTAACTTCCCGTTGAGAAGAAGCCTCATGTAGCATTCATTTCTGTCACCATGATGGTTAACCTATTTTGCCAGAATAAGAAGGTAAAAATGACTATGAGGGACAAGTAATGTTTCTAACAATGCAACATGGAAGTTAGTGCTCAAAGAGTGTTGGAATTACAAACTGCTTTGACCTACATTTTGTTGCTCAGTTCATCAAACCCACTGTAGGAGCAATTTAGTGCAGATGCTGGAATCCGTACTGAAAACAAAAAATGCTGGAAATCACAGCAGGTCAGGCAGCATCCATGGAAAGAGAGCAAGCCAACATTTCAAGTCTAGATGACTCTTCATGAGAGTCCATGTGACTTATAATGTGAACTGTTTTTAAAACATGACAGTTTATTTCTCTGCATTCTCTAGACTCTATTTCTTTCTCCACGGTAAAAACCAACACAAAATATTCATTTAGTATCTCTCCCATCTCCTGGGGTTTAACACAAAGATGACCTTGATCTTTAAGAAGCCCAGCCCTCTCTCTAGTTACCCTTTTGCTCTTAATGTATTTGTAGAATCTCTTTGGATTATCCTTAACCTTATCTGCCAATGCTATCTCATATCCCCACTTTGCCTTCTGGATTTCTCTTTTAAGAATGCCAGTACAGTCTTTATATTGATTAAGAGATTCAATTGTCTATATCTAAAAAAAATTCTCTTTTATTCTTGACTAGAACTTCATATCTTTAATCATCCATTGTTCCTTAATCTTACCAGCCTTATCCTTCACTCTAACAGGAACAAAAAGTCTCTGAACTCTCTTCATCACACTCTTGAATGCTTCCCATTTGTCAGACGTCCTTTTACCTGTGAACAGTCAACTCCAAACAACTTTTGAAAGTTCTTGTCTCATACCATTAAACTTTGCCTTACTCCAATTAAAGACTTCAACTTTTATGGAAGGCTTACCCTTTTCCATAACCATTTTGAAACTAATAGAATTATGATCGTTAGACCCAAAGTGTTCCCCCACTTTTACTTCAGTCACCTGCCCTGCCTTATTGCCTAAAAGAAGGTCTAGTTTTGCTCCTTCTCTAGGAGGAGCAACCACATATTTATAAAGAAAAATTTCTTGAGCACATTTGACAAATTCTTCACCATCCAAATCTTTTAACACTATGGTAGTCTCAGTCAATGTTTGGAAAATTAAAATCCCCGTTACTACAACCTTATTATGCTTACATATATCTGAGATCTCCCTACATATTGTTTCTCAATTTCAGTCTTACTTTTGGGGACCTATAGTACAATCCCATCAAAGTGATCTTTCCTTTCTTATTTGTAATTTTTATCCATATATTTTTCACTGGACGATTTTTCAGAAATATCTTCCCTAGTTACAGTAGTAATGTATTCCTTAATCAAAAACATCCCCCCCCTTGCCTCCCTTCCTATTCTTCGTAAAGCATATAAAAATGTGAACATCGAGCTACCAGTCTTGTCCATCTCTCAGCCAAGTTTCTGTAGTAGCTATAACGTCCCAATTTCATGTTCTTAAACATGCCCTGAATTCATCAGCCGTACCTTTAAGACCCCTTGCATTGAAATAAATGCAGTTTAGTTCTTCAGAGTTACTACATACTCTGACTCTCTCTTGTCTTTCTTTTGTAACTGATGTGCTCTCCTCACATTCAGAACCTTTCCCATCAATCCTTCCGTTTGCACAGCTATTTAGGATTCCTCCATTCACCTTCTCTATCAGTATAAAGTCTCCCTTAATAGAACGAGCAAACCTCCCTGCTAAGGTATCAGTCCTTTCCAGTTTAGGTTTGACCCATTCCTTTTGAACAGGTCTTTTCTATCCCAAAACACATTTCAATTGTTCAAAAACCTGAATCCCTGAACAATACATCAACTCTTCAACCATTGATTTATCTCCTTTAACCTTTTGTTCCATTCCTTGTTTGAGTTTGGCATTGGGAGTACACCAGAAATGACTATTTTTAAGGTTTTTTTTTTAATCTTCTACAAGACCTCTTAAATTTACTCTGTACTGCTTTAATATTTTCCCTAAAAATGGCATTCCTACCAATGTGTACAATAATTTCTGGCTTCTCAATCTCACCTTTAACAATATGCTTGAAACATTTAGAAACATTCTTAATTCTAGCACCAGGAAAGCCTCAAACCATCCTAAAATTACGCTCACTGCCACAGAATCGCTTGTGTATGCCTTTGACAGGACAGTCCACTATAACAATAGTTCTATTAAATCTTGAGCATGAAGATCCATTCAATTTCCTTATTCGCTGATCGTCTGTCTGGAACAAGTTGTAAACTGCAACCTATAAGAATCCCAGTTTTAGATGTAAAAGTGAAAGTGGGCACACTATCAGTAATCCATAAACTGGAGCAGACTTTTGCAACAAGTTAGTAGAAATATGTTGATCCAGGTTTGGCTTTTTTGGGTGTTTTGCCATGGTCCAGACTTCTTGTACTAAACACAGTGACATTATGCACACCCTCATAGATAGCAGTAGGTTAGAGTCAGAGAGGACCCATACCAATCTGGTGCTGACAACAGAGATGCATGGTTCAGGTGCACTGTGTGACCACTTCATTCTCATTCTAGACCTACTAATTTTGCATGATGCTTTGACTTTTCAAATGTTTTCCAAGGTACACTCACATCAGTGTTGATGCTGTCTAAACAATTAAATCTAATCACTCTCAACTGAAACTTTTTTTCTACTATCCATTTTGTAAATGAATCAACAAATAAAAATGAGCCTTGCAGGTTGTGTAATGCATGTGACAATTTAACAGCTATTATGAGCATTCTGAAAGGTTTAATCTGGGCATTTTTAGTGCATGCAGCTTTGTTCTCAACTAACCCCTTCCTTTTGGCACTTTCAGCTTGTCTCAGTGCTTGGCTCAAGGGGGCCTTGCTGTATGCAATCTGTGCGTGATTCAGGTGCCTGACTCTTTCCTTTCCAGGTTCTTCTGGTTCTTTTAACATGCCAAACTCTGGAGACTTATTCATGAACATGCAGTCACTGAATGGGGATTCTTACCAGGGTTCTCAAGTTGGAGCTAACGTGCAGTCACAGGTAGGCATAGGATGATTCGTTTGGACATTTCAAAGAGATTAGAATAATAAACCACTCCCACAAAGAGGAAGCTTCATAGATGGCCAGGGCCTAACTAATGACTTTGAGACCTGAATGGTCAATGTCTATAAATACCCAACTAAGTAATAGTCAATGCCACCAGATTCTTGAGTATCTGACCCTCCTAATGTCATAGTGCTCTCTTGCTTAGAAAACATGATGTGTTCAGTTTCATTATAGGAAGTGTCAGATGTGGATGCTTTGAAGTGTGGGATTAGGTGGCTTAAAGCTTCATGTTTCGTCTACTATTCATCACCATAATGCAGTGATAGATTTAACTGGAACTATCATCTGAGTGAGCCTTCCTACATTTTGATAGTGCCGCTGGATAATATTTTGCAGATAGTTTCTATCAGTTTGAGGGATTTAGGTGTGATACTGGTTTGTACTGGGCATTGTAATTGGCCTTAGTGTTACCAAGCTATTGAGAAATGCACCAGTCAGTTTCCTGCCCAGTAATCCCTGCTAAAGGGGTTGTGTGTTAGTGGAATGTGAGGACAGGGTCCTCCCCATAGCTGATTTGTCTGAATGGGCTCACCAGTTATTCTGGTGAGAAAGTGCAAGGAAGCTGGCTGCAGTAGACCTACCCCAGAATAGAGGCATAGACTATTTTCTAAACAGGGAGAAAATTCAGAAGTCTGAAGTGCAAAGGGACTTCGAAGTCCTAGTCCAGGATTCCTTTAAGGTAAAATTGCAGGTTGAGTCGGTAGTTAGGAAGGCAAATACAACGTTGGCATTTATTTCAAGAGGACCGGAATATAAAAGCAGGAATGTACTTCAGAGGGTTTATAAAGCTCTGGTCAGACCACATTTAGAGTACTGTGAGTGCTTTTGGGTCCCTTACCTCAGGAAAGATATACTGGCCCTGGAGTGGTCCAGAGTAGTTTCATGAGAATATCCCAGGAATGAAAGGCTTAACGTATGAGGAACATTTAGGGATTCTGGGTCTATACTTGATGGAGTTTAGAAGGATGAGGGGGGATCTCACTGAAACTTACAGAATACTGAATGGCCTGGACAGAGTGAACGTTGGGAAGATGCTTCCATTGGTAGGAGAGACTAGGACCCGAGGACACAGCCTTAGAATAAAGGGAAGTCCCTTTAGAATGGAGATGAGGAGAAACTTCTTCAGCCAGAGAGTTGTGAATCTTTGGAAATCATTGCCACAGAAGGCTGTGGAGGCCAGGTCATTGAGTATATTTAAGTCAGAGATAGATATGTTCTTGATTGTCAAGGGGATCAAGGGTTATGGGTAGAAAGCGGGAGAATGGGGTTGAGAAACCTATCAGCCATGATTGAATAGCAGAGCAGACTTGATGGGCTGAACGGTCTAACTTCTGCCCTTATGTCTTATGGTCTAACGGATGCCATCAGAATCAAAGAACAGGAAACTAGTTTGTTCTTGATCAGAGCTCTGCATTTATGTAACAGTGATCTGGAAGTTTTGAGGTTGAGCTTCCTCAATTGAGTGAGAGCTACTGAAAACCTTGCCCTTTAAATAGAATTGGTGGGTTAACCAAGACATCTATACAGAACATTTATTTATATATGTTGCAAAGTCCCAGTGTTCCAACTTGAGAGGAAATATTAATGTTGAAGAACAAACTGGGAAACAAAAACTTGAATGTAAAGGGCTGGAAGTAGAATGGTGGTGCTTTGGGAAATGCATTTAAAAGTCAAATTGAGTCCTGTGCTGGTAAAATCAATGTTGTATTTGCTGTCATTGTTGGACTGGTGAGAAGCTGCTCATGATGCACTGCAGCATGAGTCACCCTCAATCCTTCACATAACACTGCATTTAGGCTTTTTTATTTCCTTGTTTCCCCAACAGTTCTCTGTGTTTTATCTCATTTTCAAAATTAAGAAAAAATTTATCTGAACCATGACTAAAGGCATAAATGTAATATAATCAAAGGATATTAACCCTTTTTTTAATAAACCTTGATTCTTTTTCCTGTTCAAAGCAAGAATGCCTTTAACATCTGGAGATGTTTGATGGTTTACTCAGAGTGTCCAGGTGAAACTGCACATCAGAGGGTTGCAAGTTCAGGTTTCACTATAGAGATCTATGCTCGTAATCAAAGCTTACATTATTGTTGTTGTATTGAGAGAATGTTGCACTGTCAGAGATTGACTTCCAAATGCGACCATGTCTGCCCTCTCATGTGGACTTCAAGGATTCTGCAACATTTATTCAAAGAAGAGGAGTGGAGTTCGCGATCATGAATCATCCCTCAACTAACTTCATCAAAACGGCAGATTATCTGGCCATTTATTTCATGGTTGTTTATTGGAACATAACAACTGCACTTCAAAAATATTTCAGTGGCTTAAGCTATTTTGGGACATTTCCTCCTTACTTCCCATAGTACTTTTGATGTCCCAAAGAAATCTATTAAACTTTTTCCCTGGGTGCCTTTCTGCAATATTTTCATGGAGCTGCATTGGATGTTAAATTCTCTCACCTGTTTGTTCAGAGAGAGTGGGCAAGTCTGTACTGGGGAGCAGACACTTCATGCACTCACTGGCAATGCCTGGATGTTGGGTGGAGGATGAGAGGTGGAAAGAATCTTGTGTTTATCTGTAACCTTGGCTAATGGCTTGAACCTGCTAACTCCTTAGAAAACTTAGTAGGACCCTGCTGACTATACATTTTATTTCATTTCATATACACTTCATTTCATTTGCATGTGATTGACAGTGTGAGAATTTTTACCTGGGCTCAAGTGGGAAAAACAGGAACTCAAGTACTGAAAGTTGCCATCGACCTCAATGTACATTCAGAGAATTTGTCCTTCACTTCATTGCTTTATTGTCATTCTCTAGCATCAACTGTATTAACTGGTTATGTTACTTACATTCATTGGAAGTGACCTGTTAGACAGCAAACAGTTATAATTGAGGCTTTATAGCCTTTCAACAATGTCAAACACATAATAGAGACTGCTAGTGGAGATAAATTACCAAGGGAAAAGGACAAGGTTAAGTATGCCAACATATCTGTTATAATCTGAATCAGTGTCAATTTCCATCTCTAGACTCCTATTTTCTCCCCACTTCTGACATTTGTTGTCTTGTTTATCCATTGATTATTTCAAACAGATTATTTAAAAATTCTGATTACTCACAATCCAGATGCAGCTTAGTTGTGAGTGAGGACTTACACCTCCCTTTCATGCCCACATGTGTTCACACTGAAATACTTTCTGTTGAATACGTTTGCTTAATAGAGCCCAAGAAGGGTTCCTTTATCTGGTCATGCCATTAAAACTGTGTCAGCAACAAATTTCACATGGTCATAGTATCTGAGGGGCATTTACTAATTAATCCAATTTGAAACTGGTAGTGTCCTGCTGAAGTGAGATTATAAAATGACAGAGAGTTGTACCAGGATGCAGATGTAATTCCACCCTCATTTTAAATGTGTATATTCTGTACTTATTTTCAAATTTCCAATATAAGTTTTATTTTTTATTTATAATTGCAATTGCCTATAAAATTTACCATTCTGTTGTTGTAGAGTCATAGATTCATGCAGCATGGAAACAAACCAGTGGTTTTCTCTTAAAATCACATCGACCCATAAAAACTAGTCTGAGAAATTTGGAACCTTCACTGGTTTATTTATGCATATACAAAAGAGATGCACTCTTCCAATGGGGAAAAAAAATTTCCAGAAGCTATTACAGAACTTTGATTTTATGCTACCTGTACATGGACTTTACATTGTTTGAATATACCAAACACTAATAATACACGTGTTCCACTTATCCTGTCATGGTCAAATTTCACCTCTGGCATTTGAGTAATAAACTGACACCAGAGCACACGGATAGGAAGGAGAGGAGGTAAACAGATGGCCAGTTGCTAAAGCTTTAATTTTGTTTTCGTGGGAAATGTAATCTTAATTACTGGAACATCCTATCTGTTTATTTCTCCAGTGCTCTGGCTTAGTGACTTAGGGTAGCATATCTTGCCTTCTTCTCATGGGAGAGGAACCATTTTCTCTGGGTCTAGCATTGTTCACACAGGAATATCATCTTTTTGCTGTGTGATTCTTTGTAACTCTGAAACATGAATATTTGTTTCAACCCTTTCTCGTTTGTTTGAGCCCTATCTGTTCTGCTAACGTCTGACTCCAAGAAACCTTAATATACTGTTCTTTTTTCAACGATTCTTCCTATGGTGCATTATTTGCTCCAAATACTAAGATTTATTAAACTTCTTATTTTAACAGATTTTTCCCCCTTTCACCGTAAATGTACCCTCTCCAGAGTTGAAGAGTTTCTTTATTGGAGTTTGGGATTCACAGGATGAATTGTAGGATCACAGAAAGATCATAGAATCTCTACAGTGTGGCAAGAGGCCACTTGACCCATTGAGTCCGCATCAACTCTCCGAAGAGCATCACACCTGGACCCCGACCCTGTATACTTTGGGACAATTTTTAGAATTGCCAATCCTCCTAATCTGCACATCTTTGGATGTGGGAGGAAACCAGAGCACCTGGAGGAAACCCACGTAGACATGGGAAGAACATGCAAGCTCCACACAAACAGTCACCCAAGGCTGGAATAGAACCTGAGTCCCTGGTTCTGTGAGGCAGCAGTGCGAACCACTGAGCCACTGTGCCGCCCATGTTGTAATCTGTGTCTAAGTTTCTCCAGGGTGTGATTGGATAGTCACGACTACTGCCACCAAAACAAAATGCTTTCAATACTTAGGAGATCTGTCAGTCCTGGAAAGAGGGGAGACAGTTAAAATATCCAATATAAATCCATCATTAGAATGAGAAAATATTAATTAAAAATCACAGACATATGCTTTGTCTCTCATACATGCAGCTCACCACTGCCTTCTCAAGAACAGTTGGGGATGGGCAATAAATGCTGGCCTAGCACCAATGCCCACGTCCTGTGAATTAATTTTTAAAAAAAACACGGGATAATGACTACAATTTGCATTTATATAACACCTTTTAATATGATTAAATGTAGCAAAAAGCTTCTCTGGACTGTTATTTTAAAAATTATCACAGGGCTGCATGAGAAATCCAGACACTATCAAAGAAGTATCTTTCAAGGAGCATCCTGAAGGAGGAGAAGAAAGCAGAGAGTAGGGAATTCCAGAGCTTAGATAGCAGTGGAATTATGGCAATTGGGAGCTGTGAGATCACGTTCAAAGAACCAGACGATCAGGATCAGTGAGTGGTGAAAATAGCTTCTTTATTGCACCTTCACAGCAGCACAGTGTAAGGCGAAATAGAATTCCCCAAAATCATAGCTCAAAAGCAGCCATTTTATACAGAATTCAAGCATACATTAACATTCTAATAATTAATTGTTAAGCAGTAGACGTACTTTATATGGACTTTAGTAAGGCGTTTGATAAGGTTCCCCATCGTAAACTAATGGAGAAAGTGAAGTCACATGGTGTGCAGGGTGTTCTAGCTAGGTGGATAAAGAACTGGTTGAGCAACAGGAGACAGAGAGTAGTAGTTGAAGGGAGTTTCTCGAAATGGAGAAAGGTGACCAGTGGTGTTCCACAGGGATCAGTGCTGGGGCCACTGTTGTTTGTGATATACATAAATGATCTGGAAGAGGGCATAAGTGGTCTGATCAGTAAGTTTGCAGATGACACGAAGATTGGGGGAGTAGCAGAAAGCATAGGGGATTGTCAAAAAATACAGGAGAATATAGATAGACTGGAGAGTTGGGCGGAGAAGTGGCAGATGGAGTTCAATCCAGGCAAGTGTGAGGTGATGCATTTTGGGAGGTCTAATTCCAGAGCAAACTATACTGTAAACGGAAGAACCTTGGGAAAAGTTGATGAGCAGAGAGATCTGGGAGTTCAGGTCCATTGTACCCTGAAGGTGGCTGCACAGGTGGATAGAGTGGTCAAGAAGGCATATGGTATGCTTGCCTTCATCGGATGGGGTATTGAGTACAGGAGCTGGCAGATCATGTTAAAATTGTACAAGACTTTGGTTCGGCCGCATTTAGAATACTGAGTACTGTTCTGGTCGCCACATTACCAAAAGGATGTGGAAGCTTTGGAGAGGGTACAGAGAAGGTTTACGAGGATGTTGCCTGGTATGGAAGGTGCTAGCTATGAAGAGAGGTTGAGTAGGTTAGGATTGTTTTCATTAGAAAAAAGGAGATTGAGGGGGGACCTGATTGAGGTCTTCAAAATCATGAAGGGTATAGACAGGGTTGATAGACATAAGCTTTTTCCCAGGGTGAGGGATTCAATAACGAGGGGTCACGCGTTCAAGGTGAGAGGAGAAAAGTTTAAGGGGGATACACGTGGAAAGTACTTTACACAGAGGGTGGTAGGTGCCTGGAACGCGTTGGCAGCAGAGGTAGTAGAGGCAGGCACGGTAGATTCATTTAAGGTGCGTCTGGACAGATGCATGAGTAGGAGGGGTGCAGAGGGATACAGATCCTTAGGAATTGGGCGATAGGTTTAGACAGTGGATTTGGATCGGCACAGGCTTGGAGGGCCGAAGGGTCTGTTCCTGGGCTGTAAGTTTTCTTTGTTCTCTTTGTTCTTTGTACAAAAACTGTTTTGCAGGAAATCAGAGATGGTTTAAACATGTGCTAAATGTTACCGGTTATTGTTGAGTGTTAATGGTTATTTTAATGAGATTAGAGTGTCCTTACATAATTCAAAAGGTGTTAGTCTTGTTTAGTTAGTTTCATGGTTGCGTCCATCTGTGCGTTCTGTTTACTATCATTCATTCATTCAAGGTCGCGCGGGTCTGGACATAGCGCAGTTACTTTTATTAGTAAGTTAAAGGTTGCTTACATACGCTGCATAACGTTTGTTAGTTCTATTAGTGGGGTAAAGTTTTATATCCATGTTGAATAAAAACTTGGGACAAGTACCTGGCTACAAGTGTGCAGGGCTATCCAATTATCACCTTTGACTGATACTTGGGAGTTACTCTAGCTGGAGAGGGAAGATAAACGACTTGGTGATAGCAGCTATTTAATTGGATTTTAATATCAAGTAACAGTTTTCCGTGCGGGGGTGCAAAAAGATTCCATCCTGTAGTGTCTGTGCAGTTTTGTTAGCTGTCATGCCTGACCGCACCTTTGACTGGAATGCCCGTCTTGTTTAAATAGGCTTGTTTACATAGCGCGTTATGCCTGAGTGCACTTTCAAGTGGGGTGTAACTGCAAATTGAAGTGGTTGTAATCTGATAAGGTAGCAAACCCCTGAATTAGTTTGAATGGGGGCTGGCTAGTACATGGAAATCTGCAGTTAGTATTATAACCACGAATTAGTGGGTTGATGGATTAATAAACATGATTTATGGAGTTATGTTAAACGTTGTTAACCCCTTTGAATTCTGATATATCAGAGCGCAGAAGAGTTTGCAATTTTAAGAGTGTAGAGTTTTTGAGCTGAAGAAGGTTACAGTGATCGGCAGAGGCAAGTGCACAGAAGAGTTGAAATATTATTCTAGTACTGATTTCGCAGTTCCTAATGCTGAATTAAGGACAGACTGGTAACAATTATGCAAAAATTAGCAATTGTTTCTTCAGTTAAAAATATGATTTCTGCAAATATATACATTGTATTAGGAGCATAAGAATGCAAGGGGGAGGGTCACTTGGCCCCTGAAGCCTGTTTACCCATTCAATGAAAACTCAACTGATTTGTGACCCAACTCCTTATACCCATCCTTGCCCAGGCCCTATACTAACTTCAGTTTACAAAAATCCACAAGCTTCAATTTTACCTCATAGTCTGTTCTGAGGGACTTAATAAAATGACTTCTTGAAGTCCATATAGATAATATGAATAGACATTCCCGCTTGCGTATGAATATACAAACATATGAATTAGGAGCAGCAGGCCCCTTGAGGCTGCTGTGCTATTCAATAAGATCATGGCTGATCTAGAAACAGTAGAGGAGTTAAGCAGATGTTTTTCATCAGTTTGTATAATGGAAGATATTTCGAAATTCCAACTAATAGTAAAGAATATGGGGGAGGAATTAAATACCATTACCATCACTAAAGAAAAATTATTAGACAAACTAATAGGGCTACAGGCAGATAAGTCCTCTGGCTCTGATAGCTTGCATCCTAGGATCCTAAAAGAGGTAGTTATGGAGATAATGGTTGCATTGGTTGCAATTTTCCAACATTCCTTGGATTCTGGAGAAGTACTAAGGGATTGGAAAACTGCTAATGTGACAGCCCAATTTAAAAAGGGGGGAAGCAAAAAACGGGTAACTATAGGCCAGTTAACCTAACATCTATAGTTGGAAAAGTGTTAGAATCAATTACTAAGGAAGTGATGGCAGAACATTTGTAAAATCATAATCTAATCAAGCAGAGTCAGCTTGGCTTCATGAAAAGGAAATCATGTCTAATTTATTCAGAGATAGTAGGCACTGCAGATGCTTTGGGCTGCAGGGTTCCCAAGCAAAATATGAGGTGCTGTTTCTGCAACCTTTGGGTGGCATTGTTGTGGCACTGCAGGAGGCCCAGGATGGACATGTCGTCTAAGGAAAGGGAGGGGGAGTTGAAATGGTTCGCGACTGGGAGGTGCAGCCTAGTGGTATCAATGTGGACTTCACAAGCTTCAAAATCTCCCCTCCCCCAACCGCATCCCAAAACCAGCCCAGCTTGTTCCCGCCTCCCTAACCTGTCCTTCCTCCCACCTGAGATAACAAGGATTTTCTGAAGAAGGGTCTAGGCCCGAAACGTCAGCCTTCCTGCTCCTCTGATGCTGCTTGGCCTGCTGTGTTCATCCAGCTCTACACCTTGTTATCTCAGATTCTCCAGCATCTGCAGTTCCTACTATCTCTTCCTCCCACCTAGCCCCTCCTCCCACCTCAAGCCTCACCCCCATCTCCTACCTACTAGCCTTGACCTGTCCGTCCTCCCTGGACTGACCTATCCCCTCCCTAACTCCGCACCTACACTCACCTTTACTGGCTCCACCCCCACCTCTCTGACCTGACTGTCTCCTCTCCACCTGTCTTCTTTATCCATCTTCTATCTGCCTCCCCCCTCTCCTAATTTATTTCAGAATCCCCTTACCCTCCCCCATTTCTGAAGGAGGGTCTAGGCCCGAAACGTCAGCTTTCCTGTTCCTCTGATGCTGCTTGGCCAGCTGTGTTCATCCAGCTCTACACCTTGTTAGCTATGACTAATTTATTAGGGTTTTTTTTATGGAAGTCTCTCCCAGAGTGGATAGAGGGGAACCAGTAGATGTTTTGTGTTTGGACTTCCAGAAAGCATTCAATAAAGTACCTCACAAAAGGTTAACTCATAAGATATTGGAGGTAGTATGTTGGCATGGACAGAGAATTGCCTAATGGGCAGGAAACAGCATGTGGAGACAAGGGGTTCTTTTTCAGATTGGCGACCTGTGACTCATGGGATCAGTTCTTGGACTGCAACTGTTTATGATATAAATGACTTGAAGAAGGGAAGTCAATGTACTGCAGATGGCACAAAAATAAGTGGAAAGTCAGGTTGTGAGAAGGAAACAGTTTACAGGGAGATTTTTTTCTGATGAAGGGTTTAGGCCCGAAACGTCAAGTTTTCCTGCTCCTATGATGCTGCTTGACCTGCTGTGTTCATCCAGCCCCATGCTTGTTATTACAGGGAGATATTGATGGGTTAAGTAAGTGGGCAAAAAGTTAGATAATGGAGAATAATGTTGGAAAATGTGAAGTTGTTCATTTGGAAGGGAGAATAAAAGAACACAATATTTTATAACTGGAGTAAAACTACAGAAACTTGTAGCACAAAGTGACTTGGGCGGACCTGCACATGAAACACAGAAAATTAGCCCACATGCAGCAATGAATCAGGAAGGCTAATGAAATGTTGGCCTTTATTTCGAGGGATTGGAATCTAAGAGTAGGCAAGGTGAGACAGATTTGGTCCTTTTATTTAAAGAAAAATATTATCTCATTGGAGGCAGTTCAGGAGGTGTTCAGTAGGATGATCCTCAAGAAGGAGGGATTGTCTTTCAAGCAAAGGCAAAACAGGTTGGGGCTCTTGTATCGGAGATGAAAGGTACTGCAGATGCTGGAGAATCCGAGATAACAAGG
>JAHRHZ010000086.1:225695-249874 GCA_024137785.1 Ginglymostoma cirratum | reverse complement strand
CCTTCATCAGAAAATGGATTTTCTGATGAAGGGTCTAGGCCCGAAACGTCAAGCTTTCCTGCTCCTATGATGCAGCTTGGCCTGCTGTGTTCATCCAGCCCCACACCTTTTTATCGCAGGTTGGGACTCTGTTCACTAGAGAGGTGATCACATTGAAACATATAGGATTCCTAAAGGGGCTGGACATGACAAATATTGAGTGGATGTTTCCTCTCATAGGAGAGCCCAGGACCTGAGGGCACAGTCTTAGAATGAAGGGGTGTCAATTTAAGACTGAGTCTGGGCAGCACAGTGGCTCGGTAGTTAGCACTACTGCCTCACAGCACCAAGAACCCGGGTTCAATCCACCCTCAGGGGACTGTTTGTGTGGAGTTTGCACATTCTCCCCATGTCCTGCGTGGGTTTCCTCCGGGCACTCTGGTTCCCTCCCACAGTCCAAAGACGAGCTGTTTAAGTGGATTGGTTATGCTAAATTGCCCATAGTGTTCGGAGATGTGTAGATTAGGGGAATGAGTCTGGGTGGGATGCTCTGAGGATCAGTGTGGACTTGTTGGGCCGAAGGCCTGTTTCCACACTGTACGGATTCTATGATCTATGATGAGGAATTACTTCTCTCAGAGGGTTGTGAGTTTTTGGAATTCATTCCAACCAAGAGCACTGGGGTGGAGTCCTTGTACATATTTCAGACTGAGACAGGTAGATTCTCGATCAGTTGAGAAATCAAGGGTTACAGGGAAAACACAGGAAAGGGTATGTGAGGAATATCAGATCAGCCATGATCCTATTGAGTGGCAGAACAGGCTTGAGGGGCTGTGGCCTACTCCTGTTCCTATTTCTGATGGTCTTGTGGATTATTCCACATGCCCACCTATCCTGAAGAGTTTCACCCCCTTCTTTATTAAAAATCTAAGAATCTACTTAGACTCAGCTTTCCAAAAAATCTTAAATCAGGTCCGAGAGGCATGACTTTACCTTTATAAATCTGTGCTGGTTTTCTCTGATCTGCTAAATTTCCCAGATGTTCAGTCACTCTATCTAACAGCTTCTATTAATTTTCCAAGACCAGATGTGAGGCTAACTACTGTATAACTCACCGTTTACTTTCACTCAGTTTTCTTCAATACAAAGGCCTGTACCTTGGTTTGATTTCTGTATCACTTCAGGTAAAAAAAAAAACATGTAAATTAGGGACAAAAATAGAAGTTGCTGGAAAAGCTCAGCAGGTCTGGCAGCATATGTGAAGAAAAAATCAGAGTTAACGTTTTGGGTCTGGTGACCCTTCCTCAGAACTGATGGTAGCTAGGAAAATGTCGGTTTATATGCAGAAAATAGGGAGGGGTAGGCTAGGGAGTAAATGATAGGATAAAGGATAGAGCCCAAAGAGAGAGAACAGTGGCTAGGAGGGTGAATAGCTGTTAATGGGGACTGTTAGTGACTAACAATAGGTAATGTGGTAATGGCAGGCCAAATGATAACAAGGTCTGAGGAAGGGTCACCAGACCCCAGCCATTAACTCTGATTTTTCTTCACAGATGCTGCCAGACCTGCTGAGCTTTACCAGCAACTTCTATTTTTGTTCCTAATTTACAGTATCCACAGTTCTTTTGGTTTTTACTAAACATGTGAAACAGTTTGAAACCTATAACTGTACCTTTAGCTTTGTCCTTATTTGATAAAAGTGATCATCAGAATGGATGGGTGAGGTGAAATTGGTTCCTAAAAGAGGTGACTGCAGTGATAGTGGATGTATTGATTTTGTTCATCCACTGTATCCCAGATTCCAGAATTGTCCCTATGGATTAGAAGGTCCCTAGTGTTAACCTGCTATTCAAAAAAAGTGATAAAAGGAAACAGGCAACACTAGGCCAGAAACAAAAGCAGAAATTGCTGGAAAAGCTCAGCAGGTCTGGCAGTATCTGTGCGGAGAAATCAGAGTTAACATTTCGGGCCTGGTGACCCTCAGAAGTATAGCCACGCATGAACAATAGGGAAAATGTTTGAATCTATTATTAATGCATGGTAATAGAAAATTATAACAAGATGAGGCATAAATTTATAGATTGTATTAACAATGCTGTTAGAATTTTTTGAGCTTGTAGCTACTCAGGTACATAAGTAGATGTAGTCTGTTTAGATCTTCAGAAGCATTTGTTTAATTGCCACACAAAATTAGAAAGAATAGGATTGAGATTAACAGCCAGATTGAGAATCGGTTAACAGAAAAGAGGAGAGTAGGAATAAATGGGTAATTTTCATATTGACAGGATATAACTAATGGGCCACTTCAGTGATCGATGATTTGTCCTCAGTCACTTACAATCTGTAACACCGAGTTTGATGAGGAGACAGGGTGTTACAAATCAAAGGTTTCTAACAACACAACATTTGGTTGGAGTATAAGAATGTGAAGATGATGTAGAGGGATATGGACAGACTAACTAAGTCAACAGGAATATGTCAGATGATGAGGCTAATCTGAAGTTACGCTTTACGTTGGTATTGAGAGGAACCCTAGTGCAATTCATAAGAATTACTGGAAGTTATCTTGTAGATACTAAGAGTAATGAAAAGAAAATTATATGTTAACATTTATTACAAAGGCTTAATGAAAGTGTTATACTGCAATTATATAGAACAATACCGAGAGTAAGTAGAGTGTTTAGTTTTAGTCTCCTTAACCAAGGAAGAAATACAAAGGTCTTAGAGGGAGTGCATCAGAGGTAAAACAAATTGATTCCTGGCACAAGAGGGGTGTGCTACAATGAGGGATGAAGTGGATTAAACCTTGAATTTAGAAGAATGAGCAGCACTCTTATTGGAACATAACACATGCTTAAGGGGCTTGACAAGATAGGTGGTAAAAGGATTTTCCAGAAGTGGGGGCACAGCATCAGAATAAGGGGCTAGCCATTTAGGACTTAGATGAGGAGAAATTTCTTCAGTCAAAAGTTGTAAATGTTTGGAATTCTGTACTCTAAATGCTCAGTTGTCAAATTTATTCAAAGCAGAGAAGGCAACAGATAGTAAATGGAATACTGAAATGAATACTAAAGGAAGTAAGGGATATGTGACTAGTACAGGAAGGTGGAGGTGAGCTGAAAGATGAGCCACGATTTTATTGAATGATGGAGCCACAGAATGGACATTCAAATGGCTTACACTTGCTCTTGTTTCTTATGTTCCTGTAAAACCCTAATAATACAGCTGCTTTATGAGCTACCAGCATGAACTATTACTGCAACTTTTAAGAATTATTTTTGAAAGAACATTATTTTTATCGTATATCATCATCTGACACGCAATTGTCCATTTAATGTTTGCAGACTTCTGGCTCATTGATGACTCTTTCACATTATGATGCTTCAGGAATTTGGTCTCAGTTGTTCAGCATAGGTGTGGCTCTTTGCCAAAGTCTGTTATAATTAAAGCGTTTACACTGAATAATACTGTGTGGATTCTCTTAAGGTGCAAGGGTCTCATGGCTCACATATTGGAGCCCAGATTTTCTAGTCAGCATCAGAGGGTGACTGCAATTTAATTTGCTGCTTTACCATTCCACACAGGAGCCTTTTAATCTTCCTTTGCCAGCTGCAGCAGGGCTGTGGGTCAAACACAGTTGGGAAGCATGCCTTAAAATTTTATGCTGGAGCCTACTCTCTCAATGCTGTACCATCCCCCCATCCCCCCAAAAAGGGATTGTTTCTCCTCACTTCCACGTCACACTATGAAAATACTCAATGAACTCCCCACTATCCAACAATTATTCTACCATTGGCCAAGCAGGAGCCAGGTTTCCAGAGATTGAGTCGGGGTGGGGTGGGGGGAGGTGATTAGTATCTAGCAGTAGAGAGGTTGAGGAAGGGTTGAATATTGTCAGAGGGAGTTGCATAATGCTAGGGAGGAGGGACGTTACACAAACTGAACAGTGGAGAAGGTTGGTTCGGGGTGGGTGTGGGTCTTTTGAGCTGCATGGTCTCCCAAAGTATGGATAAAATGTAAGTTCCCCAGCTTCAGTGGTTCACAGTTTCATTTCTTGCATCTTAATGTTTCATTGTCAGCCTTCGACTATTGTGTTACAGTGTGTATAGCACAGAACAAGTCCAAAACACTGGTTATCTTTCACCTGACCTTCTCATACCTACTTCATTTCACTTTATTGATATATCTTTGTTTCTTTTTCCTTCATATGTTTTATCCAGCTCCCCTTAAATACATTCATGCCGTTTATGAATTCTTGTAGTAGCAATGTTTAACTTGCATGATAAAAACCTGCACAAAATAGCAGAAATGGAATTTCAAGCAAACATTTGTAGTTTATGGTCCAAGTCTAAATTCGTCAGCAGAAATCATGCTCAAACATAGCTTTGCTTTACAATTTAAATCAATACAGCAACGTAGAAGCCAAGTCCGTTAGGAGCACATTTAGACAAAGTAATTTATCAGCATCTAATTGGTTGAAAGAGCAGTAAACCCAGAGGTTTTTCTCCCCTTTTAAAATATTTATGCCTGAATAGGTGACACAAGAAGCTGACTGAAAAAGCAATCGCAAACACTCCTAAGCAGTGTTTTTCTCTGTCATGGATCTATATTCACAGTCTCGTGTTGGAATGCTATGATGTCTGCAACCTTTATAACTCATGGCTTATAGAAACTGTCTAGATCACCACTAAAATGTTACTGTAATGTGGCACAAAGGTTGAATTTGTAGAAAAGAAGAAATTGTTGCGAAGTTCTTAAATTCATATATTCCTCAACTCTTCTAAGAAGCTCCCTCTTTTATATTAAAACTACTTCTATTTAAAATCCAGCAGTGATACAGGAAGTGAATGTGGCAGAAATTGTCAAGTTAAGAGTGTTTCACCAGGTAGTGCTTAACACAGAATTGACCACCAAGGCACAAACCACCAGCTAGAAGTAAGTGCTGGCATTGCTATGCTTTGAAATGATTGATTAAAATCTAAACTGAACAATCAAAGCAAACCACACACCATTAGTTCTGCTGAATGAAGCTATCAGCAGGAATTGAAGCAACTATTCTGTACCCAGCATGGTTCTTCAATGCGTTTCAGACCAGGGTAACGTACACTATAGTGTCCAAATTCATAGCTTCGAACCAATAAGATAGTGTATATTGTGCAATGCAATTTTTTACTATTTGCATTGTAAAAGATAGGATTGCTATGGTCTTATCAGGCTGTAGGGCTGTTCTTCATTAGAGAGAGACTACAGTGGTGGTTTCACCAAAGGGTCACCACATCTCAGAAGAAGGGAGAGGTTAAAAGGAGTATACTTCATGGTAACTCATCATACACTTCTTGGTGTGGGAATTGAACTCATGCTGGTGGCATCACTCTGCATTGCAAACCAACTATCCAGCCAACGTAGTCGTGTAACCAAAACAAAAATTGCTGGGAAAATTCAGCTATGTGGCAGCATCTGTGGAGAGAAAGCAGAATTAAAATTTTGGGTCCTGATCCTTCTTCAGAACTGTTTGGAGCTGGGAAAAGTTTGGTATATATGCTAAAGAAGGGGTGGAAGAGGCTAAGGAGTAAACAAAAGGTGGAGATGGAGCCCAGAGAAAGAGATAAAGCCAGTTGGGCAGACAAAAGAATGGGTAAAGGTCAGCCTGGGAGAATGAATAGCTGCTAATGGGGACCATTAGTAGCTGACAGTGGGTTGTTGGAGGTAGCAGCCCATGTGATAATGAGACCTGGTGTGTGGGATTTGGAGAAAGGACATGGGAAAAGGTGCTCAAGCCCTAAAATTCAATTTGTCCATTTGTCACTGAGCATGTCTTGTTCATTGAACTTGGTAATTGAGTCCAGGAGGTTGCAGGGTTCCCAAGCAGAAAATGAAGTGTTGTTTTTCCAACTTGCACTGAGCTTTGCTGGAGTACTGCAGCAAGCCTGAGACAGCAATATTAGCTAGGGAACATGGCGGTGTGTTGAAATAGCAGGCAACTGGAAGCTCAGGGTCATTTTTGTGGACAGAACATAGGTATTCTGCAAAACTGTTGCCCAGTCTGCACTTCATCTGCCCTATGTACAGCAGACCATATTGTAAGCAGCGAATACAGTAGACTGGTTTGAGTAAACTACTGTTTCACCTGGAAGATGTGTCCCAGCCCTTGGACATGAGGAGGGTGTAAATAAACAGGCAGGTGTTACACCTTCTGTGATTGCAAGGGAAGGTGTCGTGGGGATGTGGAGAGATATTGGGAGTGGTAGGAGTAGACCAAGGTGACCTGAGGGAATGGTCCCTGTGGAAAACTGACAAAGGAGAGGACAGGAATATGTATCTGGTGGTGGCATATACTGGAGATAGCACAAATGGCCCCCAGTGATCTTTTGGACGTGGCTGCTGGTGGGATGTAGGTAAGGATTAGGAGGAACCTATCGTTGTGTGGGAGGGAAGAGGGGGGTGAAGGCTGAAGTATGGGAAATGGGTTGGAGACAGCTGAGGCCCTGTCAATCATGGTGGTGGGAAACCCTTGGTTGAGGAAGGAGATTGACATTTTGAAGGCCCCCTTTTAGCAGTTGCCATCATTGGAACAGATGAGATGGAGGAACTGGGAGAATGGGATAGAGTCTCTACAGAAATCAGGGTGTATGGATGTATAGCCAAGGTAACTGTAGGAGTCAATGGATTTATAGTGGATATTGTTGGCCAGCCTGTAGCATTGTAACCCCCTATTGACTGCAAACATAATATACATAAGGCCCCCCTGCAAAATACCAAAATAAAACGTACATTATCAGCTAAATCTACTGCCTAATTCATTACTTTTTAATTTATTTTAACTTAACGGAAGAGATTCCAAAGGAAATGTGGGAGTGGAAGTTGAATCCAAGCTTGAATTTTTACTTTGAGATTGGGATTATTACTGGGGTATGAGACGCCTACAACGCTGACCTGGTTATGCTAACCTCCGCTAACAGGTATAATCAAAACATCCTAATTTCATTATCATTAACTCTGAAATTTGGGGCTGGTAGATGAAGATTGAGACCAATAACTCTGTAACCAGCGTAGAAATTTCTAAATTGATCTGTTTTGTCCTGTAGGTGGATTCCCTGCGTCATGTTATACACCAGACAGGCGGATACAGTGATGAGATGGCAGCAACCCAGATTTACACCCCAAGGCGTATAGATGTAAGACCGAATTAGCTAACCTTTTGTGTTTGTCATTTTTGGTTAAGATTGGCTTGCCTGTGGGCACTGAGCGTGCCTTGTCATTTGTTTCTGAACGTGCCTTGTCCATTATCATTGAACCTGTTTTGATTTTTCATTGAGCATGGTTTTTCCATTGACACCGAGCATGCCTTCTTCATTGTCACTGAATGTATCTAGTCTACTGTCACTGTACATGTCCATTGTCACTGAGCATGCCTTGTGCATTGGCACTGAACCTGCATTGTCCATTGTCACAGAACACGTCTTATTCACTGACACTGAGCATGCCTTGTGCAATGGCACTGAACCTGCATTGTCCATTGACACAGAACGTGCATCATCCATTTGACACTGAGTGTGCCTTGTCTATTATCACTGAATGCATCTTGTCCATTGGCAGTGAACATGCCTTGTGCTCTGGCACTCAGCATGAGTTGTCCACTGACCTTGAACATGCCTTCTTCATTGACACAACATGCCTTGATCATTGAAACTGAATGTGCCTTGCCCATTTCTCACTGAGCGTGCCTTGTCCACTGTTGCTAGTCACCTGACAAAGGAGTAGCTCTCCGAAAGCTTGTGATTTCAAATAAACCTGTCGGATTATAACCTGGTGTCAACTGACTGCTGACCATCCCAGTCTAACATCGGCATCTCCAGATTATGGCATTTTTATCACACTTGAGTGGCGCAGGCAAAGATCAAATTCTTTCTGTAGTGACTTCACAGGAATTTATTCTATATTCTCTTGATTCAACTTACAGAACCATTGCTCAAAACTCCAAGGTGCTATGTAAGTTGACAGTTCATCAACAACTCAAGACCTTAGCAAAGTTCATGTGGAAATTATTTGTAACTGACAGATTCACTCAAACCTTCCAGGAGCTGATGGGTTTAAAATCTCATCATGTCGTGTGAAAGAAATTGTTTCCTGCATTGCTAGAGATTTCTTGGCTGCCGAACACTGAAAACAATCCTGGAAAAACCCCATCTCAATCCCATGCATTGTAGAGAACTGAGACTAACTAGGTTGAAGAGGGGCAGACCTGTTTGAAACCAAGAAGCTTTCTGTGAATGGATGGAATGCTAAGTACAAGTATTTCAGTGAAATGAGAAAAGATACTGTTGATATCTGCTGTGACTGTAGATCCAGTGGAAAAGGCAGAAAGGATGGAAAAGCTTGACTTTGCTGTTCTTTTTCACAGGCTAATGGCAGTTGGCAGGATGCTACTACCCCATCTTCTGTGACTTCACCCACTGGAGGACCAGGCAGTGTCAATTCAGACACCTCCAACTGATGAGCTGCCAGCAATCACCTACTACCCCACTGGCTTTCATTTCATTCGACCCATAAGATGCAAAGGACTTGATTTCCAACCTGATTTCATTGGAAGAGTCATTGGGATTCTTTCTTGGGTAGAAGCTCCCTGCCACCTATATGTAAATATAGTAGGACAAGAAAAGGTATTTATACATTTTTCACACAACAGAGTGCAGCCAATTACCTCACTGTAAAACCCTTTAAAACCAATAGAGGAATGCTTCCTGTTTAGGTTACAGTGCTTACACACTACCTCGCAGCAATATACTCTAGACTCACTCATTCTTTAGCCATCACCTTATGTTTGTCAATTTTATCCCAGTCATTCAACTTCTATCAGTGTTGCAATGTGCAAGTTTTAATTAAGCTTCATGGGCCAGCTGTATTAGGAAAACAGTTCACTAAGATTGATGCATGAAAATGAAACCCAAGGTATTACTGCTTTTAAAGTTCCTGCTCTGAAGTGAACAGGCATTTTGCTGTGTTTTAAGTAAGTTGAAGTGACTGCACGAACAGATATTGAGCCCTACACTGACCATGTGATTGTGTTAGGGTATGCAGGTCTACACAACTAATGCAGACTGACTTTTTTTTTTGCTAACGACGTGTTAGTCTTTAGTGTCTGACTAGAAGTTAGTATTGGTTTTCACAGAAGTACAGAGCAGCTCTGAATCTTGCTCGGAATCAAACAATAGATTTCTCAGGGTTGACTTTCTACCACTTCCTCTTCAAACTTGTCAGCAGTGAATGAAATAGGCTCCACTGCATTAAAAACAAGTATTTCAGGAATATAAACAGAATGTTTGGCAAAAAGGAGCACTGTATTTTAAAACAAAATCATTGTGCAAAGGATGGACCTCAGTCACCCTGTGAAAAAATGTCTGTTGATGACTGGGCTGACTCGGACCTGGTCTGTGCTTGCCTGTATAATTTTGATCTTGGGGCAGTGAGGTAGCACTGTGCCTGGTGATAGCTGATACTGTTCTGCACTGTTCAGCACAGTGTGAATGTTAACAATGGCCAAAGCCCTTTATTAACTTTTTCTTAAAACTGAAATCCAATATGTAAAGGAAAATAGGAATAATGGATAATAGATTTTTGTTAGTTATTGTGATCTTATGTATTCTGTAGTTCCAACCCTTAGTTACTCTTTTATCAGAAATCTGCTTTTCTGATGATGCCAAGTTAGTACAGCCTTTTGTGTAAACTCCTGTGTTTCAAAATTGCAAAAGTTACTGGATTGTTTTAAATGCAGAAAAAAATTATTGGACAACTCTTGGAATAACAATATAGAATTAAATAGTCCACACACAGTAAAAAGAATCAACAGTGGTGGAAGCCAGAATAAATCATTCAGTAGGGATGAGGAATTCTTCCAGTCTGGTAATTAGAAAATGAATTCAATTTGAAATGCTGGGAAAGTTTACTTTAGTAAAGTGATGTCGGACTTCAGGAATGGTCTGTGCCCAGGACTGGCACTTCCCAATGTTTCTATTTGGGATTTTATAAATCATTTAGCTTAGACTGTCAAAAATAACCTAAGTCTAAAAACAAGATTGGAGTGGAGACATTCCTGAAAATAGTCCTTTTTGTAGTTGCCTTCTGTGTGCAATTAATGTCTATCCAAATCTACACTGCCTGTACCAAAAATCTCCATAACACACAGACGCTCACACAAAAAAAGTATACATGGTTCAGCTTTACTAACTTTTTTAATCTTCCGTTTCTGGCGTTCTGTCTTGATGGTTGTGGTGTTTGAACTTTTGAAATTTGATGTCATTGTAAAAATTCTAAATCCCAAAGGTAATTTTTACTCTGTGAGTGCACAGACTCTCTTACTGTAAATGTAAAGACATGATTGATTGAAGTTTCAACAGGACTCTGTCCCAGACAGATTCCTGAGCTCTTTTCTTAAAAAAAAGTGTGGAAGCTGAGCTTTTGGTTCGATGCAGAACCCCTTCCTGCCCCATAAATGTTATTCATTTTGCAATGAATGTATTCAGTCCCAATGGAGCTTCAGGCTGCTGTTAATGTGCACTGGTCCAAGGTGATCTCTGTGCAGAGTTTGGATTTGGGAGTTATAAGTAAAGATTGCTGAAGATCACCCTGTGGAAAATCTCTGAAACTACAGGGCAGCTTGCTTAAAAACATCGATGATTTCTGGGAATACGAGCAAACGAATGAGTTAGCTACTTCCTTAAAAATGTCCATCTTTAAGCAACAATAATGTCTAGTTTTTTTTAATCTTTCATTGGAAGATATGTTTGTTGGTTTGAATTATTTTCAACAAATGGAAGGTTTGTATGAAAATTCAAATGAAAACCTGATTTGTATGTGACTTTGGCCTGTTGCAGCTGATAACCAGGAGTGCAGAATTCCCATCTCAGCACTGATCACTTTAGACCTTGGCATAAGATGCTATTTTAACTTGTTCAGCCACCACCAGTAGATGACCAAGATTTCAAATAATATTGGAACTTACAATCATTCTGGATGTGTTCTGCACAGCTACTGTCTACAGTTGTGATCAGTGGCCAACACTGCAGCGTGGCCTTTCCAAACTATTTGTCATTATGGGAAAGGTCCTACAATCCTGATCATTTTAGTTCACCCTGAACGAGTGAAGCAGCATAAAGCTCCTTTAACTGTGATCCACTTGCTTAAATTGATATTCAGTAATAGGACAAATACAAGAGATTTCTGTTTATTCAGATGGAACCAGAGGAAAAATAAATACACGTTCTTAAGAAATTTATTTTAATCATTGAATTTTTTAAAACATCAAAATATAAAAACAAGTTGAGGTTGTAACTCAAATTACTTTGTTTAGGGAATAATTTGTCAGTGGAAATATGCATTCTAAAAGCAGTGTGTTAATACCACTATTACCAGTCAATGCAGTGCATGTTTCTCTACATCTTGTAACATCGCTAACTCCTTGAGTGACTCTCCCTCCTCATCCTGCACCTACAATTTGCATTTTTTTGGGACATGGGGATGGGGGATAAATGCAGAGATGGTCTAAATAAATCACATCTCAGTTTCTATTCATAAAACATTTAATTTGAAAATGAAATCTGTTTTTTGAAGTTGTGTTCTACATGGACTCTTTCTTTGAGAATCTGGTCATAGTGAGGTACTTGTACCAGCAAAAATTATCTGCTGTCAATTATAGATCATGAATAATGCAATGATTTATAACAATGTTACAAAGTCACTTAAAACATTAATAGAAATCAGTGTTGGCAAGACAAGTCACTAATTATGTTTGCGGTTGACAGATACCCCAAAATCAAGTACCTCAGATTTTAAAAGAGAGCTCTTTTTTAAACAAGTAGTTCAGGAAAAACAATGTAGGAAATAAAGTTGCATTGTTAAAAAATTTTTTAAAAAATCAGATTATATGAAATCTCAGTGAGCCATTTATTTTCAGTAATCATAGAACAACAATTGCAAATAGGCAGGATGATACATCTGTTTAAATAGAAGTCTACTGTATTAAAAATTTAAACTGTATAAATTTGCTTACGGTGGGTCATTTTCAGTTACTGGAAAGGGTTCATGCCATGGCAAAAACCAGATACCGTGTAAACGGCTTGATAACTTTTGAAAAAAAAAGTTAAGAAAAAAGTGTATTGCATTTTTATTTGTATTGGTTAACACAAAACAGAATAAAACATTTGTTTTGCCACAAACCAGAACTGTTGTGGATTTTAGTTATAGTTTGTTCTACACAGCAAAGTGATTTTTGCCTTGCATTTCTTTAAACACATTCATGAACTTGCCAGCTCACATTTCAAATCTCAGGAGTATGATGATGGTGGCTTTAGGACTGGTCTAATGGTTCAAGGGCTTAGTTGGTGCTTGAGAATAGCACCCCACCCCCACTGTAACAAACACCATTGATAGAATTGTCTGCAGTTTGTGCTCACTTGCTTTTGTTTGAATAAAACGCAGGCTACTAGAGCCTGCTCAATTTTATACATGTTCCACGCTGCACTTTTTACTGATTCACCTTCAGTTATTCACTGAGATGCATACGTTTTCTATTTCTCTTTTATGCCTCCGTTTCTATCCTCTTATAATTTCTGTAATGTAACCATCTGTCCTCTACAGTCATTTCATGGGTTATTTCTTTACCATCCCCATACTTGTCCAGTTGCAGTTAGCCATTTTTAATAAGTTAAATATCTCATCAATACTGATCTTACCTACAGAAATAGGAAGTAAAGGAAACTTGGTAAGCAGCATGAGAGATTGATTGAAGAGCAGACCAGGTGCCTATTAATAGCTCACAAACAGGTTTACTGATTTTAAAACTAGGACATTCCACGTTGCTGGGTAAGCTCGTGTATGGCCTCCCTGGGAAAATGAGAAACAATCAGCAGCAAGAACTATGCTGGAGAAGAGGTTGGTGCAGGTTAACAATATATAGGTTTAAGTCAGCTTACTACCAGTTTCTTACTAGAACTGAATGTTCATGCATAAACAGAAATCTGCTTTACATTCCCAAGTATCCATTAATAGTTGCATTACAGCATTCAAATCTAAAGGTACCCTGACACCCAATTCTGCAATATCTCACTTATGGGAAGACTACACATTTTTGAGGATTTAAAACAAACAAGGAAAAAAAAACACCAATAATTTGTAAAGCAACAAAATGTAAGAAATGAAATTTTTCCATATAAGGGAGAAGAGAAAAGGAAACAGAAATGTTATGAATCAAATAGCTATTCAACTGGTATCAGTATCATGCATAAACACCTGCTGATTGTAAGACGCAGACTAGGGGAAAGACAAGTGGTGATTTAAACATTATTCAGGAAAATGTGCGTAATGACCCAGAAATTTTGCGATTTTCTTTTATCTTTAAAAATAAACTTTATTCTCATGAAAACTTATGGATTTTGAATTCATTCTTAGAATCTGGTGATGGGTAAATGAATAGGAAGGGTTTAGAGGGATATGGATAAATAGGACTAGATTTTATAGGATATCTGGTCGGTAAGAATGAGATGGACCGAAGCATCTGTTTCTGTGCTATATATCTCTATGACTCTGTAACAGTAACATTTGTCCATCCAGCGTCCACCATTTACAGGATGCACTGTTGCAACTCACCACAGCACTTCAGTCATCAGCTTCCACACACCCCCAGCTCTACCACCTGGGAGGCCAAGGGAAGCGAATATACGGGAACACCACCACCTGCAAATTCCCCTGCAAGCCTACTTGGAACTGTTGTTACTTCATTGCCACTGGGTCAAAATCCTGGAATTTTCCTCCCTAATAGTTGTTCAAGAATGCAGCTGAGCATCTTCTAAGAAGCCATTAGGGTTGAAAAACACAAAGGAAACCATGAAGGTTTAGCAACACATGCTGGATTGCAAGTGACCGCCATGAAGGAATGAAAAATGTGAGGTCAGAACTTGTTGACTGGCAGTCAGGATTTTCATGTAGCAGTGGTTTTATGACACTGCAAAGGGCAGTTAAGAGTCAACTGTCAACTACATTAGAAATTTCTTATCTAAGAAATATTTAATGAACCAATTGACAGATTAGTCAGTTTTACCAAGATGAGTTCATTGTTGTGTATTATTCAACAAACAATTAAAATTCCTAAGCTACCACATTAGTATTTGAGCTCAGGTTCTCTGCAATTGTCTAGTAATATGATTATGACAAAAACATTCCTTGGTCATGAAGTGGTTAAGAATGGCAAACTATATTTCAGTGCACTGGATAAAACGCAAGTCAGAAGTAATCTTTGTGGAAATTATACTTTAATGTACATTCTACTATACAATTTACAGACCATATACAGAAAGCTCAGGAACAAATGTTTGAAAATATGGAAGATAGAAATGAGCCAATAATCTCCAGCTAATAAGAAACAGGGACAGATTGAAGCCGTAATCACTCACTACCAACACACTGACAATTCTTGGGCAAGTATCTCGGTGCTTCACTTCTATAATGTGGATACTGACTTTTATCTCAGATGAGCAAACCAAGTTCGAAGTTCCCAAGATCCATATGGGTGTGGAACCCTCCCATGTTTCTTGTCATAGAACCATCTAGTAACTGCAGTTGAGTTGATCAGATTTATCCTGAAACTGTAACTATTTTTACATTCAATGCAAACTGTCCTGACCAGTTAGTGCTCAGAAAACATTCACTATTTACCAACAAAAATGTCTACCCAAACGATGAAAATTACCTTCCAGAAATATCTCAAATTTCTCATTGTAAGTAACAAGCACAAAACATAGTATAAAACTGATGTTAAAATGTAGTTCCTTACTTCTGCCTGAATTAAACTTCAAAGTTAAGTTGGGGTGATTATAGCTTCCAGTCTTACTTAGTTTTGCATTTAGTTGAGATTCAGGCAGACAAAAGCACATGTTCTCAACAAAATTATTCCATTACTATACCAACCTTCATAATTGGACACCAACATGTAAGGATCAGATGAAAGACTGTCAAAGTGCACTTATGACTGCAGTGAGACCTTTGGACTATGTATAGATGCATTGCCAGAGAGGAGCACATACATGAAAGAAAAGACTCAAGGTGCTCACGAGTACTTTCCATTCATGTGCAAAACTATTCATTTCTAATTTTGCAATAGGGTTTTCACAAGATCATTGGCCCATTTCACTTCAAAATGGTAGCAGCTGGTCTGGTAGTCAGTTACCAAAACCCAAATACATTGCCACTAGAGGCAGACTTTCTCATAGATTTGAACTCATTTAAACACATCACATCAATCCAGTCTCTTTCTGATCTCCTGCTGCCACAAATGCATTGATCCTCTGTGTCAAAGGCTCCCACAGCTCTTTCACATGTTGGTCCCAAATGACCATTCTCAACAGAAGCCTAGTCAGCAAGCATTGGCAGGATAATCTACCACAGATTTCACAGCTGGGCAAATACCTGAGCCTACTTGATATTCCTGTACAGCCACATCACTAGGACCTGCCCTGTTGCCTCCTAAAACACTCACCACCTGCTTAGAATCTGTAAAACTAAAAGCTAGACTGGGTGAGAGCTGCCTTTCACTGTTGAACTCTAAACTGGGGGAAGGGGAGTAGAAAATACGTCTAGCCTCAAATGCCAGCAAAAGGTGCAAAAAATGGTAAAACCTCAGGTGAGATCCTGAGCAAAGTCCAGGTGAGTACAGTGTCTTGCAGGCCACTGCCACAGGCATTAAAAGTCCAATGAGAAGATCTCCTCAACCCAATAATGGCCATCTCAGTTCTCTTCACTACTCCTTGGTAGCCGTTAGGAATTTCTGTACCGGCCATTCTTCCAGCCCTTTGAATGTTCTGGATGCTGCACAGAAAGACAAACTCAGATTGCAGATTTCTCTTTTACAAACTGACAATTGCCAAACAATCTATAACAGTCACACTCCATCATTGGTATATTTCACCTCCACCCGTTCCAGTCCCTTATCATAACTGGTGAGTAGCCACTGTTCCTTTTTTGCTCTCGGCTGAGTGTTAATTGCAGGAGTTCAGTTTTCTCCTCTGCAACACACTCACAACAGTGAATGAATCAGAGATAGTAGGAACTGCAGATGCTGGAGAATCTGAGATAACAAGGTGTAGAGCTGGATGAACACAGCAGGCCAAGCAGCATCAGAGGAGCAGGAAGGCTGATGTTTCGGGCCTAGACGCTTCTCCAGATCCTGTCCTGTCACTATGGCTATGATGTCGTGCAGCACTCCCTGAAGCTGCTGCTTCCAGTATTGCCTTCAGCATCAAATGAGCAAACAGCAGCATACCAGATGGACTTTAGACTATGTTGTAAGAAGCTCAGAATGCAGGAAAAGGGTACGGTTCCACAAAACGCTTGGGTACTGTCAGTCACCATGCATGCAATGAATTTCAATAAATGAAAACAGCAAGGAAATTCTAAAATCAACGACCAATCAAGCTCTGCATTCATATTATAGCTACTAATCATTATATTAAAGGCGAGTGAAGACCTCAGACAGTCCATTCAGACAATTCAACCTGAATACCATCCCAAACAAATCTCAAACAGGGGATTCAAGTGCTCAATGCTGACCTGCAGCAAAATGAGATGCTTAGAAGAGCCTGAATGATTTTGCTTCCTCAGCTCAAGCCCTCCCTGATGAAGGAATCCTGTTGAGTGGCAGAAACCTACTGTGCCTCGGGGGGGGGGCTCAGATCCAGCCAATTCAGCCATCTTATTGTTTAATGAATTAATGTGGAGGCCTAACTCTGGATAGGACACAAATGGAGAAACTCACCCAGTTTTTTGGATATATTTTTCAGACAGGAATCCCATTCCTGTTTGGCTTGAGTAATCATGTTCATGGTTAGTTGCAGCTGGTCCATCTACAAGAGATCACAAATCAGCTCCAGATCATGGAATATCACTCAAATCACAAAATCACCATTTCCAACAAGGAATTCAAGGACAGTGAAATATACAGTGGATTTCAGATCACAAACTCCACAGCTTAGCCCAGCAGCAAGCAATACAAATCCCTGGCTTTCAGTCATGATTTAAACCATGAATTGCCTAAATTTCACATGCACACAATCATTGTTGAATCACAGCTATAAAAAGGCAAGGCTGTGTCCAAACTGTCTCTCCTCCCCATTTGCGCACACAGGAACCCGCATCAAGCAGCAAATTACATGACAATTTTACAGACCACAGACAGGCAGCGTGGTTGGAGTTCTGGCCCAAACCACTATAGATGGTGGTTAAAGTTCCAATTACACTTGGAATGGTGAACCTTCAAAGATACGTAATGAAGGTGGGGCACAACTGGTGGCAACATGTGAAATACAGGAGCAGTGGCAAGAACCTCTATATCCTTTAGAAGGCTTTAATATGCACCCAGTTTCAGCAAGTGGGTTGGGTTTACAGGCTGCAACAACTTTCAATCTTTTGTATTCTGACTTGGCAGACACAAATCAACCTTCCAGCTGGTGCTCAGGTCTCTCTCTCTTATTCACTGAGCCATTGAGATTCTGACTGGGGTTGGCCTGCCTCAGTGCTCCCAGTGGTGTCAGCCAATTACAGCTGGATTCGGGTGAAATCTGGCAATATCCGAATGCTGCAGGAGCAGTTTGCGAATGTCCCCCACCCCATGCCAACACGTTAAGGGAAAAGGCAGAGTTGTATGGAAACAACCATCAGTGATGCATAGGAAACATGGAGCAACAGACTGAACTCTTCCACCTTGCACTTCAAGAAGCGTAAATTATACCTTCAGTATTGCAAATAAAATTCTCCCCACCCCAGACACTCTGCCTCCAGTCAGTTCACTGGTCATGAATTTCTGACTGCTGTAAGAAAACCCTCAGCAACTTTATAAAATCTTAGGAATTGCACTGATTATCAGAATAGTTTTCTCTCCCTCTCAGATGTAAAACCCTTACAGCAAATTCCTGGCAGGCAGTGAACACTATTATACCTGACAAGGACTTGTCTCTAGCACAGGCACAGAAACAAGACACGGCAAATCCTGATTGGGCAGGGGTGTGAGAGAGTGAAAGCGAGCACACGCGCGAGGCAGAGAGAGAGCAAGAGCACGAGACTGGGAGAGCGAGTGCGTGTGAGCGAGCGTATGTGTGTGTGTATATGTGTTATGTGTGTGAGCGAGCTTGCATGTGGTAGAGGTGCTGGCTGATCTCGTGACTTTAAGGATGAAACAGGACTCCCTCGCAACCAAAGAGCAACAAGATGACTTCACAAAATTCCAACAGAAACTGAAAGAATGATCTTGAACATCTGTCTCTTGCCAACACAGTGAATAAACAATTGGCACAAGCACACCAGACACTTTGGATGGCATAAACTTCCAGACTTAACCAAAAGCTTGGTAAGCTGAAGGAGACTTTTTCTAGAGTGATTCATGCTGCCTTTGGTCTAATGAGTTTCGGAGCCATAAGATCATGTTGCAGCTGTTCAAAAACTCTGGTGCGGCCGCATTATAGGAAGGATGTGGAAGTATTGGAAAGGGTGCAGAGGAGATTTACCAGGATGTTGCCTGGTATGGAGGGAGGGTCTTATGAGGAAAGGCTAAGGGACTTGA
Organism: Ginglymostoma cirratum; assembly: GCA_024137785.1. Classification (NCBI taxonomy): domain Eukaryota; kingdom Metazoa; phylum Chordata; class Chondrichthyes; order Orectolobiformes; family Ginglymostomatidae; genus Ginglymostoma; species Ginglymostoma cirratum. The sequence continues at coordinate 231,294 of JAHRHZ010000086.1, read as the reverse complement.
GGCTGTTTTCGTTAGAGAGAAGATTAAGAGGTGACTTAATAGAGACATACAAGGTGATCAGAGGATTAGATAGGGTGGACAGTGAAAGCCTTTTTCCTCAGATGGTGATGGCTAGCACGAGGGGACATAGCTTTAAATTGAGGGGTGATAGATATAGGACAGATGTCAGAGGTAGGTTCTTTACTCAGAGAGTGGTAAAGGCGTGGAATGCCCTGCCTGCAACAGTAGTAGACTCGCCAACTTTAAGGGCATTTAAATGGTCATTGGATAAACATATGGATGATAATGGAATAGTGTAGGTTGGATGGGCTTCAGATTGTTGTGCCAACCTGTGAAACCTGTGAAACCATCGAGGGCCGAAGGGCTTGTACTGCGCTGTAATGTTCTATGTTCTAATACTTTGGCTTACTCAGGAAGACTCTAGATAACAGGAAACTGCCACTTCCATCCATGGAAATTCCGATCTGTGACCACCAACCACTCAAAGGAGACTTCGACCATTGGCCAATGGAGATCTGCATACCCCATCAGTTTGTCCAATCAGGGGCTATTCTCGCCTGTAATGGGTATTCTAAACCCAGGTAATGTTACTACTGGAGAAGTCAGATCCCAGAATAAAATATGGCCTGATAGATTTTTTTTAATTTTAAAAACATGATGGTCTCTCATTGAAACAGCTTTTTGCTTTTAAACAATAAAAAAATGTAATACACAAAAGAAAGACATCATAGCACAGAATGAAAGGTTCAAAAGAAATGGTAAAACAAACTCCCGTCTATTCCCCAACACCATCATTTTACAGTAACTCAGAATCCAGAGAAATGTGTTACCCTAACAAATCTGTAGGTTTGACTTAACCATTTCTTCTGTTTTCTTCAGCTCCAGTCCTATGAGTTGGTATGGCTGTTTACTACAGCCATCACTCAACTTACGGCTTAGACTTGCTCAGCCTTTCAATAATCTGGTTTCTAACCAAACATTCCTGGTCTGCAAGTTTCACAAACTTTCACAACCTTTCACTAAAGTAATTTATTTCCTTAACTGCTCTGAACAATCTACTTCTCTGGCAAAGACTACATTTGCATCTGGCTTCAGTCACGTCTCCTTCCAACTGAATTCAAAACCTTTTGAATTAAATTTAAGTAAAAGTCTGTTCACCCTGAATTCTGCGAAGTTAACACCTTAATGTTAACACCTCTTTTTGGTTGTAAACACCAATAGAATAAACAAACTTCAATTAACACACCAGTATACACATACTGTGTTAAAATCATGGTCTAGGAAGATTAACCTAGTTAATTTTAAACCCTTTCACCAAAATAAACTGACACCCATATGCCACTAGCTTAAAATCCAAACTCACTAAAAAAAATTGCTGTATATAGATCACACACCTTTCAACACACAAGTCAGATATCTTTCCTGTCCACTTAAATTATACATCATTTGTAAACTGTTATGATGGACTCCCAGACCAAGATGTTACATTGCACCACTCCATAGCAAACCTCGTTCCCTGCCCCCGAATCTTGTGTACCATGTACTCACTATACATTCCATATTCTGGAGAACGGACACATCCTCATTCAGAAAACTCTGGTAGTCTGGCTTTGTCCTGATCACATTCATTTGAGAATTCTCCAAAGCGATTGGTTCAAACGTCCCTCCAGCCACTTTTGCTTTCTCCAAATCACTAAAATGAGAAAATTAGAAAAATTAGAAAATTCTTTAACAAACCCAAACAGGAAAGTAAATTTTAACTTCTGGATGCAGAGAACACCAGATCAGTTCATTTATATGCTCCCCAGTTGGAGGTTAGGAGAGAAGGAATTTGCTCCAATATACGTCTGGGAACCATCTCAAAGAAAGTGTGCAGAAAATGTCAGGGAACAGTTCCTGACAGCCAGAGGGGCAACATCTATACAGGTCAAATTTGATTATCCCAGGCCTGCACGGAACTAGGCTGTAAGAATCCTTTGTGCAACTGTCATAGTTATAATATTGTTGGTGCCCGAGTAATAAAGTTGCATTTGGATCACACACTTCAGCCTGAATCATGAGAAATCACAACTGCATTTACGAGATTTCCTCAATTTCTATTCCCCTCTCTATTATTTATGTTATTGATTCACTCCCAAATCTTAGTCACTTTATTTATTCACTTTAATTGAGATTTTCATCACTAAAATTATAATTGAAATAACAGAGTTTCCTCCACGTTATGAGATTCAGTGCCTCTGTGATGGATTGTCCCTCATCCAAATAGACTGCAAGCTCAGATACAGCCAGTATCAGGCTGTTAGTAAAAAGAACACAAACACAATGCCCAGTCTTTGCACTTTCCGGGTAGTGATTGAAGTAGAACTCCTAACTTACCTTCCCTGCTGAGCATCACAGACATGAAACAGAACGGTTGCACACCTCAGGTTCACTGCTTCAGACTGTATTTAAAGAACATTAGTGTTGTGGAAAAGTGATCAAAGAGAGCAAGAGAAGCTGGCTGGGGGTTGGGCTCAATCTTATGATCACGCTGTTGAGGTGAATGTGCATTCCACATACAGTTCAGATTAGTTTGATGAGAGACGGACTAACATTGAGAAGATTCCAATGGACTAGAGACCTGACTGACCAAGAAAGAAATCACTGAGGAACTCACTGAGCTGCATGTTCTGCTTTTTGGTGATAGACTTCCAGCAGGTGGTCCCAAGCTTTGCACTCAACATTTAATCTGCAAAAGAAACAGCGGCATGGCATGACAGTTGGCATTTGTTGCTATTTTCCTTCCTCTGAAGGCATTGCCTCCAGAGGCACACACAATGGCCATTAATTCAGAGAGGCTGAACAGCTGTCATCACGGGGTATGATGCAGTTCGCCCCATCTTACCATATGTGAGGCTAGTCATTTTAATACTCTCTCCAGATTTTTTTAATGCCACCATCTCCCACATGAATCCCTTGCCCCTTACAGTCAGTCAGCCTTCGTTACCCAATGCCCCATCATTATGGATACTAGAAATACATCTGTACCTCCCATACATATTCCTCCCTGCTGCTGTAAAGGACAAAAGGCCAACATCCAATGAGGCAACATTAACTGGAAGTCACAGACTGGTTTATTTTATCCATAATACACAAGGGAATGTAATGATAGCATACTTAATTTTGTTAGCATTCCTGTAACGTTATCACAGTGTCCCATTACTAAGTCAAACAGAGACATCTCACAAGCACTTTTCCAATCAAGTCTGCTTTATACTTACAGAGACCACGGTCTCTCAAATCCTCCTGTTTGTAAACCCAGGTTTGGCTATCCCAACTCCCAGATATTCCTCAGACAGCATGTACACAGCCCACCAGGAAACAGTTGGTGGTGGGCGGGGAAATAGCAGAACACCCATAGTTACCGCAGTGAATCACTCAATACGCAGCTGGGATTGGCAAACTTAGATAAATGGTTGCACCTAAGATCAGAGATAAAAGGTACTGCAGATGCTGGAGAATCCGAGATAACAAGCGTGGGGCTAGATGAACACAGCAGGTCATCCTGTTCTGAGAGACTCAATGACTCAGAGACTCAGAGTAATTGAGGATCCCAGATTTAATCTTTTGACATAAACTGCTACAACACAAACCAATGCAGGACTAAATAAACTGCATGTGCAAATTTAACTTCTACATTCTGCCATAACTCAAATCAACTTATGTTCCTTAAATGTTGTACACAAGTAGCTACCGTTATGAAGACGATTCATCATCAATTTTGTTCCAGAAGATTTGCTTTACAATGGGTTTTTTAAAAAGTTAGACTTCTTGGGAGTCACATGGCTTAAGCTAATTCTTAATTTACTGGAAATCACATGCCAGGTTTATGACTGTCAAAAGTCAGTTTTTGTTTTGGATTTTGTTCTGGAATACAGCCTTCTTAGTATGAGAGAAGCTACCCAGATCATCCTCTACCCAAGAGTCCAGAACCAGGGGTCACAGACTAGCGATATGGTGTAAACCATTTTTGACTGAGAGGAGGAGAAATTCTTCACCCAGAGAGTGGTAAGCCTGTGGAATTTGCTATCAGATAAAGTAGTCAAGGCCAAAACATTGCATGATGGCAAAGAGTTGGCTATAGCATTTGGGTCGAAATGGATCAAAGGATTGGGGGTAAAAAGCAGGAACAGGCTATTGAGTTGGATGATCAGGCACAATAATAAAGAACAGCACAGCTGGCTTGAAGAGCCGAATGGCCTACTCCTGCCCCTATTTTCTGTGTTTTGACGAAACAGACAGCCACTTCTGCAACCTTTAATGTAACACACTATTGCGTTTAATGTCCTACATTTAAATATATGAAAACACAAGAAAAGTTAACTGTTGAATTTTTCTAATGCAAACCCAGTCATTGTTATTATTAACACATCAGCTGAACCAGTTCCGATTTCATCACAGTGCATTTTCCATTATGGCAGCACCAGCTGCTGAACTGTCTCTGGGATCAAGCCTCAGTTCTAGAAGCTCGAGTTTAGTGCCCTGCTTGACTGGACACTACCTGTCACACACTTCAAGAACAAACAGCATGCAGAGTTCCTGCTCTTACATAAAGAATAATTGCTTGGGCAAGGCACAGAGAGATTTCAGCATTCATGGTTCCACATTCCATGGTAAGACAAGCTGCCTGAAGTCGAAGGAAGAAACTAAAATGCAGAAATACTAAGCTGCACGCAGAAGGGAGCTACTTCTTTTACTGATAGATCATTCAGTTTGTACAATATTACTGTTTGTGTGAAGGTTAGGGCTGCAACTGCTTTACTGTTAAAGGCAAACTGCACTCCCAGTAGGAATGGAATGGCATGGCACTGGTGACTCGGTGTAACACTGTCAGGCAGTAACTTTGAGCTCTCTTGTCCTGTCCTGCTATGATATAATGTCCAGCTTCCTTCTTGGAGGGCTGTGTATATCAAACTGCAGCACACTGCACAAAGCTGTGATTCACAAATTCACTTCACCAGCTGAGGAAAAACAATGCAGAGGATGTGTAAAGAAACAACTCTGATTTATATTCTGCCCTTTATTTTCTCAGGACATTCCAAAACGCTTTAGAAAATGTTTTGAAGTATATCAAAATTCAGGGATTGTGAGCTCTGAGACAGCAATGGTGGCTGCAGAGCTCAGAGTGAACATTAAAAGCTGCAAGGACCCTTTACATGCTTACTTCTTTCATATGATGACTGTGGCATAACTCATCGATCCAGGATATTTGATTTCAGCTCCTAAAATAGCCAATGAAGATTAAACTCATGAAAATTAAACACTTCACTTCCCCTGCCGCCCTCGGATTCACTTCCTCAGTACCCGAGTTCTCAGCGTGGTGTCAGTGCAATGTCCCAGCCTTGAAATGGAGTCAATGGGAAATGGTTTGGGAAGTATTGCTGTTATTGCTGGCATGAAGGGAATGCCATCCTGGACTGGTGTGCTCAGTTCCCTGAACAGATATTGAACCTCTAACTGAAGAGGCCAGAGTGCTGTAAACTGAGTCAAGGACCAGTGAAACCTAAGACAACTTACTGAGCAAACAAGCATGGGGCTGGATGAACACAGCAGGTCAAGC
>JAHRHZ010000086.1:191263-225295 GCA_024137785.1 Ginglymostoma cirratum | reverse complement strand
CCGCTCCTGTGATGCTGCTTGACCTGCTGTGTTCATCCAGCCCCATGCTTGTTATCTCGGATTCTCCAGCATCTGCAGTACCTTTTATCTCTTATTACTGAGCAAACATATCATTTTAAATTCTGGCGCGGTGATAAGAAGTTTTAATATGAAATGAGACGTTGGAGTAGCCTACCTGGAAATGTCATCCTTTAGCTGCTTCATCAGCATCTCAGTTTCTGAATTGAGAAGAATGCTGGAAAATAAACACCAAGATCACAAAGTCTGGCAGAGATACAACCATAGACCGTCACCATGGATTATGGAAATTACATCCTTGATTGCACATAGGCTCTATGAGTCAGAACAAGTTGATGCAGGCCGTAACTACACCGTCAGGAATTATACATCCCAATGCTATTTGGTGGTGCCATGTCTTAGGGGGAGAGACAGTGAAAACAACTGGAGTTGTCCGGGTATTTATTAATGTTTGCAGACTTTGTGCTGTAGGATTTACACACACAACTATGATGCGGAGATGCAGCAAACTTGCAACACAGGCAGGCTGACACTCAGATTACCCCATTCAGCCTTCCATTTCCACATCCTGAGTCATGCTGGGTCTTCCCAGCAGGTGGTCACCAAGAAGCAGAGATTGTGGCTGAGTGCAGATCTCCAGTGTGAGTTCTCAGTTGGGGAACAAATGGAGGAAATAATGTTTAAAGCCACAAACTTATACCTGCAGCGTAAACTACAAGAATTGTTAACCTGAACCCTCCAAAAGAAGTGGCGAATATTTGAACACTTGCCTCTTTACTTAGGTCACTTACTTATTTGGTTTCTCTGTACATTGCTTCAGAGTCCCGTCTAGTTTCATAGTCTCCACAATGCGTTTAATGTCATTGGAAATATCAGAGGCTGCAGGTACAAACAATAAAGGATCAAACAGGGAAAAACACACTACACCATCTAACAGGTTGCAAGTACCTTCCTAATCTGGTTGTATCACTAGGGAGATGCAGTTAAAGGACAGACATTTTACTGGATGGACTCTCTAGATGATGATAAAGAAAGCAACTGCTATTTACAAAGAGCTTAAATACAGTTTAAAGCAGCAGCTGTGAGCTATTTATTATTTTCCACTTTCCAACAAGCTAACTAATGCCTATTATATTATTGAGACTATTCACTTTATTGTTTCATACTTCTGCTTGGCAATAAAAGTTCAATCTCAGATGGGAAACCATTCAAGGTAGGTGTAATGACTGATTTCAGCAAGGCCGTGGTAAAGGCTTGAGAAAAAGTTTTCTATATTCCCAACCAGCCAGAGTGTCAAATGGGTCAAGGCAAAAGAAGAAGAAAAATGAAAGACAGGACAAATAAGTGAAAATGGTGATGGACAGGGTGGGTGGGGTGAAGAGAGCAAATATCCAACTATTATGATGTTGGCATCATTACGAATTTTGGTGTGTGTTTTTGTTTTACTTTCAACCTTCAGAACCTGCACTAGTTTATCATAGGAACATGCACAAACAGTTAACATTATTACATGTTCCTGAGTAGATACTGCACAGTTAATGGCATGCTCTAGCAAATGACTGACACAGGACATAGAAGATCCCATAGCACTACGTCAAAGATTTGCTACAGAGTTATTCCCAAGGTTCTAGTCAATGGTTTTCTCTTCATCAATATCATTAAAACACAATACCTTGTCGTTCCTTGCTGTGGACCTTGCCGAGTGCAAACTGTCTGTTGTCTTTTTTGCACTATCGCAGAGACTATTATTGAAAAATGCTTCACTGGTTGTGAAAAGGTACCAGATATCGTAATTGTGAAAGACGCTACATAAAAGCAAGTTTTTTTTGGCTGTTTTCAGAGAATATGGCAGCACCTCCTCCAGGGCACAAGCAGGGTGTTTGTTTCACTACACAATTTAGTAGGATGCTCCATGTCTTCAGAAGAGTGTGGAAATTACAAAGGAGAACCACTCATAAGCACAGTGAGCACCTGTTTGTGTGGAAAACACATTGTTCATGCTGACAACGCTAATATAGATCCAAACAGCAACCCCTTTCCTTTTCGCTTGAGTCACCAAGCTCAACAATCTCTCAGAAAAAATAATTTAGGCAGACATCCCAATTTGAAAAGGAACACTGATAAATATCTTCACAAAGGTGGCTGCATCAAGCAGGATTAGATTCAATGATTCATCACCTCAGCCTGCCCAATTCATTTTAATAGTGAAAGCTGCCAAATAGGTGAACAAAGGGCACAGAATGTTTGTATTTGAATGGAGTATCTGGCACCTTCCTCAGGGGTTAGGCAAAACTACTAATTCCATAGATTGTGCTGGCTCTGCAGTTGAGTTTAGTTCATGTTGCAAACTTTTTAAGGCATTATGACAGAATTAAATAAGTCTGTACATGGCTAAAGCCCCAGATATACAAAAACCTGTAATTAGAACGGTTACTGGGTAAATTCCCGCTACTGTATCTCGGCCTACCTCCCAATACCTGGACTCTGAGGCACTGTCTGATTCTATGCAGTTCTCTATATTTTCAGATACACAGGTAGACCGAGACACAGATGAGCTTTGGAACCTCAGATTGCACAGAGGCGGAAGGTGAGCCCTGTTACTGCATTCCATGCTCAACCCCATTCATGAAGACAGCATCTTGCCATAATGTTTTATTTAAGCTCCCCACAAAGCAAAAAAATCCCAAGGCACCTAATCATAGTGTTAAACATCTAAGAAACATTGAGCAAGAATCCACAGAAAGGAAATACCCGGGCAGGTAGGCAAACTGTTAATCAAAGAGGCATTAAGCAGCATGTTAAATGATAGAAAATATAGAAAGGGTTGGGGAGGAAATTCCAGAGTCAAAGCAGCTGAAAGTATCGTCACCAAAGGTGTAACCATTGTAAAAGGGTATTATAGGAGTGCAAAGGATTGTCAGGCTGAAGGAAGTTAGAGACAAAGGGCAAGGCCATCATGGACTTAAAAACATTACACACAGTTCAACCAGTCTCTGCTCTGTAAGGGAAAAATCAAAAAGCTCTTATCCACCATCCTAAGCCAGATAACACTGACCATTCACCTCAGCAAAAGCAGAGACATAAGCGAAACTTTCCTTTACCACCAAGAGGATGCATCATTGAAAATTATTTTGCTGCAACTGTATTAATGTTGTTGCGGGGCTGGAAAAGCACAGTATGACTCAGATCTGAGATCTCGATCCTGTGAAATGGTAGACATTAACCACCCTTATCCACCGGCTTCAACTGGTTGAGCTATTAATAGGTTTTGTAAGTGGGCAAAAAAGTTGGCAAATGGAGTATAATGTGGGAAAATGCGAAATTGTTCATTTTGGAAGAGAGGACAAAAGAAGAGTATTATTTACATGGAGAAAGCTGCAACACAAAGGGACTTTTGGGGGGGGACTTGTGCATGAAACACAGGAAGTTACCATACAGGTGCAGCAGGGAATCAGGACAGTAAATTGAATGTTTGCCCTTATTTCAAGGGGGTTGGAGCATAAGAGTTGGGAAGTCTTACTGCAACTATACAAGGTGCTGGTGAGACCACATCAGGAGTACTGTGAACAGTTTGGTACCCTTATTTATGAAAACATATTATTTTATTGGATGCAGTTCAGAGAAGATTCACTAGGATGATCCCTGGTATGGACGGACAGTCTTATGATCAACGATTACACAGATTGTGACTCTACACATTGGAATTTAGAAGAATGACAGGCGATCTTATTGCAAGATATGGGATTCTTAAGTGGGTGTTGCCCCTCATGGAAGAGTCTAGGACAAGAGGGCATTGTCTCAGAATTAAAGGGTGGCCTTAAAACTGAGTCAAAGAAGAATTTCTTCTCTCAGATGGTGAATGCCTTTGGATCTTATTACTAGAGATCTGTGGGAGCAGAGTCCTTGTGTATATTTAAGGCTGAGATAGATAGATTCTTGCTCATTAGGAGAATCAAGGGTGATGGGAAAGGGCGGGTAGGTGGACGTGAGGAGTGTCTGATCAGCCATGATCCTATTGAATGGAGCAGGCTCAAGGGCCAAATGGCCTACGCCTGTTCCTATTTCTTACGGTCTTACCCTCTATGCAGGCTGCAATGCCGAGGTTTAGTCACACAGGAAGAGGATCTGTGGAGCCTTTTGTTTATGCTTCTTACTATATCATTATTCCAGTGGTGCTCAAAGCAGCTGCTTATTTAACCTTTAGACAATCAAGTGTCTTACCTTGTGGAGCAAAACTTCATGAACTAGAGAATAGAATAGCAGCAAGGCAACAAGGACCAACGGGAGTGCCAGGCATTGTAGGCGATACATCGTTGCCTTACCAACACCATGTACGGGTGATCAACTTAACTGAGCAAGAAGAGAAGCTTAGCTCGAAGAATACATTAGAGATGACAAACTGAAGATATCGTGACTAACCTTGCTTTTGAAAGGCTTCCAGATTGAAGGCCTCTTGTGGCTCCAAGGAGCGTTGCAGCTTTTGTAAAGTATACTGAGAAAGAGAAACATGAACAGTTTTACATCTGTTCCTCTCTTTAAAAAAAAACTAAAGGAGAAAGCTCTTTACAATAAGTGTACAGATATTGAACAGCATTTCAGTTAAGCCTGTGCTCAGTGGCTCAAAATTAGCCACAAGCTTCTGTTTTCCAGCATGATAAGCCGTTTGCTACAACCGTGCAAAACCTTTCCCACAAAAAAAAAGTTAATCTGTGCTTCTCGAGTTCAAAGTGACCACCCATGCCCTTCCTTGTAACTGTGGAGCGGGGTGTTACAGGCTGTTCTCCTATAATGTGATAGTCACGTTCTTGCGTGACTTCGTGCTATGGAAAATCACTATAACCACCGCAGAAAGTTCGCGTGATGCAAAAAGCATTCACTATTCATCAATTGCGTTACAGCCAATTTGCGTTAACGAAACATGCGTGAGAGCAGAACTACTTGTTGCATCTAATTTGGTTTCTGGCATCCCTGCCAGACCCTAAAGATAATAATTATGATGATAGCTAAGGAACAATTTGATGGGAATTTAAACGGAACAGGTAATCAGTATGTTGGAGTCATGTGATTAAAGTTGAACTAAAACTGACCAGAAAAGCGTAAGCCTGGACTTTGTATAATTAGCTTTAACCTCAGGTATTTAACACAGACTGAACTCAAAATTTGCTACACATCCAAATTTGGACAGGGAAAGCTCTGCAGTTATATGAAAAAATTTCTATGTATGGTAGGCACAACATGAACATTTCACACCTTCACTGTTACTTTTATTGAAATCCCACTGATTACACAAATATTCAGAATGCACAGTAAGCAAAATGAATTTTAAAGTCTCATACCTCTAAACATGCATGAAATAGCTGTGCCAGTCTTTCGTCCTCAGGCAAATCTGTGCAGATACTCTCAAAAATGTCTGAAAAAGTGGGTAAAGTTGAAATGTTAGTGTTAAAACGTGCACTTAAGATCGACTCAAAGTTTCCAACTTTAAATTTTTACTCAAATTTTTTGAGGTAGCAGACTTTTAAAAAAAAAAATGCATGAATTATTGATGTTCTAGCCTCTATTGCTCGGGAACAGGCATCACAGAGAGCAACTTTCAGTTGCACTTGGGAAGTATGTGATTTTGACAAGGAGCTCAAAGTGGTCATAAACCAGGGACACATACATTTATTTATGATGCAATATTGTACTGCAGTTATTCATCGTCTGAAAGGGGAGAAGGACAAGGTCAGAGCTTCAGAAAAACATTCTATGCCAGCGAGAGCCAAAACGACGCAGGTTGCTTCTGTTGATTGAACTGCAACTCAGAATGAAACTGATTACACCATTCTTAAAAAGGCAACTCATTACAACGGACAAGGTAGCAAGACTTAAGGCAGGTAGATGGAATTAAGATGCACATCAACCATCATTTCACTGAATGGCTGAACAGGCTGGAACAGCAATACAACATTTTCATGTCTCTAATATTTACTCAAAAAAATTCCGAATAGATTATCCAGGCTGCTGTTTGTGTCATCTTGGCTGCTTTGCTTGTCTGTTTTTTAGCAGTGACTATACCTTCAATGCACGCTGGTGTGTTCAAATGCAATGAAATGTGCTGTTTAAAGACAAGGGCTTTTTTTGGGAACACCATCACCTGCAAGCTCCCATCCAAGCCCCATGCCACTCTGGCTTACAAATATCAGTGTTGCAGGGTCAAAATCCTTGAACTCCCTCCCTAATAGTATCGTGGATGTACCAAAATCAAATGGACGGTAGCGGTTCAAGAAAGCAGCTCATCATCAAGGGTGATTAAGGGTAGGCAATAAAAGCTTCCCACAATGCTGTGAATGAACTTCCAAAAAAAATGTCTTTGTACACTGAGCTTCATCCCACATCTTTCTGGTTAGTCCTGGCCCACAGTGAAGAGTTTCTTTATTTGTCATACTCAGATGGATCTGAAAACATTAATAAAATCCCCCTTCACTCTCCTCCACAGTAAAAAAAACTTGGTGCATACAGCTTCCCTTTAACTCGGGTATGTAATGAGTCCTTTGTTGCGCCTTTCCAAGGGCCACAAAGTCGTGCCTGTAAAAGGACTGTCAAAGCAGCACATAATATTCCAGACAGAAGTTTTAACCAGTGCCTTGCATTGACTCAATATCAGGCCCGAGTTCTATTCTATCTACCATATAATTTATTTATTTTCTTTGTCGCTGCTAGTTTGTGCAGATGGTTCTGAACAAAGTACAGACATCCTTTCCCAATTCCATATCCTTTGGACTATTAGTTCGTAGTTGCAGCGTTCATCAAGGGAAAGATACTGATGCTGGAGGCTCTGTGACTGACCCCTGTTCAAAATACTGGCACCAGCAGAATTGGTCCAATCTCAGAGATGCTGTGGCTTGCACCCGTAGATTCAAACTGCCATCAGGTTGGGGGGAATCAATAAGGCAAGCACTTCACACATTAAACCAAAAATGAGGATGCTCTGAAAAGTAATCAAATGCAGAAACAAAGCAAAGAAAGAAGCTTTAAGTGTTACAACTTGAAAAGGATTGGGTCTCAAGGAACATACACAGAGTGAAAGGACATTTTTGCCATGAGAGAACAGTTCGTTCACTAAACATTTCAACAGTACTGTGGATGCAAAAGAGAGCGTATACCTGGTGCTAAAAGTTCTTCTTTCATGGCTCTGCAGACAAGGTAACAGGCCTACCTCCAGCACACTGCCAAAGCTGCACCATTTGCAGCCTCTGGCAGGAACACAATAGCAATCAACCCTCTCCTCACCCCTTCCACACCCCAAAGTACAGAACCTTCTTGGTTTGATAAGGCACCTCTTGCAGGTGGGAAGAACAAATATCAAGCGGTGAATGAACCATCTTCACAACCCAAGTTATACCAATCATGTAAGCCCCCATGAACAGTACTTCTGAATTACACTAGTGGAAATTCTTTAAAGGCATGTTGGGTTCTGGGAGAAATGGTGCAGTCTGAAGGGGACTGTTTACAAACCATTATCACTAAGGAATTTGACACCAGCCATGGTCAGGCTGCTTACCCGATAAGTTTGTAAATAGTTCTGTGTAAATCCTCTTCTAGTGCAGGAAGCAGAAGGAGCTTTGAACAGGAAGAAGCATTGCAGATACAACAGAGTAAAGTTTTCAAAACAGGCACCATGTTTGGTAAACAAACAAGTCCTCACCTGTTGCATCGTGGTGGATTGGTGGGAGGGATTTTCGCCCTTTACCACCCTTGAAACTGGAGCGTCGCCAGGATAGTGACCGTGACTGTGGACTTTTCTTGAGCCGCTTGTTGGCAGATGGTGGCTTACTGACCTCAGTTTCTCCAGTAGGGTTGACAAGGGTCATCCTGCCTTGGGAGTCTGAGCTGACACAGGCACGTTCTGGAGAGATCACATTGGTATCAGCACACGCACCAGGGTTTAGCCTGGCACTGCGCCGAGCCCGGAAGCTGCTCTTTTGCGGGGCTCCTTCCTGCTTAGTGATGGACTCTTAAAAAAATTAAACAGTTAACAAAACACGGGACAACAGTCAAAACAGAAGATCTTCTATCAGGTGGACAGGAACATAAATGACTTCATATTTAGGCAGAAGCAACAACTTCCTTTCTCATCTCTTCCTCATTGTAACAGAACCTAAAGAATTGAAGGTGTCCAGAGGATCGCTCAAGCTATCTTCTGCATGAGACACTATTGTGGACTAAATGCATATTTTTACAGTAGGTTAACAGACAGTGATTGCATTCTTGGTTCAAAGAACTGTTAACTACTACCATGACTAAATGATAATTAATAGCTAACATTTCAAATTTAACAATAATATCTAGCTTATCTATGTAAGAAATCAGTGTAAATTATTTGTACATGCTAATCCCTAAAGCAGATTGAAATTCCATGATCTGTAATTGTTGCCAGTAGATTGTTTTGCTCTCCCTGTTTGCCAAAGTCACCAGATGACAGGAGTACAGTACTGGATCAATGTGCATGTCTAAGGTACTTTCATTTCATCAGGAAATCTCAAAGATCCACACAGCTGACAGACTACTTACACATTGCAATCACTGTTGTTAGGCGTGCAAGAACTGAAGATTAACAGCTTGCCAGCAGCAATATGGTAGGAAAGGGCAAGTGCTGTCTAAAAGGGTAATGTGAGAGCAGCAAATTCAGAGTGCTACTTAAGTGAAGAAAGCAAAGGGTTGAAACTTGACTCCCTTCTGAAGATGAACCATGTCTGCAATTAGAGAGATTAACCTTCCTGCAGAAAGCTGTGCTAGAGGACAGTGAAACAGCTGACCAGAGTCAGCAAAGCATTATATAGAAGCCAACATAACAAGAGGTGCATGCAGGTGGCACTAAAGACAGATGCTATTTCTTCTTAAAGCAAGCTCAACCAAACTGAAGTAGGTAACAGAATTACATACAACATACAGCTTGTAAATATGACATTCAGCCCAACTAGACCGTCCTGGTGTTTATTATGTATACAAGCAAAAAGATAAGGGTGCAGTGCCAAACCAAATGAGCAATATTAAAAGGATGGAGCATGGAATCAGCAAGAAATTCACACACACGAAGCAATGCATACAATGGTGTGTACATTCTCTTTTACACAATCACAATTAAACACTTCAGTCAGCAAGCCTTTTAAATGAATGAGTGGCAGGCTATTAAACTGAGATTTTGAGCGCTTAACAATTCAAATTGATTTTCTTGATGTGTCTCCGACAGGCCTTACTTAACTCATTGTGAAACAGTTGTAGGGACTCCCACTCTGATATGCCTTTTATCCTTTAAAAAGAATTTCTCTTCAGACACAGGTCAGTCACTATTGACAGTAAAGCAACAGCAACAAGGCAGCGTGACCTCTGGAGGTTTGAAACATAACTTAGATTCTTCTTTTTGCTTCCTTAACTGCTTCCTCATTATATCTAGCTGTGATGAGCAACAAGTTAACTGTAAAAATCTCTTCCAACTTGGCCAGGGCAAGGTCTATCCATCAATTTAGTACTCCTGGGGCCTATTTCTTTATTTCCTTGATACCTCATATTTGTCTACATCAAGGACTATCAAAAATTGACGAGTGTCAACGTAACCTTTTGTGGAAATGCCTTCTATAGCATGTACTTTGTATAACAATCATCTCTCCCTATAAGCTAGGTTTAAGTTTTCCTTACCCAATTTTAACTTTTCCTTTTGAACTTTGTCAGAACACAGTCTGCCTTATTAAAGCACTTGTGTACATACAGTACCTGACTCAACAAAATAGGTTTGTGAAGGATATTACTGTGCACACAATAACCTGATTCTTACCAGGGTTTCCAAGCTTCTGATTTCTGCGATGTTTTCTTTCAGAAGAGGAACTCTATTGGGGATCAAAAATGTTAAGATCCTTGGTCATTATAGTTTGTTCAGATCCATTTCACTGCTGTTCTCCAAGATAACTTTATTATGCACTACTGCAAATATAAACAATTTAGGCTGCCATTTTATGCATTCATATCAAGAATACAGTTTAGACTGAATTTTATTAAAAAACTGTAATGAGGAAATGTACCTCATTAAAAGATGGACTCTTACGTTTGACTGAGTATAACATAACACTGTCATATTGAAGTGGTTTTGTAGGAGCTACGCGCAGGTAGGCCTTGAAAATGGATTGCACAAGAAACACGCAGGGAAGGGTCACAAACAGAAATTGCTGGAAAAACTCAGCAGATCTGGCAGTATGTGTGGAGAGAAATCAGAGTTAATATTTTGGGTCCAGTGGCCCTTCTTCAGAACCAATGGTAGCTAGGATGGAAGGTGCCGTGGGGGCATGGGAAAGTGCTCAGAGTGGAGGAGGAGTGGACAAGGGTGTCCCAGAGGAAATGGTCCCTGCAGAAGGCTAACAAGGGAGGGAAGCATGTCTGGTGGTAGCATCCTGTTGGAGGTAGAGGAAAAGTCCTTCGGATGTGGATTCTGGTAGGGTGGAAAGCAAGGACCATGGGACCCTATCAGAGTGGTGGGACAAAAGAGAAGGGGTGAGGGCAGAAGTTCAGGAAATAGGTAGGACACAGCTAAGGGCCCTGTGGAGGAGGAGAATCTTCGGGTGATGAAGAAAGTGCCAATCCTTCATGAGTAACCCTGACCCAAAGAAAAAAGTGAAAAAATGTTGTCACTTGTCATAAGCAAAGATTCAGAGAGTTTTTTTTAAACAATACATTACTGACCTGATCTGACAATGGTGTAATTTGATTGGAATTCCGGAGCCTGGTTAACAGAACAGAAACAGTTTATAAACAGCTTCTGAAATAGAGAAAGTCACAGAGTCATACAGCACAGAAACACACCCTTCAGTCCAACAAGTCCATGCCGAACATAATCGCAAACTAAACTAGTCCCACCTGCCTGCTCCTGGCCCATATTGCTCCAAACCTTTCCTATTCTTTTATCCATCCAAATGTCTTTTAAATGTTGTAATTGTACCCTCACCTACCACTTCGTCAGGAAGTTCATTCCACACGCGAACCACCCTCTGTAAAAAAATTTGCCTCATGTCTTAAAATCTCTCTCCTCTCACCTTAAAGATGTGCCCCCAGTCTTGAAATTCCCCATCCTTGGGAAAAGCCAACTACCATCAACTCTATCTACACCTCTCATTATTTTATAAATTTCTATCAGGTCACCTCTCAAAACCCTAAGCTCCAGTGAAAAAAGTCCCAGCCTATCCAGTCTTTCCTTACAACTTGAAAGTTCCATACCTGGCAACATCCCGGTAAATCTCTTCTGAACTCTCTCCAGCTTGTTAATGTCCTTCATATAACTGGCCGAGCCGAACTGATAGTATTTCAGAAGAGGCCTCACCAATGTCCTATACAACCCCAACATAACGTCTCAACTCCTATACGCAAGAGAATGAGCAATGAAAAGAAGCATGCTAAACACCTTTTTAACCATTCTGTGTATATGTGACGTAAACTTTAAAGAATTATGTACCTGCAACCCAGGTCCCTCTGTTCTACAACACTACCCAAGGCCCTACCATTAACTGTACAAGTCCTACCCTTTTTTGTTGTACCAAAATGCAATACCTCGCATTTATCCAGATTGAACTCCATCTGTCATTTCTCAGCCCACTGACTCATTTGATCAAGATTCCTTTGTAATCCTTGAAAACTTTCTTCACTGTCTACAATGACACCAAAATTGGTGGCACTTGCAAACTTACTAACCATGCCTTCTATATTCTCACCCAAGTCATTTATATAAATGACAAACAAGACGACCCAGAACCAATCGCTGTGGAACACTGCAGGACACAGGCCTCCAGTCCAAAAAGCAACCCTCCACCATTACTCTCTCTCTCCTGCCGTTAAACCCATTATGTATCCGTTAAATCCATTATGTATCTGGCAAGCTCACCCCGAATCTCACGTGACCTAACTTTACTAATTAGTCTACCATGTCAAAGGCTTTACTGAAATCCAAATAAATGATGTCGACTGCTCTGCCATTAACCTTTTTGCTAACTTGCTCAAAAAACTCAATCAAGTTTGTCAGGCATAATTTTCCTCACACAAAACTATGCTGACTATCCCTAATCAATTTTTGCCTGTCTAAATGCTTGTAAATACTACCTTTTATAATCACCTCCAACAGTTTACCCACAACCGAAGTCAGACTCACAGGTCTATAGTTCTCCGGTTTCTCCTTACAACTTTTCTTAAACAAAGGTACAACACTGTCTGTGTGGAGTTTGTGCATTCTCCCCACGGTTGTGTGGGTTTCCTCTGGGTGCTCCGGTTTCCTCCCACAGTCCAAAGACATGCAGGCTAGGTGGATTGGCCATGCTAAATTTCCCATAGTGTTCAGGGATGTGTAGATTAGGTGGGTGAGAGCGGGATGGGTTTGGGTGGGATGCTGTGTGGGTCAGTGTAGACTTGTTGGGCCGAAGGGCCTGCTTTCACACTACAGGAGTTCAATGATGATGATTAGCCACCCCTCTCCAGTCATCACCCATAGTTATAGATGATGCAAATATTTCTGCTTAGGGTGTCAGAATTTCCTCCCTTACTTCCCACAACATCTGGGATACATTAGTTCAGGTTCTGGAGATTTATCCACCTCTATAAAATCTAAGACCTCCTGAACTTCCTCTTCTGTCATGTGAACCATTTTTAAATCATCAAAGTTCATTCTTCTGCACTCTCTAGACTCTATCTCTTTCTCCACAGTAAAAACTGACACAAATGTTATTTAGTATCCCCATCTCCCGAGGTTCAACACAAAAATGACTTCCTTGATCTTTAAGAAGCCCAACCCTCTCTCTAGTTACCCTCCTGCTCTTAATGTATTTGTAGAATCTCTTTGGATTATCCTTAACCTTATCTGCCAATGCTATGTCACTTTCCCTCTTTGCCTTCCTGATTTCTCCCTTATGAATGCCCCTACTCTCTTTATGTTTATTAAAAGATTCAATCGAACCAAGTTGTTTATATCTAAAAAAAAAATTCATTCTTATTCCTGACTAGAACCTCAATATCTTTATCCATCCATCGTTCCTTAATCTTACCAGGTTTACTCTTCACTCTAACAGGAACAAAATGCCTCTGAAATCTCGTCGTTACACTCTTGGACACCTCCCACATCCTTTTACTGGCGAACAGTCTACTCCAATCAACGTTTGAACATTCTTGTCTCATACCATTAAAATGTGCAATTAAAAACTTTAACTTTTATGGAAGGCTTATCCTTTTCCATAATCATTTTTGAAACCAGTAGAATTATGATCGCTAGACCCAAAGTGTTCCCCTACTTTTACTTCAGTGAGGAGAAAAGGGTCCAGGAATATTTCCCAAAAGCAAGTTTGAATCACTGCAACACACAGTTATCACCTCAAGAAAGAACGAGAGAATGTGCATTTCCATAGTGCCTTTTACAACCAGAAGATGTGCCAAAGCATTTTATAGCTGACGAATTACAATTAAATTATTGTGTGCTCCTCCAGCTTCACACTGTATTGACTCTGACTCCAGCATCTGGAGTTCTTGCAATCTCCCAGCATTTCTCTAGACCTGAACTGATGCACTGGATTATATGATTAGGTATCTGGTGTGGAATTTAACCCACAGCCAATGTTCCCTCTTTTTTTAAGATGCGTGGTTCCTTTAATTTCTTTGTGCACAGCTGCTCACTGATGTAAAGGAGCTGATCTGTGCATGGCCACGTTGGGACTTGTAGTCTGGTGTGGAGCACATAAAAAACACCAACCACAGCCTTCCTACTCACAGACAAGAGTTCCAATTATTGACCTGAATGACACAATAATCAGTGTTGCTTCTACATAAACTGGATATTGGCATCAACACATTCCAAGGAAAATGCATAATCCCAATACAGTTTAGTGCTGTTTTATAACTCTTTCCCAAGACCATTTCATGCTCAGTACAAATGGCTGGGAACCATGCTAATAAGAATCCACTGTAAACACCACTCTTCAGGTACTGCTCCCTCCTGTTTCAAAACGGATACAGTCACACACCTTTTTTGTCCTCACAAATAGTTTTCCTGTCACAATTCTCCAGACAAAACAATTCAAAGATCCACTGTCCTTTGAGTAGAGGGCTTTCTCCTTATTTCAGTCCTAAACTACCAATCCCTAATGCTGAGGTGGGCTGTCAACCTGCCTGTACAGCCAGGGCAGCACCGCCTAGCCCAGACAACCGCAGAGTTTTATGTTATAATGAGATTTCCTCTCATTCATTAAAACTCTAGTAAAAATTGGCTCGGTCTACTCAATCTCTCCTCATACGACAAAAACCTTCCCCAGAAATCAGTTTAATGAATACTTGTTGCACTTTACCTAAGGCAAGTATATTTTTCTTTCAGGTAAATATTGAAGCAAAAGGTGTGCAAATGAAGTTAAGGTGAATAACAACCTTGATCTAATTGAATACCAGGGTAGGCCAAGAAGCTGAATGATGAGTATAAGCTGTCCTTAAAACCTAGTGAGATTTCCAACATCTTTTCGACAACTTTAAGGTTGAATTTCACCAGTTAACCCTAGATTCCATCTCGGAAGCATCCTGATACTTTTCTCATCCTCCTAAAGTTGTCTGTGCACTTATCATCCCTGACAGCCACTTATATCAACAGTATATTTTCTGATGAAGGGTCTAGGCCTGAAACGTCAAGCTTTCCTGCTCCTATGATGCTGCTTGGCTGCTGCGTTCATCCAGCTTCACACCTTGTTATCTCGGATTCTCCAGCATCTGCAGTACCTATTATCTCCTATACCAACAGTATCATTAGTTCACCCGAGCATTATGCAAATGAAAATATTTCATTATTAGGAATTCAAATATAATTAATTGTACTACTAGTTTTTTTTTGCAAGACAAAGATATCTTATGAATCTTATTCATCATTATGCTTTGCTAAACCTTGACAACTTCAACACCAAAGTTTAGTTTCCAAAACATTTTGTTGGTTGTATCAATGTGGTAAAACAGTTTTTATTGAAAGAGGAAGAGAATTTCTATCACTTTATGAGGTAACCTTGAACAGATATACTATAACATCATTAATTTCCCCTCCCCCAATTTAAGGCATACTACAGCTCTCGTGGCATAGTGGTAGTGTCCCTACTTCTGAGTCAGATGGACTGGGTTCAAGACTCATTTGCTCCAGAGGTGTCTCATTACATGCCTGAACAGATTAATCAATGATATCTACAGCTCTGTCAGGATTTAAAAAAAGATTGACATTTATAAAGCACCTTTCAGAATCAATTCACTTCTTTGTACAGCAGGCTATAGTCACTGCTTACAAATCAATCTTATGTTGAGGAGATCAAATGTAGAATGGCTGATCATTTGCAGAACATGATGTTCAGTCCACAAGCATTACCCCGAGTTTCAAATAATTTGCCATTTTAATTCTCCACTTTGTTCTGACTCTGATTCCAGCCTGCTGTACCATTCCAATGGAGCTCAATGGAAGCTTGAGAAACAACACATCTTTCCACTGGATACTTTAGCATTCTGGGATTAACAATGAACTCAGCAACTGTTTCTCTCATTTCTTTTACTTTACTTGTAGGTGCCTGCTACTTAGGACTCTGCCATTAATGGAAATACCTTTTGCATTTTTACTTGAACCTTACCACTACTGGCTTTGCACTTTTTTCGTTATTTAATATTTCTCACCCTCCACCCTGTTACAGATCTTTAGTTTAATTCTTCTTCCCACTCCTACTTTTCACTTGATCAAAACCCATTCGTTTATAAAAACCAAAAGAAATGCAGATGCTGTAAATCAGGAACAAAAACAAAATTGCTTTTCCAGCTACTTTGTTTTTGTTCCTATTCATTTATAACTTTTCCCAATTCTGATCAAATGTCAAAGGCTTGAAATGTTAACACCATTCCTCTCCCCACAAACGCTGCCAAACATACTAAGCTCATCCAGCATCTTCTGTATTTTTAAATCTTCACTGACTTCTATATCTTATGATTCATTATTTATGAACTATCATTAGCAGCAATGGGAGGATAAGGTTTAGGATTAAATCCATAATAAAATATACTGCACTGCTCTTGTCCTGCCAAGACTAAACACACATTTCATTAGCAACAAAAATATTGCATTCATTGAAAACAGTATTTTCCAACTCTTAAAGCTTTCAAAATATTTGGCGTTTTGAAGCCCTTTTGAAGGGCTGTTATGTGATACTAACCAACTGAGAAAGACACTTGCAAATCTGCGCACAGCAAGTCAGTATAAATGATCAGTTAGTGATGGGCAGTCACCATGATAAGTGAGAACTCCCCTGTTCTTCATCCATTCGTGGCTAGACCCACAAGACCATTTATATCCAACTTTGTACTACTTCCTCAGCTTTACAACTGGAATGTCAAAACTGGGTGCTGAAAAATCCACTAATAATAATCTGCCTACACACAGAATTGCAAAGGATTCACTGCACAAACAGGCCTTAATAACAAATAGGAAGTTCTGCAGAAACTCAGCAGATCTGGCAACCTCTGCAGAGGGACAAACAATTAGCATTTCAAGTAAAGTCAGAATTGAAAGAGTCATAACAGACTGGAAGCGTTAACTTTTTTTTCCCTCTTCACAGATGCTGCCAGATCTGAGTTTCTCCAGGACTTTGTTTGTATTTCAGATTTCCAGCTTCTGCAGCGTTTTGCTTTTGCAGAAAGAGGTCATTTGCCCCAACGAATCTATGTTGGCCCACTAAGAGATGTTAATTGAGAGGTTCTGTGGAGAGAAATCAGAGTCAAGGTTCGACTCCTCTTCAGAACTTGATCCCTGTGCTGCACTGGAGACTCCTCTCACCTTTCAACTAAAACCTACCGCTATAGTCATGTCACTATTATCTCATGATCTCACCTGACCTTCCCCTCTGTTCTGAAAAGTCACTAGATCTGAAACGTTAACTCACTTTCTCTCTCCACAGATGCTGCCAGACCTGCCGAGTTCCTCCAGCAATTTGTTTTGGTTTGTATCTCCCTTCCTTTTGCCGCCTTCTTACCGCAACTAATCTCACCCCAAAACACGCAGGATTCAACGAAAGAAACCTGAGCTCGGAGGTGACACTGACCCGAACAGTAGCTTTTCACCATTTTTTTTATTTACCTTGTCTTGATTTGGCTGCCCTCCGCCATTTTCTTCCACACTTTGCCGCCGACGGCTCAAAAAGCGCGGAGCACCATGGGAATAAGGACGGGTAGGGATCGGAGAGGGCGGCTGGCTGCGCTGGTCTCGATCATGCGCACCCACCGCCCCTCACCCTAGTGCCTGCCGGTCATTGTAGTTCCACCGTGCTGCGCATACGCAGTGCGGGTTGACGCCGGTTGCCAAGGGGAACGGGAGGGCACCGCTACTGCGTACGCGCAGTTGCATCCCCACCTCACCCCTCCCCGAGTCTCCGTCCACCCCACTCCACCGAAGCGTGCGCCAATTCGGCGCGAGGTGGCGCCCTCCCAACCGTCATAACGGCATCTTTTCGGGCCGGGGGGGTGGAGCGAAGTAACTCCGGAAAGAGTCGAATAAACCCGAACAGCCGTCCCAGGAGAAAGTTCCCGGAGGTGCGCGGCGAAAATCGTCCAACAGAGACTTCCCCAGGTAAAAAGGCACCCGGGGTTGTGTATGTGGAGATTGTAGAGGAGGGGGTGGAGGGAACAGCAGATTACCTGGTATGGTTGTCCTCTCCTAGTTTGGGATGTGCCGTGTTTGTGAGTGAGCGAAGCTTTACCTGGGCAGGGGCGGCTGATCAGGTTGGGGCAGACACCTGAGTGAACAGGTCAGTGCAGTCTCTTGATGTTTAGAGCAAACTCTCAACATTGAGAGCACTTGGCTCCAATTCAGTCCCCAAAATGTGTTTAACTTCCTTGGAAAGTATGTCTTGCTTGTGATGCTGTGTGCCTTTTAAAAAAAATCTTCCTAGTGCCTTCTGACTTCGTTAGTAAGGGCCCCTTTTCAGAAGGGGTCTTGATTATTCAGAATCCAGTAGGAGTCCCATGGCTCTCCAGACTACTAGGATTTTGGGTCTTGAGCTTGTCCTTTTTGAGGTTCACTTTTTCTTTTCCTTTGTTTTTGATGTCATCTTCTTTCCAGGTGATTAACATCTGTGGATTTCTTCCTCTGTCTATCCTTTGTAAACTTCACACAGGTAATCTGTGTCCACTGCATTATACCCATTGTAAATTTTCTCCTCTGCTTCTTTTATCTTTTATTGTTTTATTCCATTACGGTAACTGTCTCTATTTAATGTCTGCTCTAATGTGCCCAAAATATTGTATCCTTCGATGATGTTAGACACTAATTTGCTGTTTTTCTCCAGCTATTTCTAACACTTCATTGTTAGCTTTTATGTCTGTATGGGACATATGGAACAACCTATTCCATGCCTGCTGTGTGGAATTTTGGTTAGATGTGTTTGCACGGCGTGAAACATAGATGACAAAAATGTAGCACCATAATGCTCTTTTACTACAATTCAGGTTTATTTTATTTAATGTCAGCACATCTTTTATTCTGACAAAGCTGACTTTGGTTATCTCAATTTTCTATTTGGAGCTCCTTTGGGTTGGGTTACCTGAAGAGTTGGTAGTTTCAGTCCCCTATAATCCTACCAGCTGAATTGACAGTGATCAAAAGAAGCCTTTATTTTAAACTCTGAATTACTAGTGTGTTGAGAGAAGTGTTGTTCCAGGAAGTGTATGGCTTAATTTAGAAAGTCTTTGTTACTGACAACAGGTGGTGTGCAAAAATAATACATGGCATGTCATGCGCTATGTATGTGGAAAAATATTAGTTCCGGATGGGAATTAAGTGGCAAATGTGATCGTTGGTTACAACAAAACCAAAGATTGTAACAATAATACATTTTTAAAATTACTTAAGAGGATCTAACACAGGTTTAAAACTGCATCGGCTGAGAAAACTCCAGATGTAGAGAGCAAAATTAAATTCATCTTTTGTATCCTTTGAAACGTAAGCGGCAAACAAATAAGACTCCAGTTTATAATTCTAAGATATAGAGGACATTCCTTGATTAGAAGGTGTAATTTATCATCATAGCCACTAATTGAAACAAATAGCAGAAATGCTTATGAATATACTGGATATGTATACAAGAGAAAAATGAATAGACAGTTATGCTGGTAGTGTGAGATGAGATACTGCTACCTACAGTACCTCTGGATGAAAATTGTCCTCCCATCCCTTCTAAACCTCCAGCCTTTCATATTAAAGGTGTGCCTGCTTGTTATTGGCCTTTCAACTAAGGGGAATGGCTGCTTTTTAACCACCCTGTCCACGCTCCTCATAATCATATACACCTCTAGCAGGAATCCACTGAACCTTCTCTGCTACAAAGAAAACAATCCGAGCTTATACAGCCTCTCTTCGTAGCTGAAATGTTCAATCTCAGGCAACATCCTGGTGAATCTTCTCTGCATGCCCTTCATTGCAATCACATCCTTCGTATAGTGCGGTGATCAGAACCACGTGCAGTACTCCAGCTGTAGCCTAACCAAAGTTCTGTACAGCTTGAATATAACCTACCTCCCTGTTCTTTATGATATATATTTCAACTGACAAAGGTATGTATCTCATATGCCTTTTAAACTACCCTATTAACCTGTATAGCCACGTCAGGAGCTGTGGACAAGCATGCCAAGATCCCTCTATTCCTGAGAGTGTTGAAGTGTCCCGTCATTTGTTGGGTACTCCCTTGTCTTGTTCCTTCTTCCAAGTGCATCGCCTCACATTTATCAGGGTTAAGTTCTGTCTACGGATCTGACCAATCATTTCTGCCCTCCTGTAACCAAATACCTCCCTATCAACTGTCAATCACCCGGTCAATCTTTGTGTCATCCGTACACTTGCTTATTATCCCCTAACTTTCTCATCTACATCATTTTAAGAATATCAAACAATAAATGCACTAACCCCTCTGGTATGCCATTGCACACCGGGCTCCAGTCAGACAAACAGCCTTCTAACACCACTCTCTGTCTCTTGTCACTTAGTCAATTTTGGCTCTAACTTGCAAAGTTACTCAGCGTTTAATGTGCTTTTACCTTCTTTATCAGTTTTCCCCATGCAGGACCTTGTCAGAGATTTTGCTGATATTGTATAGGCTATGTAAACATCCCTACCCTTATCTGCACACTTGGCCACCACCTTGAAAAAACCAATTAAATTTGTCAAGCATGACCTCACTCTGACAAAGCCATGCTGACTCTCCCTGAACAAACCCTGGTTATCTAAATGGAGATTAATTTCTCCAATAGTTTCCCTACCAATGATGTGACACTCACTGGTCAATTGTTCCCTGATCTATCTCCATCCACTTTCTTGAAAAGTGGAACCAAGTTAGCTGTACTCCAGTCCTCTGACACCTTCCCTGTGGCCAGAGACTATTTAAACATTTAGGTCAGAGCTTCTGTTACTTCTCTTGTCTCCCTCAGCAGTCTGGGATACAACTCATCGAGACCTGGAGATTTGTCCATTTTTAAATCTGCCAAAACTTCCTTATAACTTATCAATCTGCTCAAGAAGTTCACTGTCTTCTTAAGTTCTATACTTGCACCCTCCTCCTCCTGAGTAAAGACAAATGTGAAATACATATTTAACACTGTACCATTGTCCTCTGGCTTCACTCTCTGATTTCCCCTTTGATCTTAAATGGTCACTACTCTTCTTTACATTTTAAAAATCAGCCAATTCAGAAATGCTATTACACGCTTCTGAAACTGGTGTGACTTCAACATGGGCCTTTTTTCTCCCCCCTTGATATACTTGTAGAATATCTTGGGATTCTCCGTGATCTTGCTGCGCCAGTGTTTTTCATGTTTCTCCCCTTCATCTTTGCTCTCCTAATTGCTTTCTTGGGATCCCCCTGAAGTTTCAATACTCCTCCAGGACCTCTATTGTTTTGTTCCCTTTGTCAATGTTAAAAGCCCCTCTGTCTTCCTCCTTAGCTAGTCCTGAATATTCCATGACATTCATGATTCTTTGGACTTGTTCCTCCTACATTTCACCTTAAAGGAAACATGTTCTGCCTGTTGTCTCCCATAATACCTTTTTGATCCTCCTTTATTTTAGTAAATAATCTGCCTTTCCTCAATGAAAAACACCTTTTTTTTTTGCAGACCATCATTCTCCTTTTCCAATAACAAACTTAAAATGTATGGTGTTCTGGTCACTATCACTAAAATGCTTCCCCACTGTCACCTCAAACACCTGTTTGACTTCATTCCACAGTTATGTCCAGCACTGTAACATCCTTGTAGGCTCTTCTATTGTCCACTGACTGTGTTTGTTTATTTAGGGAACTGTAATACCCCGCTAACAGTGCAACTGCTTCCTTTTTATTACTAATCTTTACCCACAAAGCCTTTCCAAGATATCATCCAATCTTACTGCAGTAACTGACACCTTAACTAGTAATGCAACACCACCTCTGCCTTTGCACCCTCCCTGTCCTATCTGAAGATCCTATACCCCAGAATGTTGAATCATTAGTCTTGACCCTCCCTGAACCATATCTCTTGTGATGCTAACAACATTGTAATTCCACTCCAAGTGGTCAATGAACGTTGGCTGAACCAGCAATTGCCACATATTGTGAAAGAATTATGAAAGTATAGGGAGTAATGGAAAAATGTTCTCATCAGCTTTGAGAAGTGGTAGCTGAGAGAATTTATTATGGAGTGCTACAAGATACTATACAGGTGAGATAAAGCGTATTTGAGAGTGTTATATACCAATAGGACAGGATTCCAGAACACTTAACAATTGTCTGGATGAACTTCATAAAATCATAGAGTTTTACAGCAGACAGAGCCCTTTTGGTCCATCACATCCACACCTGTCAACAAGCACCTAACTACTCTAGTCCCATTTCCCAGCACTTGGCCTGTAGCCTTGTGGTGCTTCATCCATGTACTCTTTACCCTTGTCTATGCTCCTTATTGTTTTTGTACACCTCAAGCAGGTCCTCTGTCTATCTTCTCTGCTCTAAAGAAAATGATCCCAGCCTTCCTTGTCTTTCTTCATCGATAAAATTCTCCAACTCAGTCAACATCCTGATAAATCTCCTCTACGACCACTCTGGTGCAGTCACACAACATTGTAACCAGAAGCCTGCACTTAACTCCAGTTGTGGCCTAACCAATATATTGTGCTGTTTTGTCATAGCCTCCCTGCTCTTGTATTCAATGCCTTGACTAATAAAGACAAGTCCCGTATGCCACATCATCCACCTACCCTATAACCTTCAAGGATCTGCGGACATCCACCCTGGCTCCCTGTGACCCTCTGTACCTTCTAGGTTCATCACAGAAAGAATGATCAGCACTTGGGGTGAGCTCCTGGAAGGGCTATCAAAGGCTGAAGTTTTAGACTGATTCAACAGATGTAATGGGGAGCAGAATGTTCTGTGATGTAGAATGTAATCTGTGATAAATAATGCAGATAGAAGGAATGATTTCCAGACATGTGTATCTCTCATGATCATCTAGTCAAGACAGCTGTCAATTTAAAAGAGAAAGGGGATTTAAATGTTTAAGTCCCTTGACAGAGGAGGGTTAAAGAGGGCAGATATGAAAGTGGAACTGAAACCACGATCAGATCACCCATGATCTGAATGGTGGAGCAGGCTCACGGGGCCAAATGGCCTACTCCTGCTCCTATGTTCCTATTAATTATCCATTTTATTGTAGCAGGTGTGGACTTTAGTGTTTAACCTTCTTAAGTACCTGGACCAGAGAGAATCTTTGTTTTGTTTAATGGTTATCACAAGGAACTGTAGATGTTGGAGATCTGAAACAAACAAAAACAGAAATTGCTGGAGAAATTTAGCAGGCCTGGCAGCATCTTTGCAGAGAAAACAGAGTTAATCCTTTGAGTCCAGGGACCCTTCAGAACGCCACTAGATTTGAAACATTAAGTCTGTTTTCTCTACACAGCTGCTGCCCAGACCTGTTGAACTACTCCAGCAATTTGTTTTTGTTTGAATGTGATAACCATCTCTGACTTAAAAGGAATGCCATTCTACATTTTCTTTTGTTTTTGAATATGGATTTATGTCCAGTTTTAGGCAAAGTAGCCCAGAATTGAGTTAGCGTGTCAATGTCGGATGATATCACTGTGTGAGGGTAATAACCTTGGCCCTAACAACATTAATTCATTAAAAGAATGTGAATAGGTTGTTACTGAGTATAGAGAATGTAACTTCCTGGTTAGATATTGACCATTATTGTGGTTTGCTGGCCTGTGCCACTCAGCATTCGGTAACAGGATACAGACAAGGAGCATTTATTAAAAGATTGCAATATATGTGGCCTTTCAAATCATTATGATGTAGTCAAGCACTGCATAAGCAAATAAATACCTTTTGAAATAAAGTCTGTTGTGCTGCAAAATCCCAGAAACAACGATTAATGATCAATTAATTTGATTGTGCTGGTGTTGGTTAAGTGATAAATGTTGTTTTCCAGGAAACCAGTTGCATTCTGTTCTGATAATGTGAATCTTTTGCATTCATTGGTTCCTACTTGGCCAACAGTTGGAGTGCAGGTGCATCCCAGTTTCATTTTGCACTGTTTCAAGGCGCAAAAAGATTTTGGATATCAGAGAAATGAAGAGTAGTCTTTCTGTTGCTTACAAAGAAAAAAGGCAGATTGACAATGATGGAGAGAGATCAGAGCTTTTAAAGACCTTCGGCTGGTACTCCAGACCAGCAGCAGGCCCGAAACGTCAGCCTTCCTGCTCCTCTGATGCCGCTTGTCTTGCTGTGTTCATCCAGCTCTACACCTTGTTATCTCAGCATAACATTGCAAGCTTACTTGCAGCATTTGCTTTTAAGTTGCCTGCCTGGCAGCCATGATAAAGTAAGAAGGGGGAGTGCCAGACCCTTTTCCTGTGCAACAATAATGAAATGAGCTTCCATATCTGATCACCTGACTTCTTTCCTACAATGGCTTCAAATGCCTGCTGATTGCATGCTATACAGCCTCAGGAAGTTGATATATGAACAGGAGAATATGATAGTGAACATTGGAAGGATTTATTGTCTTTTTAGATAACGGCATGGAGCTGGAGGAACACAGCAGGCCAGGCAGCATCAGAGGAGCAGGAAAGCTGACCTTTCAGGTCAGGATCCTTCTTCTCTCGAACCAAAACATCAAGTTTCCTGCTCCTCTGATGCTGCCTGGCCTGCTGCGTTCCTCCAGCTCCACACTCTTGTTATCTCTGACTCCAGCATCTTCAGTTCTTGCTATCTCTTTATTGTTGTTTTTGATGCTTTCTAACAAAGATAGTTGGCTGGAGATTTGGGCCAAAGGCTTTGGTTGAATTTCATTATCCTATCCACCTAAGTCCCAAGTATAGTTGCAGAGCCTTGTTATCGATACCCTAAATTGGTTTAGATTTTACTGTCACATGTACTCAAATACAGAAGTACAGTAAAAAGTATATAATATCACCCCAGGTCTTAGGTATAAAGCATTAGAAGAAACAAAGTTAAAAACGTTAAACATTACCTTCATAGACTAAGTTGAAAAATAAAGAAAATAAGGTAATGGTTAACATTAAAGTCCTTCTCAATATAAACCAGGAAATGAAAGGAATAAAAGTAAAACTTCAGAAGACATCAGCTGCCTGTGCTCACCACTGCTGCCGCAGATACTGGGGTACCTCCGTCACTGCTCACTCTTTCCATGTTGGGCTGCGATGCCATTGCTGCTGAAGCTGCCACCACCATGTTGCCTCTAGAACATGCCTGGGCAGAACTCACTTGTGTGCTGACAAACTGCCACGGGCCGCTGAGAGACCAGGCTGAGACACCGCCATGCTAAGGCCAGGAGAAAAGAAGAAAATAAACACCAGGAGAAAAAAAAAAGAGAAAGGAGTGGACAAGCAAATTAGGCAAATTAACACAGATCTGATATTGATCCTGGAACTTATCTAGATATAAGACTGGTCACTATGCTTGACTGTGAATTTCTAAGTTAAAATGAGTTGAGTTTTTTTTTCATGGGGCGTTTGTGTATGAGGAGTATGCAACAGTTCCACACCAATTACTTCATTGCACATGATAGATACGGCTGCTGACTGGTTTTATTACAGTAAGGGCTTTGTCATGTGTGTTGAGATCAGCCTTTAGGAAGCTAGTTGCTCGTTGTGAGGCTGCGATGACTAATAAACCAATGGATTAAGCTCAGGTGGCTTGTCAACATTACCTGAACTGTGGACTGCTTCATTGCCTTGGAAACCACTGCCTACTGCAGCTGCTGCGTGTAAATTGTGCACTTGCAACATTTGCCATTTCTGTTTACCCTTCTTCCTGATCATCTTTTTATGAATTTTGGTCTTGAGTGGTACAGTGGCTTATGATTGAAAGACCAATGGCACTGCACTTTACACAGGTTTTGCAATGTGTCTGTAATGCAAGAGAGTAGGAGGGCTTAGCTGGTTGTTAGTCTGCTAATCTCCAGGGTTTAGGTAAATTTGCTTTCTCTTCACAAATGTCATTTGAAGCTGCATGTTATTTGCAGAATTCTGAAGATATTTTTAATTCTGTAACATTTGTTTAGAGATTAGAACAATTTGCTTATGAAGGTGTGGCCATTTAGCTTGATTCTCCTTCAGTTCTGCAAAGGAAGGCTGTATTAGCACATTCATGACGTGTCAGGTCTGGGAATAGAGTCTATATCAGTACTGTATAGTACTCAAATTAAATTGTCACTTGCTGTTATTGATCCACCTAAGTGCTTTCATATAGGATCTTGCCAGCACTAAAGGCAGTCCTTTCCAAATTTCCATCTCCATAAAATTGAAACTGGAAAAGCAGATAGGACTGAGTTGCCAAGTTTGGAGCTGAAGCATAAAGCATCTCTGTTCGCAGCATAGAATCCCTACACTGTGGAAGCAGGCCATTTGGCCCATTGAGTCTACACTGACCCTCCGAAGAGCGTCCCACCCAGACCCACCCCCTAGCCGATCCCTATAACCCTGCATTTCCCATGGCTAGCCCACCTACTTCCACATCCCTGAATACTACAGGCAATTTAGCATGGCCAACCACGTAACCTGCATATCTTTGGCCTGTGGGAGGAAATTGGATCACCTGGAGGAAATCTACACAGACGCAGGGAGAATGTGCAAACTCCACACAGACAGTCGTCTGATGGTGGAATCAAATCCCTGACACTTATGCAACAGTGCTAACCACGAGCCATCATACTGCCCTGTCAAGGTGACTTTGTAAAAGGACAAGAGATCTTCTGTTGAATGACATACTTTTGTATGATATGGATTTAATGAAAGCCCCATTTGGTAGATTTTTTGTTTTTTCTGGTACTAACCTGTAGATTTCCTGGATTTTCTATTTTTGAATGTCAAAACACTGGCACTTCCAAGTTTTTGTTTATCCTCTGATTAAGCACGCTTTCTCACAGTACTGTACACATTAAAGTGATTCAGAGCTGCATCGCCATTGCTGACTGCAGTCTCATCCTTGGAAGCACCAGAAGAAGATATTTGTGGTTGGTGTGGTTTGTTCATGTCTTACAAGACAAAGTTTTGATTACTAAAGTATCATGAGACAGCATTAATGAAGTGCTGCGTCAGCTTTTAGTTTTAATGAAGCCAAATAATTTGACTCTTCCATAGAATAATCGGGAAGTGATCCAATTTCCTTTGCCGTAGGCTTTTTAAAACAATTTATACAGTTTTATGTCAAGTGCAGTGTTTCAGTTAGAAACGATTGGCCTGATGATTTCACTTTCATACTTTGAGGTGTTGCTCACTTTTTGTGCTCGAAGATGTCAATTGCAGCTAAGTCAGTAACATTTTCATCTCTGACGCAAAGTTGCAAATTCAAGTCTCATTCCAGGACCTGAGTGCAATGGTCACACACAATATGTAAACACAGTACTGAAAGAGCTGCATTTTTGGGTGTGCAATTTTTGTGATGGCACTTCAAACAAAGATCCTGTCTGACTCTACAGGTGATGTAAAATATGCAGTGGTAGTATTTTGAATAAAACAGGAGGCTTCTCCCATCTTTGTATTCTGTTCAATATTTATTCCACAGTCAACATCACAGTGAACAGATTATCAGGTTGTTACCACTTTGCCGATGCTATCTGTGTGGAAATTGGCTGCTGTGTTCCCCTTTTGCTTTGTAAGTATTTAATTAGCTGCTCAGAGTTTCAGGCCATTCTTCAGTCATGGAAGGCATTACAGAAATGCTATTCTTTGTATCCTATTTTGGCGCAATTGTGTCATTTGCTTTGTTGTTCCCTGTTTTAACCTGATACGTTTTTCTGTAGGTCATTCTTTTATAAGTATCAGTGGTATCCAGAGAAATTGTATTCAAAATATTGTACATGCAGGTTAAATGCTGCAATAAAATGAGGAAGATTACCTTGTCAGGCCTAGAACTTGGAGAATGTTGAAAGCAAATCTATCTGTTGTTGACTTATGGTTACTGAGTCACAATGTGATGTGGGAAGACTGACTTCACATTGTGACTCATGGTTTTAAACGTTCCAAAGAAACTTCACTCTTCAAAGACCACTTTTTCTTGCATCTAGTGTTCACCAAAATGTTTTCTGCTATTATAAGATATGATGTAGATGCCAACCCACACAAAACAAATTCTCAGATGTGTCCTTTTGAGTCCTTTTTTTAACCTAAAAAGAGCACAGTGTTGTGTGCACAAGTTCTGTAAAATGTAGCTATAAATGTTCTCATTCCATTTTTTCCTTTCTGCAACACTTCAGCAACTTGTCCAATCAGCTGCCTATGCTGTATCTTCCCTTTCTCGCTCACCATGCCAATGAAACTCCCCCACTGCCTGAGCCCTGTTCTGGTTTCTTTTCTGTTTCTCTCATGCTCTCTATGATGAACAAATTCTGATCTGCTCTTGCTCCCTGGACACAATTCCCCTAACCTGCTGACCGTCTAACCCCCCAGTAAACTCGGTGTTACTATCTCATTCAAAACTTATCTGCACTAAACAGCCAGCACAGTCATGACTGGCTGAATATTGAATAAGCTTTGCATAATTCTACTATTCCAATCATTACCCTCTCCTCAAAAAAAAAGCTCTTGTTTCCTCCATCCTTGCAAACCATAAGACACAGGAGTGGAATTAGGCCATTTGGCCCATCGAGACTGCTCTGCTCTGCCATTCGATCATGGCCGATATGTTTCTGAACCCCATTCTCTTGCCTTCTACCTGAAAACCTTACCAATCAAGAACCTATCTACCTCTGTCTTAAATACACCATGAACTGGCCCCCACAGCCTTCCGCAGCAATGTGTTCCACTGATTTACCGCCTCTCTGAAGAAATTCCTCTTTAAAGGGTCATCCCTTCACTCTAAGGCAGTGCCCTCAGGTCCTAGTGTCTCCTAGTGGATTCATCTTGTCTATCCAGGCCTCTCAGTATTCTGTATGTTTCAATCAAATTCCCCCCCCACCCCATCCTTCTAAACTCCATCAAGTAAAGACCTAGGGTCCTCAACTGCTTCTCATATGGCAAGCCCTTCATCTTCAGGATCATTCTTGTAAACCTCCTTTAGATCCCCTCCAATTCAGCACATCCTTCCTTAGATATTCAGCCCAAAACTACTCATAATATTCCAAATGCAGTCTGACTAGAGCCTTTATACGGTCTCAGCAGTACAACTCTGCTGTTGTATTCTAGCCCTCTTGAAATGAATGCCAACACTGTATTTGCCTTCCTAGGTACCAAATAAATCTGCATGTTAACTTCAAGAGAATCCTGAAACTAGGGCTCAAGTCCCTTTTGTGCTTTAGATTTCTAAAGCTTTTCCCTGTTTAGACAATAATCTACATCTCTTCTTCCTATCAAAGGAATAACCTCACACTTTCCTACATTGTATTCCACTTCTTTTTTTGCCTACTCTCCTCACTTGTCCAAGTCATTCTGCAGCCTCCTTGCTTCATCAGTACTACCTGCTTCCTCATTTGTGTTTGTGTCATCTGCAAACCAAGCAACAATACACTTAGTTCCTTCATCCAGATTGTTAATGTACAAAATGAGTAGTTGTGGTCCCAATATGGACTCCTTTGGAACTCCATTAGTCACTGGCTGCCGTCCTGAGAAAGACTTCCTTTATCCTCACTCTCTGCCTTCTGCCAGTTAGCCAATCCTCTATCCAAGCCAGTATCTTGCCCCTAACACCGTGGGCTCTTAACTTATTCAGCAGCCTCGTATCAAAGGCCTTCTGAAAATTCAAATAGATCACATCTGCTGGCTCTCCTTTTGTCTAACTTGTTTGTTACTTCCTCAAAGAATTCTAACAGATCTGTTAGGCATGACATCTCCTTGATGAAGCCTTGTTGATTCAGGCCTATTTTACTACACACTTCGAAGTACTCCGGAATCTCATCCTTAATAGTGGACTCAAAATCTTACCAGCAACGGAGGTCAGGCTAATTGACCTATAGTTTCCTGTCTTCTGCCTCCTTCCCTTCGTAAACAGGGGTGTTATGTTAGCCTTTTCCCAATCCTCTGGGACCCTCTGTGACTCTAGCAGTTCCTGAAAGATCACTGCTGATGCCTCTATCATCTCCTCAACTACCTCCTTCAGAACTCTGGGGTGTAGTCCATCTGGTCCAGGTGATTTATCCATCTTTACACCTTTCAGCTTCACCAGCACCACGTCCTTAGTGATGGCCTCAACACTCACATCTGCACCCAACGTTCTTGAAGTTCTCAAAAGCTGCTAGTGTCTTCCACTGTGAAGGCTGATGCAAAGTACCTATTCAGCTCCTCCAACATTTCTTTGTTCACCATTGCTACTGCTCCAACCTCACTTCTAGCAGTCCAATGCCCACTCTTAGGTAGCCATACAGGAAGCCGGATGAACACAGCAAGCCAGGCAGTATCTGGAGGAAAGGAGAAGTCAGTGTTTTGGATATTACCCTCCTTCAGAACTGGATGTGGGGGTAGGGGGATCTGCAGATAAAGTCAGGGGTGGGGGAAGCGGTGTAGCAGAATGCTGGTAATAGGTGGACACCGTTAGTACGTATGACCTGGTTGGTAGTTGGAAGGAACAGTCAGAAGTGGACTGGAAGGGAGCTGGGCGATGGGTGGTAAGGTTATTTGAAATTGAAGAACTCAATGTTGAGTCCTCCTGGCTGTTAGATACCCTGGCGGAAGATAAGGCATTGTCCTTCAAATCAGAAAGAAAATTTGAAGAAGAACAACTTATCTTCTGCCTGGGCACCCTACAGCCCAAAGGACTCAATGTTAAGTTCTCCAATTTCAAATAACCTTTCCAGCTGCGCCGCCTCTCAATGCCCACTCTTGCCTTTTACTTTCCTTTTCAATATATCTAAGAAAACTCTTGCAGTCTTTAAATTACATTACTAGCTAGCTTACTCTCATATTTCATCTTTTGTCTCCTTTTTTTTTAGTTATCCTATGCTGGCTTTGAAAGGCTTCCCAATCCTCTAGCTCCCCCACTAATTTTCACCATTTTAATTTGCCCATTCCTCTTTAAAGTCCTTTAAACTTTTTATTATCACCTCCCAAAGCTATGTCATTGTTTTGCAGCACTCCATTTTTAAATCCCTCTAATCAGCTTTCTTCCCCAGCACAGTATTAAGGCAGATCTAGGTCGATCAACCACACCGGTATCTGCATATTATCTGATATCCAGTACTGCAGGAGCAACAGTTTCTTCTAAATAATCAGAAGATAAAAGTCATTTTTCAGTCCTCCAATACAAATGCTGATCACTAGCCACCAACTCTATCGCTTTCGCTGTTGTAGTGTATCACAGAGTCCCTACAGTGTGGAAGCAGGCCATTCGGCCCATCGTGTCCATACTGTCCCTCGGACCCAACCCCTACCCTGGACACTATGGGCAATTTAGCATGGCCACTCAGCCTAATCTACAAATCTTTGGACTGTGGGAGGAAACTGGAGTACCTGGAGGAAACCCACGCAGACACTGGGAGAATGTGCAAACTCCACACACAGTTGCTCAAGGCTGGAATGGAACCTGGGTCCCTGGCGCTGTGAGGCAGCAGTGCTAACTAGTAAGCCACTGTTCCTACCCATCTACCCCTGTATCGGATATGGTAGTTTAACTTGCATTCAGCAAACTCTCTCAAAAAGTAATGTGACAGCGATTAGGTAATCTGTTTTGGGATTTTGATTGAGAAATTGAGGACACCTGGCATAACATCCCTCCTTTTCAAAATAGTGTCATGGAGACTTAGCAGACAATTGGGCTTTGGTTTAATGTTTCATCTTAAAGGTGGCACCTCCAACATTACAGATTTTGCCCTCAATACTGTGCTGGAGTGTCAGCCTTGATTTTTGTGCTCAAGTTCTACAGTGGGAATTGTACCCAAAACCTTGTAATTCAGAGGGAAGTATGCTACTTACTAAGCCATGAAAGGGAGCAGTTGTTGAATTAAGGAAAAGAAACGGGAATCAAAAAAGGCGGTCCTGGTGCCAAGCTGCTTGAGTGCTACAGCTGTGGTCCTCCAGACTAGTACTAGTAAGTACTTGACTGTGATGCCACCATGGATTTGAATATAAAAAGTGACCATTCAGCAAGAGGCTAACCACTCTTCAGAGCAAAAGTTGTGGAACAGCTACCTCCGTGAGCAAGGAAATTGGGCAGATGAAATCCAAAGAAATCCAAGTCTTTTAAAAAGACACCTCGGATGCATGCACCTTTCCCTTCATGCCATAAGTATCTCCCTAGATAAGGGAAGCAAGCAGCCTAATTTTACCATATCCAAGCCATCATCCCATTCACTACTTCTACTGAGAACTGCCAGAATCATAGGATCTCTTGCAAATAGTGAAATTCTCATTGTGCTTTCACTATATATGCTGTTTCAAAATTTGAATCTATTGCATTGTCTGATTATATTCAAATTTACAGCCTTGAATTCCATGTGTCCCATCTGACCCTATACTTTGATTGGAACAACTTTACCGTTGTTCTGAAATAGGTTCAAGGGCCATGCTCCTCTCTACAGAAGTGCAGGAATTCGGGCCAAATGTCCAGCGTCGCTTCTTTGAGCCTATTCTATCATTCAATAAGATCGTGCTTAGTATAGATATAATGAACCAGCCTCTACTGCTTTTTAGGGAACAGAATTTCACATGCTAAAAGCCCCTTTGGCAGAAAAATATTTTTGTCATCTGCCTTAAAAGGAAGCCCTCTTAAACTGTGTTCTCTGGTTTGAAACTTCTCCAAGAAGAAAGATCCTCCTCATATTCACCCTTATTAAATCCTCTTGTATATTTCAACAAGATCATCTCTTATTCTTCAGAACTCCAGTAGGTATAGGCTGGACTTCAATAGGTGTAAGCCCAACCTGTTCGTCCTTTCCTCGTAAGATGAGCCCTTCACCCTCACAGTTAAACAAATCTTTTCTGAACTAATGCCATTATATACTTTTTCAGATAAGCGGACCAAAACTGCACACAGCACTCCAGATGCTTACCCACAGCTCCTTACAGATGCACTAAAATGTCCCTATGTCCATTCCCATTCTCATTGTAATACACATGAACCACTTAGTCTCATCTCCATTTCATTGCCTTGCTTACTTCCTGTACCTGTTCTTAATAGCCCCATCAAATAAAAAAACGGTTATCTATATATATTTGAATTTTTCTTTCTGCAAACTGACTGCCATACTTGCCTACGTAAACAGTGGCAACATAATAAAAACGAGTTCTACTGATGTGGTGGGGTACTATTTAAATGCTGGAGAACTGTTGTTCACCATAATTCCCTTTTGAGACAAACCAGGTCTTGCTTTGACAACTGAGTGACTGATTATTCCAGTTGAATATTTTTCTCCTCTAACCTTCCCTTAATTCTTTTTGCTTTCATTTGATCCTAGTGAGAGAACTGAATTGATGAAGCAGTGCTTGGTGTGTAGGATATATCTTGTGCCTTGTTCCAGATGGCTGCACCTGAGATCAATGATCCAAACTGCTATCCACTCACTGGAGTAGGATGGGCCTCAAGCCAGAGCACATGTCCAAAGGAATATCAACTGGTATGTCTGTACATTTGGCTAGATTACAGTAGTTCTGATTTCAGCTAGCAATTTTTTGGAATGGATAAAAACATGAAATCTTACCTGAGCCTTTGTAATTTAAATCCAATATGGGGCTGGTATTCAAGTTGGGGCTTATTGCAATACCTTGTGCTAATGAGTTTGTAGAGCTTTCATAGATAATGGGGACATACCATCACAAAAAAAATCACAGCTCTCTGAGTAAGAACATTGTGCGTTTTGATCATATACTTGGAC
This sequence comes from Ginglymostoma cirratum, assembly GCA_024137785.1. Classification (NCBI taxonomy): domain Eukaryota; kingdom Metazoa; phylum Chordata; class Chondrichthyes; order Orectolobiformes; family Ginglymostomatidae; genus Ginglymostoma; species Ginglymostoma cirratum. Next base: position 191,929 of record JAHRHZ010000086.1, on the reverse strand, counting down.
TAATTGATCAGTACAAAACAGGGAGAATGTTGCTTTGTCAGAAATGTGACCTCTGGATGAACTGAAGCTGTTCTGTTAAATGAGGCTCCCTCTGCATATTCCAGTGATTTAGTTGAATGTTAAAATCTGTTGAGATGTGGTTCAAACAATGAGAATAACTGATGCACTGTCGTCTTGAACTGCTGCAGTCCATGTGGTGATGGTAACTCCCAATGCCATTAGGTTGGAATCCCAGGGTTTTGACCCAACAATGACAAAGTAACACTACGTACGCCCATGTCAGGATGGTGTATAATGTGGAAGGAATATTGTAGATGATGTGCCTGATCTCCCTTGCAGTAATGGTCCTTCTAGGTGGTTGAATTTGGGAGATCCTGCTGAAGATACTTCCATGGAAATGTAACACCCTGCAGCCAAGGTGTGCCACTGGTAGATGGATTGCCAGCCGAGCAAGTTGTGTTATTATAGACTAGTGGGATGGCTGTAGATCAACACAATGAAGAGTGTTCCATCGCACTGATGACTTAAGCCATTCAGATGAGGAAGGAGAGATAATAGGAACTGCAGATGCTGGAGAATCCGAGATAACAAGGTGTGGAGCTGGATGAACACAGCAGGCCAAGCAGCATCATAGGAGCAGGAAAGCTTGGCGTTTCGGGCCTAGAC
>JAHRHZ010000086.1:123806-190863 GCA_024137785.1 Ginglymostoma cirratum | reverse complement strand
TTCATCACCATTTCTGATGAAGGGTTTAGGCCCGAAACGTCAAGTTTTCCTGCTCCTATGATGCTGCTTGACCTGCTGTGTTCATCCAGCCCCATGCTTGTTATCTCAATGTCCCATGAGTTTATTTTAAAATCTTCCCACCATTAGTTGGAAATAGTGAGTATGTTGGGTGTTTAGAGGGCACAGATTTCTTGAAATATATTCAGGAGAGCCTTTTATATCTGGTCACCACACTATATAGGAAGGATCTGATTGCACCAGAAGGGATACAGAGGACATTCACTAGGATGTTGCCTGGGATGGCACATTTCAGCGACAAAGTGAGGCTGGATAAGCTTGGGTTGTTTTCTTTGGAGCAGAGAAGCCTGAGAGTGGGCACAATAGAAGTGTGTAAGGTTATGTGGGTGGATAGAAAGCAGCTGTTTTCATTAGCTGAAGGGCCAGTAACATGGGGACCTTTAAGGTAAAAGGCCGGAGGTTTAGAGAGAGTTTGAGGGAATGTTTTTCATCCAGAGGGCGATAGGTTTGGGACGCACTGCCCGGGAGGTTAGTTGAGGTGGGAAACCACCTCAAAAAGTACTCTGATGAACATTTGAAGTGTCATAATATTCAAGGCTATGCACCAAGCACTGAAAAGTGGGACTAGGGAAGATTTTAGATGGTTTTTGTCAGTGCAGACTTGATATGCTGTAGGGCCTCTCTAGTATTCAGTGATTTCTCTGTGTGAATTTTCTTTTGCACCACTTGCCCCAAATTATGAGAATTATTAAACATTGTTGACTCTTTAACTACCCCCTCCTCCAATTCCTCCCCTCCCATCGGCCTCCAGTTTATATAATCTATATCCTTTGTATTCTAGATTGTTACAACTACAGACGGCTCCTCTGCAAATTTTGCAAAAGGCTTTGGCCAGAAATCAAATTGTTATCTGTGTGTTAGCTCACTGCTGAATAAAGAGGTAAGTTAATAAATACTCCCTCAGCTGGGGACCTGTTTACAGCCCATGGTATAGAAAGGGTACGATATTTTAGAAGAATATAAATGGTGTGACAGTTGAAATTGGTTCAAGAGAACGCAACCTGCCTTGAACCTCTTGTGATCTTTCTTGTCGGCGCCACCCCAACCCCAGCCTGCACCTCCACCACCTCATCCCTGCATTTCAAAGGCTGACACATTTTGGTACAGTAACAATGATTGAACGAAAAGCCTATCATAAACGCTGGTACTGAGGCATGTTGCCTAAAGTTCTGGTTGTAGCCTTTGGCATGTGTTAACTAATTTCTGCAGAACGCTTGGTGATAGTCTCTCAGTGGCCTCTGTATTCCAAGACCAGGAGGGCAAATTTGTCTGTAATCCCTTTTTCAGAACCTTTCAGGGAAGGATTCTGTTTTTTTAAAGAACAAACCAACTGCAGATGTTGAAATCAGAAATTGCTGGAAAAGTTCAGCAGGTCTGGCAGCATCTGTGGGGAGAATCTAAATAAAAACCAAAAGAACTGAGGAAAAGTCATTTGACCCAAAACGTTAACTGTGATTTCTCTCCATAGATGCTGCTGGAGCTGCTGATCTTTTCCAGCAATTTCTGTTCTTGTTTGTGGAGAGAATTTGTTGTATTCCAGACAGCCTTGGGGTCACTTGCACCTTATTTGTTGTCAGATGCCCTGCTGGGTATGCATGAGACATCTTCATGGTGTTTGTATCAGTGGGGCGATGGACAGGTACTGTGATAGGTGGGTTTGTGTAGTTAGGTTACTAGTCGATTGGCACAAAGCTAGCACTTTCAAGGAGAAACTAAAAGACATAAGTAATAAGCGGCTGGGGGTTATGGACTATAATTTGATGTTAAGACACTAAAGTGAGTGTCAAGAGGTTTGCAAATACTTTCAGTGCAGGTTACGGTGCGGAGATGACGATGTAACATTGCTTCTGTACCCTGTTTACAGAATCCTCAAGGGGACATTGTCTCAGATATCCAGTTACTTCCTGATAAGAACCCTCTACCGTCAGGATATGCCTTCATTTCTGAATTCCTGGATCCCAGTAAGTGTTTTTGATTACCGTCATAAGGGTATCAGAGCGTAGAGCTATCACAGATCTCAAACTTACTTAAGGTTAAGGGATTAATTTTTTAAATTCACAGGGTATGGTGATTCAAATAAATGCCTCTCGTATTCAAGCTTGTTTTGTAGCGGAGCTCTCGACAGTTCTCTGGTACCTAGAAGTTGAGAGATAATAAAGAGTTGAGTCTGTCTTACCGACACAACCACTTTTGACTTGGTGTCAGAAAGTTCAAGTTCAAACACAATTTTTTCAAGCTGTCACTGACAAATGGTGCTTACCTCTATTCTCTCCTTAATTTTATCTGCAGTGAACTGCTTTGCACCATCTTGCTATGGCAGAGATACTATGCAGAAGCAAACAGTTGTGCTGAGATTGTCATGTATCTTATACCTTGCTGTGAGCTGCAGTATAGGTGACCTATTTGTGCAGGGTTGTCTGAGCTTTCTATTTGTGTTCACTTGCCATGTGTCCATGTGTAGCCTGCCGGCAGAGATCATGCTGCTTGTTCTAATTTCCAGAGTTACATATGTTAAATGATGTAAGTGTTCCAATTTAGGAAGTAAATGAGCTGGAAATAACAGTTTATAAATTCCAGACCCATGAAATCGACATGGGACGAAGCAGTAAAAAAAGAATGGTAAGTATAAATACTATAGTTTTGTGGATTGGGGTATAGTTTTGGGGCTGAAAGACCAAGAGTGTCCCCTTCCTTCGACACTATAAAGCTTGATGCATTAAATATTAATGATTAACTAAGTGTCTCTAACTGTCTTTTATCAAGAGGACACTAGTAAAATAAGCAACATTCAACAAATTGAAGGCATTTGCATGTTTAAAATATTCCATTCTGACACGTGGTGTGCCCAGTGACCCTTGCCAGTCACGCAAAGTACTTGGAGAGCTGATGGGCATCAAAGAGACCAGAGTCTGGGGTGACCCAGGCACATACTAGACTCTGGAACAGGATTGGATTGATCAGAGGATCCCTGTGTTCACCCTAATATGATATACCCTAGTGATTTTTCTCAGACTGAGGGACAACTGCCTGGGACCTTCTGTCCCGTACCCAACCATTCAGTTGAGTAAAGAGGAGGATCAATCACAAGAAATGCACCTAGAATCTTAAAAGCAGCACCTTTGGGCATTCAGTTAGGCTGCAACCTGTTGCATTGTTCAGACACTTCAATCACTTCACCAAACTGGCATGAGGTAGGGATGATGAGTGATTCTGGAACTGTAGCACACAAGACACTCTCCTGTATCCCAAAACCCCAGTGTGTTAGGGATGTGGATTCCTATACATTGGATTCGCCACTGATGGCCCTTAACCCTGTGGTTCATTTGTTGATTTGTGGGTTAAATAATGGTTGCTCTTTTATTTCCCCAGAGGTCACCGTGTCTAAAAAGAAACGACTATGTATTAAGACAGTTCCATTTGGTGGGGCTGACACTGCTGTTTTTGATGTCAAACTGACTGGAAAAAGCAAGCAGATTGTACCTTTGTACACATGCATAGGGTAAGTAAAACCTATAATTATTAGTAATACAACATTCTGTGTGACAGAACCCACCAAGTGGACTTTTAGCATAGTTGAAGTACACTTCCAGGGTTGTTGTTCATATATTTATTGCCTCTAGATTTAACAGTTCATCAGAAATACAAACTAGCCCACACTGTGTACAAGAGCTACTTTCTGTCCTAGCCTTATTACTGCATGAGTGTTCAAGCTAATTACAAACACACCCTGCAATACCATACCTTCAAGAAATAAGGGGGTAATATCCGGGGCTGCACTAGCATGCTGGGGTGTGCTGCCTCGGCCAATACCAATTCCTCAAAGAAGAAAAGTATTTGTGATTAATTTTAATTTCATAATTAATTCATATTCCAAATTTCTGGTTCCCTGACTGTCCTCTGATTCTTGCATTAGTCTGTTACTAGTAAATGTATTTAAACAAACACCTTCAATATTTCTATTGAGTATGTTCTGTGTTTAGCGTATGTCTTTATTCGCTATCGTGTTTTGTTTTGCAGAGAACTGAGTGGGTTTGTCATCTGGTGTAGAAAAGGGAGGTTGGCCAAGCCAAAACCGTTGCCTAAGCCAAGAACTATTGCTCTTGATATGAGAGGGCTGTCACTGGAGAATGAGAGCTCAAGGTGCTTATCACAAGCATAAATATGTTTCACAGAAAGCATGGCTAGTTTTAGCTTTGAATTTTGATGCAGATTAGCAGATGGATGAAAGATAAAATGGGACAGAACAAAGATAAAGTACAGCAATTTATGTTCTGATCCTTGATAGTTGGCTGGATCCTTTTAGAAACCCCATCTGTTTTGTATATCAATTAAATTCAGTTTTTTGGACGCAATAAAAAGCCTTTAAATTTCAGAAAGATTTATGCTGCGAAAAAAGTGTAAATTCAGACCTGGCAGTGGCTGAGTTGCAAGTTCTGTTGGCATAAAGCGTGGACAAGTGTCATACATCATTAAAATCCTAAAATTAATCTGCCTTTTAACTGATGTAGGAAAAGGGAAGAGCTTGATGTAGCCCCAGCACGACTTAGCAAGAGGCGCACCACCCTGGAGCACAAAGATTCCGTGTACAGTGCAGAAAATATTTATGGAATTTCAGGTAACGTTGGACTCCAATTGTCCCATCTACCTCCCTGTTAGACAACTCCCTCATTACCTGCCCTTCTTTACCCCTCTCCCCCCAGTCAAAGCCCCTTATAATGTGACCAATCACTTTACACCCAGAGATTTCTGTTCTGTTCTCTCATGCTAGTTAAAGAAAAACTAGAGCATCAAAAGTTAAAATCAAGCTATTGACTGTCTGGTATGCAACAGTCAATAGAACTACTCACACTTCCAGCAACATATTAATCTTGTATGCAACTGATCTTTGTTCAGGTTTATTTATCTAGTTGCGCTCTCCACCACCAACCGGGTATGGACTTTTAACCAACTTCATTATCCTGGGAATTTACAGCTCTCTCTGCAGATCTCCAGACACATACTTGGAAAGTCTGAATCTATAACTAATTTTGGGAGTTTTCCACATAGGGCATGTTTATGTGCTCATCTGTACAAAATACACTACCAGAAATTCAGAGTTGTTATGATGCAGGAGAAGGCCATTCAGCCTATTGTGTCTGCACTGGTTCTATTACCTAGTACTGATTTCCAGCCTTTTCCCCATATGCCTGCACACCATTACTATCCAAATAACCATCCAATTCTTGTTGAACACCTCAATTGAACCTGCCTGCACAATATTTCCAAGCAGTGCATTCCATACCCTAACTACTTGTGTGTGAAACAGCTCTCTCTCACCCTTGCCTCCTTTACATCTCTTTATCCATTACTGTTAAACAGCGTGTGAATACGCACTCATGTCTAAGACCTTGAAACTGAAAGAATTAGTGCATCAATGCAGAAGTGCCAATGTGTGTAGTCTTCCTGGGTAAATTCTATTCAATGTGCTGGCTAGTGACATTTAGTAGTTTACTTCACTGGTCTTTACTTGTTAGTGGCTGTTTCAGTTTAAATACAATTTCCCCCTGGAATTAGATCTAATGCTAGACATAGAGCTAGATCTAACCAGGATTAAAATTGAGATGTGAGACTATCCTTTTAAATATTCTGCGCTTGCACTCCTTGCTCATGAAGCCAAATGGAGACTTATTAAAGGTATATTGAAATCCTTCTAAATGGGACTTGGAAGTGACAATGCGTTTGGTCCAGTGTTCTGATGGGGGGTGTGATATGTTTGTAAATCTGACCTGGACCCCTAAGATGAAAGTTTTGCCACAAAGATCAAATCTGAAATGAGTCTATCTCAACATATTATCTCATCAGTGCCTAATATGAGGAGCCACTGTCAAATTGCTAAACAGTGAGGACTTAGCAGTTTGAGTTGAGACACCAAAGTTGGGATAGTTGAATTATAATCAGCTGTCTATGTAGCACAAATGTAAAAATCATAACTGTGCTCTTAAAGTCCTAACTTCTCCCTTCTGTCTCTCACACCCAAGACTTGTACATCACTACCCATTCTTTTGTTATGTAATCCACTTTAATATACTTCCTGAACAATGAAGGTCCAGTGGGGCACCTAGCATGTGCTGTACTTGAGGTGAGATGGCGATTGCTGCAGAGGCAAGAGCTTGTGCTCCGGTGAGGCACTAAAGGGACTGAGGGAAATGGACCATATCATGTGTGATATGTAGATTCTGTAGGGACAAAGGCAACTGGTACTATAATTTTGAGTAGCATGATGACAGTTGTAATAATGAACCTGTTCACAAACTCCTTTTTCCCCCCTGTTTGGCAGCGATGGATGGCGTCCCATTTGTGCTGCATCCTAGATTTGAAAGCACCTCTGTGAATGTAAGTACCTCAAAAACCAATACGATGACAGTCCTCTTAAAGGAGCTTCAGTGACTTCCAATTCCATCTTCAGGAGTTTTTATTCAGTTGTACATTAGAAAATATTGGCGTAATTTCTGCAGTCTTCACTGACTGACTTGGGAAACTATTGGTGCAATGATTTACATATTGTCAGTACTTGAAGAACAGACAAAGAAAATTACTTCTATTGAATAGCTCTGATTTTTAATTGCTTTGCTATTAAGGACTTAAAATGTGGAATTCCCCCTTAAAGCCCTCCCTTTTACTTTCCTCCTTTTAAGAACATTCCTTTTTTTTAAATACATACATCTTTGACACCTTCTTTTGGTCACCTGATTCAATAGCTCCTTAAATGGCTGTATTCATATCATCATGCTTCTGTGAAGCATTTTGGGCTGTTTTGTTACATTAAAGGTGTATTATGCAGCTTTTGAAGCTGGATTGATTATGTTTGTGAATGCAGAAAGGTTTAATCTGACCGCATCAAAATGGAGAGACCAAACTCCCAAAACATTGCAGCCCATAACACCATATTCAGTGGTGAAATGTTGCAATATATTGTGCTGTTTTTCAATGGTATAGACTGCTGTAATTCCATGTTGACGTCTTCCTGCAGGTACCCAGTGCTAATATTGCAAATTTCCAGATTAAGAGCCATGCTGAAATAGAAAATGAGGTAAGTCAGAAATGTTAATGATGTTTGTTATTTGGAAGTACTTCCTGCAGCGGTAAACAATCTGTCACCCTTTGCATTTTCACGTGTAGTTACTTCCTGTTCACCTGACATGTTTATTGAAAATGCAATCTAGCTTCTGTTCAGTGCCTTACTGTTAAGAAATTAGGTTCCTGGCAGGGACTAATTTGCCATTTGTGGGGTGGGACTCAGTGTCAAATAAAGAAAGAGCCCCATATCTGAGAAGAACTCTTTAAATTCATGTCAGTAATTCACTTAACTATTCCTGCTCAATCTTCAACAATGATGTATTTGATGTCAGGGAGATGATGATATACAGATATTATTGCTAGACCGAGATAATGTTCCAAGGACTCGGTTTCAAATCTGACTATACTAGACGCTGGAATTTTGAATTCAATTTAAAATAAAATCTGGAATTAAAAGTCCAGTGACCATCTGGTTCATTAATATCCTTTAGGGAAGGAAACTGCTATAGGTCTGGAGTCCCATGTAGACCAGACTAGGTTAAAAATGGCAATGTGACTTTTAAGTGTCCTTTGAAATCGTCTAGTACACCATTGAGTTAAAACAATTTAAGTCTCAAAAAAGGAATGATACCGGACAAATCACCTGGCATTGACCAAGGCATCAGAAATACCAATTGCAAACACACTCCTCTTGACTGATACCTGGAGGCTAGTGCGAAAATTAGGAGAGCTGTCTCTCCAACAAATCAAGTAACAGCCTGACATTCTGTGAGGTATGATTTTATGAGGATGACTATGTGCCAGACACAGCCATCATTCTGTCAGGCCAGTAGGATAGGACATACCCAGTGGTACGCAGCTGGGGGAGAGCTATCTTGGGAGTCCTCACCATTGACTCCCTATACCATGAAGTCACATGGTATTGGGTCAAATAGGAGGAAGGAAGCCTCCTACTAATTACCTTGTACCATCCTCCTTCAGCTAGTGAACAAGTACACCTCAATGTTGAACACCCCTTGGAAGTGTGACAATACCATGGCTTTAAGAGGTGTTTTTTGTCATTTTTTCAGGAAGAAAGGTTGAGATCAGAGGTGATGATCTGTCAGCTTCAAAGCCCATAAAAATAAACAGCTTGTGAGGCCTTGGGATTTGTTTTCCTTAAGTTTGGAACAATAGAAGCAGTCTGAATGGGTGGGGGTCAAACTCCCACAGAACCAGAATTTTCAATTTTAATTTTGCAGTAGCAGTTCCTGGGGTCTTAAAGCTGTTGTACATCTCTTCCTGCGACTCCCTCTCTCTGAATTTTCTCTTGATGTTTTTCCTCTTGCACTGGGGAATTGCCTAGGAGATAATCTATTGTAATGAATGAACCTTTTGCCAAGGATGTATTTATGGGAGATTTCTATATTGGAACAGTTAATTAGTAGTTAATATAGCTATTATTTTGTTAAGCATTTTAATAGTTACAGTTAAGCCAATTCTTTTATTTTTATTTTGTTTTTATTTTTACACTACCATTAAAATAAAGTGTGTTTTGCTTAATGTTGAGTAGTTTGATCAATTGAATTGCATTTGGAAAGCAACACCTTACACTTACCTTTTCAAGTAAGAAAAAGTTAGAAGATAGTCTAGACCCTAAATGTATTTTGAAGGGATTTGGTCTGGTCCATAACAGACGTACTGAGGGTGATAATGGTGCAGCATGTACTCTGGGTGGGGTCTTGAGACAACCATCAAGAGAAGCTGAGCAGCAGCAGCAAGACTGATCGGGTCGTGCAAATCGTAAAAGGACTTAGCGTACTGGGTCTGTAGCAGGTGATGAAGGAAACAACAAAAGGGAAAAACCTACTTAATCTAATCCTCACAAATCTACCTTCCGGCGATGCATTTGTCCTTGGAACTATCAGTAAGAGTGACCATCCTACAGCCTTTGTGGAGATGAAGTCCCATATTCATATTGATAATGGCACACACCATGATGGAGTTTGTATGTTCTCCGTGTCCACAGGAGTTTCCGGGTGCTCTGGTTTCCTCCCACAGTCCAAAGATGTGTGGGTTAGGTGAATTGGCTATGCTAAATTACTGAGTGTTCAGAAATGTGTAGGTTAGATGCGTTAGCCATGGGTAATGCCGGGATAGGGCATGGGGATGGGTCTGGGTGTGGTACTGTTTGGAGTGTTGGTGTGGATTTGTTAGGCTGAATGGTCTGTTTCTACACTGTAGGGATTCTAAGAAGGTTAGATCTCATGGGATTCAGGGTGAGCTTGCCCATTGGATACAAAATTGTAGTTAACAGCAGGAGACAGTGGTGGAATGTAGTTTTTCAGAGTGGAGGCCTGTGACCAGTGGTGTTCCAGTGATCTGCGCTTGGTCCACTTTTTTGTCATTATGTAAATGATTAAATGAGAATATAGAAGACATGGTTAGTAAGTTTGTAGATTACACAAAATTGGTGCTTTAGCGGACAGTGAAGGTTATATCTAACATTACAGAGATTGTGATCCAATGGGCTAAAGAGTGGTAGATGGAGTTTAATTTGGAATAATGTGAGGTGTTGTATTTTGGTGAAAGAAACAAGGGCCAGATTCCTACAATTAAATGTAGGGCCATGGGTAGTGTTGTAGAACAGAGAGACTGAGGGGTTCAGGTATATTATTCTTTAAAGTTTGCATCACATAGGTACAGTGGTTAAGGTGTTTAGGCTGCGTGCCTTCATTGCTCAGACCCTTTGAGTATAGGAGTTAGGAAATTATGTTAAGATTGTACAGGATGTTGGTGAGGCCTCTTCTGGAATACTGTGTCCAGTTCTGCTCACCCTGTTATAGGAAAGATATATTATTAAAATGGAGAAGGTTCAAAAGAGACTTACTAGGATGTTACTGGAAGTAGCGAGTTAAGAGATTGGATAGGCTGGGACTTTTGTTCACTGGTACTTAGGAAGTTGAAGCATGACCTGAGAAGCTTGTAAAATCATGAGGGGTATAGATAAGGTGAATGGTAAGTGTCTTTTCCCTAGGGTGGGGTGTTTCAAGACTACAGGGTCCTATCGAAGGCAAGAAGAGAAAAATATAAAGTTATGAGGGGCAATTTCTTTTTAAACAGTGGTTCATGCAAGGAATTAGTGAATAATTTGGATGAGATATGTTCGGAGGGATAGGCGCCAAGTGCAGACAGGTGGGACTAGTTTGGTTTGGGATTATGTGTGGTGTGAACTGGTTGGACTGAACAGTCTGTTTCCATGCTGTATGATTCTATGAGCTAAAGCTCACTGTCAGAACAATGGTATAAAGTTAATTTGATTTGTTATCATTTTAGATGACTGAGTGGGATGTCAATGAAGGGTAGCAAGCAAATGGTTTTTTAGCTGGACTGATACTTGTCAAGATTTTGGAGGAAAGTCACAGGAGATATTCTAAGAGCACAAGGCAATAAGGACTGGCAGATGTTTGACATGTGAATGACTAGCTGAGCTTGATCCTGCCCTTTAAGTCTGCCTGGGCATAGAGAGAATACTGACCTTTTTATTACCTCTGTCACCAATAGGTTGTTGCATCCATACAGACTTGTAATTGTTGATCCAGCTCCCAGCCATCTAGGAAAAGCCAGTGTAAAGCCACTAACTTGTGACGGTTCTCCTTGTTTCAGTACAACTACAGCTTCATGACAGAGAAGACTGCAGCTGCCAGACTCCCTCCAACAGCCTCCTAGAGCAACAGCAATTGAGAGTTGCAACAGAGCCTCAGGATGAAGTTGCCTCATGGGTCAGGCTCACAGCAGATTCTTACCTCTGACTCCATGAAGCTAAAAGTCATGAGATTGGATGTGGGTATCACAAAGGTGCAATAAAACCCACTTCATAGAAACTTGTCTCTTTCCAAGACCATCCCTGTACAATCACCTTTTTGACTTTGTTTATATGCATCTAAATTGCTGCTGATATTTGGTTTGTTGTTGCAAGCACTGTAATCAAGCGGGACCCACTGCAGCATGGCAGGAGCTGTATTCATTTTCAAAATCTATATATAATCTCCATATGATATAGTAGAATAATGTGGAAGTAAGTTTAAACTTTAGAGTTAATTCAGTTTGGGAATGACTGTCTCCAGGAGATTACAAAGTACACAGTGAGTATATGAAGACACTAGTGGAAAGTTTGCTATCTGAGCTGTCACTGTCATTACCAGCTGGGTGGAGTAACAAGGCAGGATGTGAAAGTGTTACACAACCCCATGAGTATGGGAAACAGTGTACCTCCCAAATGACTGTTCCCATTCAACCCTAATTAGTATAAAAATGGAAGTACAGTGAAATTAACTCTACACACTGTGCAGCATGGGAAGCTTAGCTTGCCTGTGGCCATGCAACCTCAATTCAGAGTTGCTCTCAACTTAATTGACCACCCAGGGACCGACCTTCATTTGTTTGTTGTACACAGTTTTAAATCATTACTTACGGTTTGTTGATTTCCTTGGCTGTTTGTATCTCCTGATATTGACACCAATCAGGTAGTCTACATGTTCACATGATTTCCTTCTTAAAGGGGTGAATATTCTAATAAGAGGTAAGCTGATATCACTGTGGATCTTCGAAATATATCTATATTGAAAAGCTCTCGGAAGGCCCAAGTTCAAGACCCACCTGCTCCAGAGATAACACATCTGAACTAGATTAAAAGTATCTTTCCTAAGAATCAGAACTACCCAATTTCTGTTCATGATTTTTAAATATTACCCTGTAGTTTCCACACCAGTTTTTAACAATTATTAAATACTTCTAGAGAATAATCTTTGTTCTGACATTCTTTTCCTCTTCAATCAATTAAACCTCTTTGTACAGTTGACTGGTTGTTGCGCTAATGTTAATGGCTGACTGAGTTGTGTACAATCTCATGGTGGTCTTCCTGTATTTTGCATCTATTCAGTAAGCCAACATGGAATTGTGGATTTGAGCTGCACAGTGTTCTGTGCCACATCAGGTATCCGGACTGAGATCAGATACCTAGAGGTGGGGGCTTGATAACATAAATAGAGAGAGATTTCCTTAATTGTTGTGGGAGAACCTACAATATCTATTTCCAAAGCTGAGTTAGCTGAGGTGCTCCTGGGAGCCTCCCAACTGTTCATGTGCCTTCAAGGTGCTCCTTCTCACTTTTAGGTGAGAAGTGTGGTTTTATATGATTATTTTAATGTGCAGATCTTTAAAACAAAACGCTGCTTTTTTTTTTTGATAAAGCCCACTCTCCAGCCCTGAAACTTTAATCTGTCTCTCTCTTTTTCTCTCTCCCCCGGCCCCATCACCCCTGATTTTCACTCACCTTTTGGTATTTCTACATAGCCTTTTAAATGACAGGAACGGCTCTTTCAAAGAGGTGGCACAAGTGTGATCGACCAAATGGCCTCTGTGTCCGCTGCAGTGGTTCTGTCTAACATCTTAAAATCATATGACCTGTGAAATTTCAACAAGAATCCATCCTGGTGCATGTTGACAAATGTCGGTAATTCTCCTCAGGACCTGGTCAACTGTACACTTGCTTACCACCACAAACCAATTAAAAGTCAGTGATCTGTTTGTTATAGGGTGGTGCTGGTGGAGAATGGCTACAATACTTGTTTGTGCAGCAAGTGACTACGTGTCAAAGTTAATGTCTGAAGCACCTTGTGGTGTCACATGACATGCTGCCTTCAAGTATCATGCAACTTTTAATTCAATATGCACAACCAAAGCAGAGAATATGTCGAAAGACAAATCCAAGCAACGCTTCAGTGGACTGAATTCACCCTCAGGCTTCCATGCAAGCAGGAAGTTTGCAGCTCCCTTGTATACACTGGTATGTACAAATGAATCCAAACCACTGCAAGCCATCATTAGGTGACATTCATATCCTTCTAAATAATTTTTCCCAGTCCACCTGTGGCAGTTACAAGTGCTTCCGAGCACACAGGAGACAATCCTGGTTGGCCTAAGATGCCTTCAGAGGCAGGGCAATTGACAGAAACCACACTTCCAACATGCTTAATTCTTCCTCCAGCTTCCGTACGATCATCCACAGCCTTTATTTTCTTTACATTTCTAACCATGAACAGTTCAAAGTGCAAGATAGGATTTAAAAATGATAATTCCCTGATTGAGGGGTGCAAAGAATTCCAGGGCTTACGGACTGGACACACAAAGACAATGACAGTGAGAAGAGCATGTAGTTCTTGAATGGTCATAGGGCTGCATTAGTTTCTTGATGGGATTTGAACGTGAAATCAGATTTCAAGGAGTAATACAGGTCAGTGATGACTGGGTGAGGATATACAGAGTCAAGTTTCAGATATTCTGAAGATTATGGTGGAGCATAAAGGATGGGAAGCTGACTAGCAGGGCAATGAAGAAGTTATAACACTAGGTAGCATAGGTTTAGGTTACAGTTTTGGCAGGGATATGATGGAAAAAGATATGGGATTAGAACCTCAGTTGTTTCGGATCAGATAGGTTGTGAATAATCTGGTTCAGTTTGTATACTTGACCAGAGGGACTGAAATAGAAGAGGATGGTGCAGAAGACAGTGGCTTGAGAATGACCACATCATCCTACACTGCATTTCCCATGTTGTCCCGCTGAGTGGTCCCATTTCCTACTTATTCAGACATAGCCAGAAAATAAATCAATGTTAAATGGGTCATCCTCATTGGCAAATTATTCCTTAACCTCTGCACCGTCCTCTAGTCTCTCAACTCTGACATCTCTGTTCTCTTCCAATTTTGGCTTCTTGCTTAACCCCTAGTTTTTAATCACTCCCTTGCAACCATGCTTTCATCTGCCTAAGTAATAAGCTCAAGTGCTGCCTCCTGTTCTATGTCCTTTTAAGAAACTCCTGAAATTCTGCCTCTTTAATCAAGCGTTCTGCCACCTTGGAGCTTTTTTTACATATGTTAAAGATGCTGAATAAATACATTTTGTGGTCCAAAAATTTAATAAGGAAATTTTGCTAATCTGAAACAATGTCAGAAGTAGTGTCAAATTCCAAATCACAAATGTGCCTTGTCAGGCTGCCGTGGTAATCCAGTGGGCAAGGGCACTACATAGTGGAGTTGTTAAGGGGGGTTGGTGGTGGAGAAAAGCTGTGTTTAGTCAGTGTACATTGAAAGGTATTGCGTCAAATTCTTACTTACGTCACAAAGGGTCAACACACAGATAAGAGCCACTCAAAGGTAAATCTCTGGCAGAACCTCAGAAGTAATGATAGATTGGCAGGTTGAGAATAGGTTGCTGGCATTTCTCTGGTTACAATCACTGAAGATGACGACAGCAGACCCAGTTGGGCATTGGTATAAGATGTGGTCAGTTATCGTCAAAGGCTGGAGAAATGTTAAGAAGGCCAAAGGATGTCATTTATGGCTTTGAACATAGCCACAGTGCAGAGGAATTAAGTGAAACTCAATTTGAGTAATTCAAATGTGAATGTGAGGGAAAGGTGGGCATCAACTGCAACATATTGAAGAACTTGAGAAAAACGGGAAGTTGGAGATGGAATATTAGTTTACAAAGACAAGAGGGGTCAAGGGTGGGCTATTTTGAGGCAAGAGCCGGGAACAAGAGATTTGAAAGAGTGGAGGGATAGCACCTAGAGGTGACCGAACCATTAATATCTGCTACAGCGGGAGGTTAGTTGACCAGTGTAGGACCAAGGGGGCAGACAAAGGGTCTTATGGACATAATGCAATTAAAGAGGGCACCAGGAGAAATAGGAGAAACTATAGAAAGGTGGGAGTTCAGAGCTGGATCAGGGAAACTCGGAATTTTAGCAGACAAACACAAATCGCCTTAATTTAATGTCAAAAGACATCAAATTATTCCTCATGCCATCTGGAAGTGAAGCTGGAGAATAGAGGAAAGGGATTGATGTAGACCGTACTACTGGAGTTAGTAGTACTCCCAGCCTCAAGGGCCATATGTAAAACGTTGCCAATGTAGCAGGCAGTGCACTTACATAATGAGTTACCAGGGAGTCGAATAACCAACATTTGAAATTTGGTATGTGGGATGACAATGTTAAAAGAGTTGTGCAGGAAGGCAATGGGAGGCAGTCAGGTTTAACCTCATACTGCTGTGAAGGTCAGAGGTAAGGAGATGGAAGCCTGGATCTGACACTAATGTTACTTACTGTTGAGGGAATGCAGCACTGACTGAGGCACTGTATTTTGGTAGAAACATTAAACTAAAACGGGATCTCTTCAGTACCAACATTTATCCCTAAATCATTTATCTGAAACTAGGTCATTATCGCATTTGCAGTTTGTGGGATCTTACTGTTCGCAATTTGACTGTCCCTTTTCCTGCATTATAACAGTGACTGTTTCTGATGTATGCCGCTGGTTGCAAAGCATTTTAAGATGCTTTGAAGTGGCAGAAGGTGCTAGAGAAATGCAAGAAGTTCTTGGCTCAACAATAACTAAAACAGCTTCAATCACACTCCAATTCCAGGGTGGGGAAGCTGATCTTTTAGCTCATTCAGCTGGTGAACACACATTGACACCTGAAGCACAGGCTAAGGAGTGATAGCTGCACATCCTGAAAGGATTTTGTACATTGTGTTGACTGCAATTCAGTACAGGAGCAGCCATGGACTTCCAGATGTCTGGCCAATTTGATCCTGAGAATTGAAAAGGTCTACAATGTGTCAGGGCAAAACAGATGGCAGTTTGCACTTCTATAGAGCCTTCGCTGTAAGAGGCAGGTTTTAAGCAGGATCTGAATTTTTGGAGAGAAAATTCAAAAGCTGAAGGCATGACCAGTAATCGTGGTGCAAGGAAGGGGCAGGATGCAGAAAGACCAGAGTTAGAGGAATACCTTTAACGTATTTGAGGGTAAAAATACATGCCTCACCTCTTGCAAAGCAGAAACTGGTCAACAGATTAAAGTACGAAGAAAACTATCACCTTAGTATTAATTCAATCAATTGAGGACATTTGCCTTAGTGGTGTGTTAGCAAAACTGAAAACTGAACAGCGTCAAATGAAGATTTCACATTCCACAGTTTGTAAGGAGATGAAAAGCTGAGGGGCCGAATTCACAAACACTGTCAAACTG
Organism: Ginglymostoma cirratum; assembly: GCA_024137785.1. Lineage (NCBI taxonomy): Eukaryota > Metazoa > Chordata > Chondrichthyes > Orectolobiformes > Ginglymostomatidae > Ginglymostoma > Ginglymostoma cirratum. The sequence goes on along the minus strand of JAHRHZ010000086.1, from coordinate 174,654 downwards.
CACGTGGATTTATTATTTCCCTCATCCAGAATTTCGTTTTTTTAAGGTAGGAAAATACCAGTCTTTTTTTCTTTATATATCAAAAACCATCTAAGAAAACAGTTGGCGAGTTACAAGTTCCATCCGTGGGAATGGCCGGGTGCCTAGTCTCTCTCGCCCTGAAATCTCCCAGTGATGTGCGTGTGCCCAGCTGTGGACTGACTTGGTGTGGAGGAAGGACTGGTCAGTCTGCTAGCTTGATCGTCAGGAAGGCACATGAAGTCTGCTGCTCCCCAGCAACGCCTGAAGGGTTCGGTCCAGCACAAGTGCCACCAGGAAGTCAGCCACGAGAACCTCAGCAATCACTATTTTAAGCTGCAAAGAAAAATTGGAATTAATCTTAGAACTAAGTGTGTCTGGTTTACTGCTCTGATTCATCGAAGCTCTGACTAAAAGGTTCTACATTTTCCCAATGTTACTCCCTCCCTTAGCCCTTTCCAGCAGGTGCTTTCATAGGATAGTCAGTCATGGCACAGTGCCTGGGTGCTATATGATTAGAAATGTATGGCAGGATAGGAATCTAGGGAATGTAGCGACGATGGCCAGCACCGTGCACCCACACCTCCTCCCCTGCCATGATGCTGGTGTTTAACTGCTGCAGAAACCCACTTCTGTGACCATAGTTTCTACATCCCCTTTCAAGTACTGACCCAACTGCCTTTTCGACTAAGTTACATTCCCCACATTAACTGTTCTTTATGTAGGAAACTTACTTTGTCCTGACAACCCTCAGGGGAAAAAAAAACGTCTACTTCTCCAGACTAATTTTTGAGGTTATAGATATGCTTGCCAAACCAGTGGATCTGGTTTCGTCACTCTGCTAGGTAACATCGTCAGTGTGCCTCTGATGAAGCACTGGTGTTCTGTCCTGCTTGTTATTTATATGCCTCAGTTTGCTGGGGTGGTTGGCATTACTTCTCGTTCTGCTTCTCAGTGGTTTGTACACAGGGTCTAATTCAATGTGTTTGTTGATGGAAGACCAGGCCTCCAGGAATTCTTTTGGCTTGTTTCTGTTTGGCTTGAGAAATTATTGATGTGTTGTCCCAGTCGAATTCTTTGTTGGTGTGTGGTGAGACAAGTGAGAATTGGTCGTGTCTCTTGGTGGCTAGTTGGTGTTCGTGTATCCATATTGTCAGTTTTCTTCCAGTTTGGCCTATGTAGTGTTTCTCACAGTCCTTGCGTGGTATTTTGTATATTACCCCAGTTTTGCTGGTTTTGGGAATGGGATCCTTTACGTTCGTCAGTAGCTGTCGTAAGGTGGTTGTTGGTTTGTGGGCTACTCTGATACCTAGGGGTCTGAGTATCTTGTGGTCATCTCGTTGTGCTCTGTCTCGGAGGTAACAGTGGATTGTGCTTTTTGGGTATCCATTCCTTTTGAATACTCTGTATAAGTGCTCCTGTTCTGCTTTGCGTAGTTCCGGATTGCCGAAATGTGTGTTGTGGCTCGTTAAACACATTGCAGCAACCCAGAACTATGCAAAGCAGAACAGGAACACCTATAGGAAGTCTTCAAAAGGAATGGATACCTAAAAAGCATAATCCACTGTTACCTCCGAGACAGACCACAACAAGACGACAAAAAAACAACCAGACTGGCTAATCACCCTTCCGTAAAGGATGTTTCAGAGATGACCACAAGATACTCAGACCCCTAGGTATCAGAGTAGCCCACAAACCAACAACCACCTTACGACAGCTACTGACGAACATAAAGGATCCCATTCCCAAAACACCACGCAAGGACTGTGAGAAACACTACATAAGCCAAACTGAAGAAAAACTGACAATACGGATACATGAACACCAAGAGACATGACCAATTCTCACTTGTCTCACTACACACCAATGATGAGGGACACTAATTCAACTGGGACAACACAAACATAATCGCACAAGCCAAACAGAGACATGCCAGGGAATTCCTGGAGGCCTGGTATTCCAACTGGAACTCTATCAACAAATACATTGAATTAGATCCTGTGTACAAACCACTGAAAAACAGAACTGAAAGTAATATCAACCATCCCAGCAAACTGGGCATCTAAATAACAGGTGGGTCAGAACACCAACGCTTCATCGGAGGCACACTGACGATGTTACCTAGCAGGGTGATGAAACATTTGCGACCAAACCCACCAGCTCGGTGAGCATGTCTACAACCTCATGAACAACCAGAGCTACAAATCTTTTTGAAACCTTTGAAGAACTAATTTTTATTCTGAGACCATGTTCCCCATTAACACATTATCTACAGCTCCTCCCAAATTACATGCCTCCCTCCAGTTTAGTTCAAACTACCTCTGCACACAGGGTCTGAAGTCATCCTCTTGGCTTCACATCACAATCCTTGTCAAAACCAACCCCTATTCAGCCATTTTCACTGCAATTACAGGGTTCCTCAGCCAGGTTCATCCTCAGAAATCAGTGGGAAGTAGGTTTCCTGTCCTCTGTCCATTCATTCAAACTTGAATGAAGGTTCCCTCCCCGTCCCACTGATAGTTGGAACCTCTCGGATTCAGGTGTACTAAGTCTAAAGGATGTTTAGGAATATAGATAAAAGGTACTGCAGATGCTGGAGAATCCGAGATAACAAGCATGGGGCTGGATGAACACAGCAGGTCAAGCAGCATCATAGGAGCAGGAAAACTTGGCGTTTCGGGCCTAAACCCTTCATCAGAAATTCTGATTTCCTGCTCCTAGTTTTCCTCCTGCTCCTATGATGCTGCTTGACCTGCTGTGTTCATCCAGCCCCATGCTTGTTATTTAGGAATATAGCTTGGTTTCTATGCATACCTCTATTGGAATTTCCACAAGCCCAAACTGTTCGTTGAACTCTGGTGAGGAGCCAGTGAGCAGGCCCAGGATAGCGAGGCCTGAAATCACAATACTCCACAGCAAGGGCTTGTTCTCCTGTAGGCTCTCCATGAATGGATGACCCTGAAAATACACATAGATGGACGTCAGCACAAGGTGACATTTCAGAGCTGCCCCATCAGAATCTCTCATATTGGGTGAAAGTTACTTTGAAGGAGAAATAAAGTTGGTTTAAAGAGTGCTCTTGGTGGTAATTAAACTATGCCCCGATTTTGATTACAAATTGAGAATTACATTCACCTCACTCACTTAAGGAAAACTACTCTCACTGCAGCTAATTGGCAATGCAACATTTAGCTCCAACCAAGACAAAGACCAGTGAGCATTCCACTGTCAGTTGATCAGCTCTCGGCTGGGACGCTGTCTGCTTCTCTTACCTTGTAATTAATGGCAAAAGTGGCCATCTGCATTGACATGGACATGATGTACACTGTGCTATTCACCAGGCTGGGCTCAAACTCTTTATACAGATCCACAAACTCTTCTGTGCTGGAAAAGGAATAAGGAGGGCGGTAAAACACAAAATACAGGGCTAATAGGCCCATAACATTCAATAGCCTACCCAGGACAGTTTGACATCAAATCTGAAGTCTTCTACACAGAGTAATTCACCACTGCACCTCAGCAGCTCAAATACAACTTATTAGCCACATGCGTCTTGCTTCTCAAATCAATCTACCCATTGCTATCCTGGCTCTGATGCAACAGTGAGCCATTTCACAGCAAAGATCAAACAGTCCAACCTTCTCTCCAGACCTTGCTAATTCTCACTGGGTCATAGCATTACAGCCACCATTCTGAACTTACCTAATAGGAAAACAAATTTAGACAAAGGAAGGCATCACAGACAAAACTAATTTCCAGTATCCACTGCGCAACTGTTAGACACAGGTGCCTGAATAGGACCCCATTCACAAGGCTGGGATTGTAAAGTCTGTAACCTTGCACTCGCTCGTCTAGCCCATAGCCTTTCCCCCTTGTTAGCCTGGCTCATGACCTTTCCTTTTCAGAGCCCACAACTTCAGACAATTGAGCATGGGCATCAGCCCTGCTTGGTAACACAGAAATTGTCAGCCTCACTAACATTCCTCACTCACAGGAAGTAAGGTTAGTCCAAACCAGGATTCTGACCCTGTGTTCTGCACAAACAGGGCATTTGTTAATTCACCACTGCAGGAGTTAACTTTTAACTCTTCAATACATTTTTCATCCTCAGATGTCTGAATCTGTGTCCCCTATCTCTGCATGGAGAAGTGGTTAGGAGATTAACTTAGGGACTCTGACAAGGCAGAAAGCTAATGTGGGAAGCTTGTCTAAGTTAATTTGAGAACGGCACAACTGGGCAGCACAGTGTTAAAGAGACAGAAGTCATCCCATGAATTGGATTGTGCTGGTTACAGGGACCTGAATGGACAAAATAAACTTAGAGTCACAGTTAGACAAACAAAGTTAGAGATTTGCTAGGAGTCTGGGCTGTCTCAATCTGTTTCAGCACATTACTTCAGCAATTACACACCAGAACAACCTCATTGACAGTGGGACAGTTTGGGACGTCCTGAAGGGTGCTGTAGGAATGCAACTCTACTTTCTTCATTGCTGAAAACAGGTGACAAAATTATCGTGGCACTGAAAGTGGAAAATCCCACAATTTCAAAAACGAGGAAGGAAAGGAAAGGAAAGCAACATTTCTGCTGGGACTTTGCATCTATCCCCAGGGGTAGAACCAGAAACAGAACAGAAATAGGCCATTCAGCCTATCAAGCCTGTCCTGCCATTCAATACAATCAGGGCTGATTGAACACTTCAATGCTTTTCCCCAGCCTATTCCCATAATCCTGTAAGACGCTGGTAATCTTAAACCTATCCATCTCTCCCTTAAACATACTCAAAAACTTCCACAGTCCCTTGTGATTGAGAATTCCAAAGATTTACAACCCTCTTTGTATAGAAAGTTCTCCTCTAAGTGGCATTTGCCTCATCTTTAAATTGTATCCCTGGTTCTAGATCTCTTAACTAGAGAAAGCATCTTGTTGCATCCACTCTATCTTGAAGTATTTTGCAGATTTCAATGAGATCACATCTAATTCATTGAAATTCTCAAGAATACAGGCTCAGTTTACCCAATCTCTATTGATAGTCCTGCCATCCAATAATTTTTGTTCTACTCCCCACAGCAATAATGTCTTTCCAGAGATAAGGAGACCAAAATTGCATGCAGTACACGAGGTATGGTCTAACCAAGCTCCTATACAACTGAGGCAAGATTTGATTATTCCTGTACTCAAATCCTCTTGCGACAATGGCCAACATCCATTAGCCTTCTGGCACCAGCACGTTATCCCTCAACTTCAGGAGATGAGAAGAAAAAGAATGAGGAGGCTCTCACCTGGAGGCGGAATATTCCTGTGCAGATCTGTATAGGAAAACTAAGCTGGCGAAGTGGACAGCAAACTGCAGCAGTACGGTGAGAATCGTGTACAAGTTGAATATGTTTGGCAGTGGACGAACCTTTGACAGGGTCTTCAGTGGCTGCATAAAGTCAACAGAGTTAAGGAACTGAAAGGCTGACAAGATGCTGGTGTACGTGAACACAGACACCACCTGATCCTCCTCCCTGTCCCCCAACTTCCACCAAACGTCACTCATATTGTCTGGCCTTTGACTGTGAATGGCAGGCAAAGCCCCGTGCCATATTTGCTAGGCAAACACCTGAAACTTTAAATGGGCAGGACACTGGATAATGTCCAGGAGGTAAGATTATGGAGAGTTACACCCCTCAACATGAAGCCCCATCACCCTGCTCAAAAACCCAGCAACATTGAAAGAAAGGTGAAGTATTTCCAAGTCAGGATGGTGAGTGGCTTGAAAGGTAAATTGCAGATGGTTGTATTGGTTGTCCGTGTTTTTCTAGGTGGTAGAGATGGTGGGTTTGGAAGATGCTGTCACAGGAGCCTTGATGAGTTGCTGCAGTGTATCTTGTAGATGGTACACATGCTGCTAGTGAGTGTCAGTGGAGGAGGGCCCGAGTGTTGAAGCTGGTGGATGGGGTGTCGATTGAGCGGGCTGCTTTATGCTGATGTTACTGAGCCGGTGAAGTGTTGTTTGAAGCCCAGGCAGTGGTGGACATTCACTACCCTGACTCACCAAGGCAGTCTGACCAATGAGACACCCAGCTTTCTCATGAAACCTGGAACCTAGCAGCAGCTACACAGAGGAGAGGAACCAACTAATGTGGAAACAAAAATATGAACATGCCAAGTACTACACTACAGGCAAAGGAACCAGAGAAGAGGGTGGAGATGGAAAGAGAGAATGGGGAGGGGGGGCTCTGAAAAGGAGAGGTGGGAAGGGGGTGAGGGTAGAGAGAATGGAAAGAAGGACAAGTGCCGTTAAGGGGGGCAGGGGGGAGGATGAAGGGAAGGTTAGGGGAGAAGAACGGGGAGGTGCAGAGAGGGAGAGAGAATAGAATCGAGATGGAATGTGTGTAGGGTGGTGAAGGTGGGAGGGGTGTGAGAAAGGGAGGAAGAGTTGGGGCTGGAGAGAAGAAGAAGGGAAAGGAGAAAGGAAGGATAGAGCGCCATGGGATAGAAAGATTAGACAGCCACGTAAATTCAGATAGGCTAAACACGCAGGGTGACAATGATAAAGCTAGTGGGGCCAGGAAGGAAACCACTAAATCAGCTCTCTAATGTGATGAGGTACAAGTGGTAAACCCTTCCTGAACACTGCGGAAAATGTGTCTCTCACAAACTCCTATCTGACCTCAAATCTCAGGTCCAGAATCCACTGGCCAATTGCCAGACTCCTGCATATAGCACTTCCAGTTCCTGCAGTTATCTGTACAGATCACAGATATCCTGCAGATCTCACACATAGGCTGCTAAGGAATGGAGGTCTACCAGTCTGATATACAGCACAGGCCAGTGATTCTCTGAGGCTGTGGGAATTAGGTGGTGGTTACAAAGTTTGATTTTCTAGTTTAATCTAAAATCACCCGACTAAATCACTGCCTTGTGATCTTTCTTGGGTTTCTAGCCTGTTGCAGATTTAGGCGGAACTGTTCTGCTCCTGGGTCAGTTTGGGGCATTGTTGACATAAGTCAACGAGGAGGTAAACTTTCCTGGATTTGCTTATTTGAATTGAAATGATTCATAATCACTCATGCTCTTTACTAAAACCAGAGGTGAGAGTGTGGCACTATGTTTAATTACAATACAGAATTACAATTGCGACTCGTAAGTGCTCATCACAACTAACAACTGCTTAAGTTATTCTTCAAGATATGCAAGTAATTTCAGGGCTGACAAGCAACAGCCTATGTAGAAAGTGATGGGTAAGGTACAGATCCACAAATACTAAGTAAATACTTTACCTTGGATCTAGAGATGAAGAGAAAGCAGCCAGCTAGAAGTAACCCCTGCAGTGTGGCCTGGAAGTCGCTGAATTTAACTCCCTCTAGGTACAACACGCTCTGGCTGTAGGCAAGGATCAGTGCATTCAAGGCCAGGATCTTAAACATCTGCAGCGTAGTTACCAATGTGCAACGACCTTGTTTTATCACATAACATACTGCAGGGGTGGGGGAGAGGGAAAAGAAAGGAATGCTTTTAAGTCTGCAATACGTAGTTACTCAATAATAAAAATCTTGAGTATTTGCTGAAAATAGGCAACACGCTGGCAAAATCTTTTCGTCTTGCACTCATCAGGACAGATGCAAGAATACCAAGTTTCAAAGAAGCAACAATGTACACTGCATGAGAAAAGGTGCTGACTGGTTGGTAACTCAACTCTAATTGGTTGAGGCCCATGTCACTTTCTTTAGAAGTCTCACCCCTTGCTCCTGATAGTGATTCTCCGAGGAGCACAGGTGCTCGGCTGCATATCAAGCATTACTAAACCAGAAATCCAGATGCTACACTTTGGCTTAATGGTAGACATTGCAGGGGCAAATTACTGCAGATGCTGAAATCTGTACTGAAAATAAAAAATGCTGGAAGTCAGTGGGTGAGGCAGCATCCATGGCGAGAGAGCAGGCTAATGTGTCAAATCTAGATAGACTCAAAACAGTAGCTTGCCTCCTCTCCATGGATGCTACCTGACCCCGTGGCGGATAGTGGAGGTTGTTATCCAACCCTGAGGCTTTAAGCTGCCCAACAGCTCTCTGTAACCAATCAACTAATGACAACCTTGCAATATCTTTCTGGTTGATTGTTCTCACATCCCAATGACATAGGTCAACTGCACTACCCCCATGAAATCGTCATGGTTCATTTCATTACCATCTTTAAGCATTTAAACATGGAACGTTTTTTCCCAACCTTTCAAATATTAAATACTTCTAAAGCTAGGCTCGACAAATCTTACAGATTCAGAAAACTCTAGAACACAGGAGGGAGCCATTCACCATCTTCTCTGAAAGAAGTTCTTTCAAAGAGTTTGCCCATTTCGTCCAGCTCCTGGTGCTGCTCTTTCCCCAAAGCCCTGCAAAATTTCTCTTATATATTTATGCATCCAATTCCTTTTTAGAACTTATCACTGAATATGCTTTCACCACCTTTTTGGGCAATGCTTTCCAGATTAGAACTTGCTATGTATAGAAGCCCATACTGGGCTAGGTGTAAATACTCACTACACATGATGGATGATAGCTTGGAAGTAAATGGTGCTGCAATGCTGGCATCTCCCAGTTTTATTACAGGCATCTGGTCCTCCTCCAAGTCTTTCAGTACCTGATTAAGACGCTCCTGTAAGGAAAGAACACATGTTGGGGCGAGGGATGTATCAGAGTAAACTCCATGTGCAGCTCATCACCTAAGCCATCCTATACTTTTGTGTCAAAAACAAAGTTGCTGGAAAAGCTCAGCAGGTCTGGCAGCATCTGTGGAGGAGAAAACAGAGTTAACGTTTCGGGTCCGGTGACCCTTCCTCCGGACCCGAAACGTTAATTCTGTTTTCTCCTCCACAGATGCTGCCAGACCTGCTGAGCTTTTCCAGCAACTTTGTTTTTGTTCCTGATTTACAGCATTCGCAGTTCTTTTGGTTTTTATTTTATACTTCTGTGTGCCCTTAAACTGGGTGATTTTAGGAGGTCATTTTAGTGGTCAGTTAAGAGTTATTCACTATGTTTCTTAAACAGTGATATGCAGCAGTATATTCAACTGCAACGGCATTGCAGCTGAGCTTGATCCTGTTTCTCACTTTGATTTTGGGAGTAGGGGATGCATAATAGTTTTAAGGTATAGGGATCCTGGTTGAATGCTTTAATAATGAACAATGTCAGTGCTCCCACTTGGACCCCCACCAAAACCCTCACTGCACCTTTAAACTCCACGTGCAGCCTCTTACCTAGACGATCCATATACCTCACTCAGCAAGTTCCAGCAAAACACTCATCCACACCTTCAAAATCCTCACATTTGACATCAGCTCCTCTTTTGCTATCTCCAACTCAGCTCAAGCACTGCTCTTTCCCTGTATCCTGTGTTAAAGACCTGACTAGCGGCACCCCATGCTCCTATGTCAAAATCTACTGCCTTTGCTCTATACTAAATCTGCTGTGATATTTTCTTCCAATCTCACATCCCAGGCTGCAGCAGCATCTCTCTGGCTTGTGCACCACCTATTCTACACTCACTCCCAAAGTCTACCCATGTTAGATCAGCTACTAGGCACTGCTGATTGGCTGTTATACAGAGACATGAGGGAACAAAAATGCAAGCAGGATATATTATAAAGTCCCCTGGGCATTTTCTCTCATCCCCCACTCAGCCTTCCCCTTCCACTCTCCCACACTCTCACTGTCCCCTACTTCAAAATCGTGGATCTTCTATGCAGCATGCTCACTAGGGCCTCTGTGTATGATGTGATAACGTAACGGGTCCGGAATTGTGCATTTCCATACGAGCGCACCTATATGGTTGGAGGTGTCAGCAGAAGAGTATAAATAAATTCCCATCAACTCTGCAGGAGGTCTGCACTCATCGGTTCTCTGACGCAATGATTTAAAATCAGAGTTTCAAAAAGACTGACCTCGTTAATTATTAAACCTCTTCACATAAACAGACCAAAACCCATTTGCCATTACCAAATGCAACCTCTCAAACATTATATATTATACATGAAGAAGTCACACACCTTTCATCACAAAAGCTAACCAATAATGGAGGTCAAGTAGAAGTTAAGTACAGGAGCAACATAATAAGCCAACTCATGATATTATTCCTCGCCTACTGGGACATCACTAGAATGTTTATGCAGTTTGATCCAGATGTGTTCACAGTGTACCAGAATGCAAGTTCTATGTTTACATCTGTGCAAAGTATCCAGTGATATTTAGAAACCTAGGAGTCAGCCTGTTAATTCTCACCTTTCACTCTCCTAGCTCCTGGGGCCCTGCTAGCCCATGAAAGCTTAAAAAAGTGTGCACAAGCTTCATAGATGAGGGAGGCAATCAGCACCAAACAATACCTGATGGGGACCAGACCCAGGGAGCTGCCAAACCTGGGCTACCTCTGCACGACAGATAAGAGCTTGTTCCTGAACAGCTGGCAAGGGCCCGCAAACTGTGGGGACCAACCTTGGGAGTGGAAATCTTGTTATGAAGAGTACAGGACCCTGCCTTCTGGCAAAGTATTTGGCTTGATCAGTGGCGACTGCCTCCCTCATCTATGAGGCATGTGCAAACTTTTTGTTAAAAACTTTCATGGGATGTGGATGTCTCTGGTAAGGCCAGCATTTGTTGCTTATCTCTACCTTCCCTTGATCTGAATGGCTAGGTTAGATAAGAGTGTACCACATTATATCACTAAGTGATGTGCATTTGGGATTTCAACTGCAGAGCCATCGCAGCCAAGCCCAATCCTATTTCTCACTTTCTGATTGGAGGAGGATGGTGCATCAACAACAAGTCCTGGTGTGAGGATCCTGGGTGATTTTATCTTTTCTCTCCTGTTCGTGAAGAACAATTGCAGAGCTATCACTGGAACATGTTAACTTGAGCAGACAATGGGAACTGGACTTGTCGCTCAGTAATTCAATCTAGTGCAACCTCTGGGAGGAAAATAAAACTTAAGTTTTTTTTATAATTGATATACTTTAAGTAAAATAACTTTAAACAAAACAGGTTTACATACCACAATGTTGGGGATAACAAGACCAAGCTAACCGATCAAGATCATCCTGTAAGTATTGGAGTATTACTTACCCTTTGTACAGCGAGCTGTTCCTCTCGCTGTGACATAACCCGATGCCTTGCACCCCGAGACGTTGTTTTCATGTTGCTGCTTGTATTGAAAGTGAAAGATTTCCCATCATTTATCCCATCTTTTGGCCTCCTCCTCTTGTCTGGTATCCGTTCAGGAGCATTCGCCAGCAAAGCTACTCCTGAAACAACAGGATATTTGCTGAAGCATGAGGCACACTGAGTGTGTCGGCCTCAACACTGTCCAGACCAGGTGGAGTATTTCCAAAAGCCATGTCAGGTGCAGCGCTGAGCTTCAGTGTCCTGAATATTCCACAGTTGATATCTGGTCTCTTTGCAGTAGCAAGTTCTGCTTTAAAGACTTATACCACCCACTCACCAATTTACACTGGAGCTTCCACCTCCCAATGCCAGCTCGAGCAGGGATACAGGGACAAAGTCAGGAGGTAAATTGACTGGGGTAATTCCAGAGCAGACTCTCTTTCTCATCATGAACTGAAGACACACCCCTTAAGGTGTGCTTTTGGTTCAGTTCCTCATCCTCAACCTGTGAGTGGAGGCTGAGGACCTGGGTGAGGCTTTAAATGAATACTTCTCAACTTAAATGAATACTAATCACAGAGCAGAAGTACATTGTAGCTGGGGATTTTAGTCAAGATGGTGCTTTTATCTGGCATAAAAGTGTATAAATCACCAGGGCCTGATGAGATGTTTTCCAAGCTGCTTTGGGAGGCAAGAGAGGAGATTGCTGGAGCCCTGGCAGAGATATTTAATACTTCACTGGCCACAGGTGAAGTACCAGATGACTGGAGGATAGTAGATGTTGTTCCTTTGTTCAAGAAGGGCAGCAGGGTTAGGCCAGGTAATTACAGACTAGTTAGTCTGATGAGAGAGGCAGGGAGATTATTGGATTCAATTCTGAGGGACAGGATTAATCAATACTTGGAAAGGCAGGAATTGATCAGGGATAATCAGTGTGGATTTGTTGGAAGGAGATCCTGCCTGACCTATTTAGTTGAGCTTTTTTGATAAGGTGACTAAAGATGTTGATGAGGGTAGTGCAGTTGATGAGTAAGTTAAATAGTAAGACCTTTGACAAGGATCCCCCATGGAAGGCTGGTCCAAAAAGTAAGAGTCCATCTGATTCAAGGCAAGTCGGCAAACTGGATTCAAAATTGGGTTGCAAACAGGTTGGAAAGGGTGATGATGGAAGGTTGATTTTGTGATTGGAAGCCTGTGACCAGTGGTGTACCACAGGGCTGGATGTTGGGACATTGCTGGTTGTCATGTACATTAATGACATAGACACGAAGGTTTAATTAGAAAATTTGCAGATGACATGAAAATTAGGATGTTGTTGATAGTGAGGAGGATGGTCTCAGACAACAGTCTGGTATTGATAGCTGGTAAACTAGACACAGCGATGGCAAACAGAATTTAATCCTGATAATGCATTCTGAGATGTCCAATAAGTGGCGGGTTTACACAATGAATGGTAAGTACCTTGGGAGTATTGAGGAATGCTTGGCTTCGTTAGCCAGGGTGTGGCATATAGGAGCAAGGAAGTCTTGTTACAACTTTATAAGACATTGATCAGGCCACATATGGAACACCGTATGTAGTTCTGGTCGCCACACTATCACCTGTGATTGCACTGGAGACGGTGCAGAATAGATTCACCGGATGATGCCTGGGATGGAAAGTGTCAGTCACGAGGAGAGACTGGATGGGCTGGATTTGTTGCCTTTAGAGCAGAGGAGGCTGAAGGGGATCTGAAGGGGAGGTATACAAAATTATGATAGTCAGAGTCTCTTTCCTAAGGCACGCATGTCTAAGACCAAAGGGCATTGATTCAGGGTGAGGATTAAATGGTTTTACCTGGAGGATGGTAGAAATATAGAATGCACTGCCTGGGAGGATGATGGAGGTAGATACTTTCATAACATTTAAGAATCATCTGGACAAGCACTTAAAATGCCAGGACATAGGAGGCCATGGGGCAAATGCAGGTAAATGGGATCAGTGGAGGTTTGTTTGTTGGTTGGCATAGACATGGTGGGCTGCAGTGCCTGTTTCCATACTGTATGACTCTATAATAACCATCTCAGGCCCAACAGTGTCCACGCACACGCACACACACGCCGCCACCACCACTACTACTCCCGTCCTGACAGCGTCTGTGCATACACCCACTGTCTTGACAGCGTCTGTGCACGCCCCCATCACCCCTCGTCCCGACAGTGTCTGCACACGCCCCCACTGCCCGGTCCTTACAGCATCTGCGCATGCCTCCATTCCCCTCAGCCTGACAGCGTCTGCGCACGCCCCACCCCCTGGTCCCTACCGCGTCGGTGCGCGCCCCCATTCCCCTCAGCCCAACAGCGTCTGCACATACCCCGTTCCCCTGGTCCCTACAGTGTCTGCGCACGCCCCCACTCCCCTCAGCCCGACAGCATCTACGCACGACCACCTCCCCCCCGCCCTGACAGCGTCCACACACACACACAGACACACACAGCCCCAGTCCTGATGGTGTACACACACACACCCTGTCCTAAGTGTTCACAGACCACTCCCTAATTCCCTGACAATCAGCCACTGCGAGGTCTAGCAGTGTTCAAAGTCCCTTCGTCAGTCTTGACTCTGTTTACTCCCACCCTTCCCACACCAAGTGTTCACACCCTAAACCCCTGCCCAAGTTTACCCCTGTTCCCCATTTCCCAAATGTGTTCAAACACCCTCTCTTATGCTCAGAAATGTTCATCTCCCTCCTAGTGTTCAATCCCCCTCCCACACTGTCCAGTGTTCACCCCCTCCATGTTCACCCCTCGGCACCCACCCCAGTGTTTATTCCACCTCCCTAACCCAGTGAAAGCCTTCACCCCTCTTTCCCAGACAATGTTCAGTCACCCTTGCCCGAAAGAAGTGCTTAATTCCCTTCCTAATACATTTTTTGGCAACTTTGACTCTTCCAACGTTGGCCAGATAGCAACCACAGATCTGAAATGTTAAGACAGTTGTGGATGTGGCACTGTCTGATTAGTCAGAGAAGAGTTGAATATTGATCGGTGGGGGACAGTGCTAGCAGAAGGTGCAAGTGGCAAAAGGAGCAAATCAGATAGCAGATTATCATTGCTGGGGTGCTGCAATGATCTGACACTCCAGCTGATTTCCTTAAGAATTACACCAGTTTTATACCTGCTACAAAAACCTCCAAGCCAATCTGTGTAAAAACCGGGGCAAGTACAGGACAAATAGATTCTGCCTGTCTGATCCCACTGGATCAGAGTAACAGAACAATGTAAGCAGGGTAAAACTGGCAACCGGAAGGTTGTATGTACCACAGACATGTACATGTTGGAACTTCTTCAGTGTCCCAAAATAAACCTGTGATGCAGGTCAGCTTCAGAGGCCTCTCCTCATTTCAAAAGATTTTGGTTGATGACAACTAAGTTACATTCATGGCTCAAAGGTTTTGTCTCTCCCACAAATGGAAATAAAGAGAAGGTATTGGAATAAATATCCAGAAAAGATGATAGGCTCAACACTCTGCATGTCACTTTATTGCACAGCATGAGGACACAAAGCTAAGGCTTTAGAGGTCTGCAGCGTGGGTTCTATATACTTAAATATAATTTATTTTGGAATTTGAATAAGTGGCAGAAATTTTCTGCGTGTGTAAACAGGCTTAATGATAAGTTATGTCTTTCTGTGGTCACTAATGACTTCCTTTAAAAATACAGGAGAGAAAGATAGTACTTGGAGGCTAATGGAGATTTGTTTACGTTAGGAGAGTTTTACAATAATAGAATAAATAGTGATGGGCCTTTGACTTCAAAAATAAATTTAAAAATTCTTGCATTTATTTTTGGGTGAGAGGAAACACCTCAGTTTGAAGAAAGCATTTTTGGGTTGGACAGTTCTACAGAAGTTTTGCTAAGAAATAGTTGTTCCTAAAGGAGAGCGATAGCTTACAACGTTTCAAGACAGACTACATCAGTGTACAGAGTTCAGTTTAAAGCTCCAAACCAGAAGAAGGGGTTACTTGAAGCAGAGAATGTCAATGATGATACTGTCAGATTCTCAAGACATGAAAGTGAAACCACAGTTAAGCCAAGCCCTGTAGATGTGATAGAGAAGGGAATTGTCTCTGGTCTATGAGTACTGCAAAGCAGTGTTGTTGGGATTAAAATCCTGTTAGATGAAAATAGAATAATCCAGTCTATTTCATCT
Organism: Ginglymostoma cirratum; assembly: GCA_024137785.1. Taxonomy (NCBI): domain Eukaryota; kingdom Metazoa; phylum Chordata; class Chondrichthyes; order Orectolobiformes; family Ginglymostomatidae; genus Ginglymostoma; species Ginglymostoma cirratum. The sequence continues at coordinate 159,308 of JAHRHZ010000086.1, read as the reverse complement.
TTATTTCTTTTGATAATTAACTTCTGTTTTATTATTAAAACCAAATCTGCAGCAATACGGCTTGCCTTTCACCAAAAGACCACATTGTTAAATTCAAATTAGAAAAACATGATCTATCAAGATAGCAAAGTGTGGAGCCGGAGGAACAAAGCAGGCCAGGCAACGGTAGAGGAACAGGAAAGCTGACATTTCGGATCAGGACCCTTTTTCAGAAATTCGGAGGGGGAGGGGGGCTCAGAAATAAATAGAAAAAGGAGGGGTGGGGCTGGGGAAAGTAGGTGGGATGGTGACAGATGAGTGAATGTAGGTAGTGGTCAGGATTGGTCAGTGAAGTGGGAGTGGCGAAGAGGTGGGAGAGAAATAGACAGGTTGTGTCAGGTCAAGGAGGAGGGGATGAGAGGGAGGGTTGGTCATGGGATGAGGCCAGGGGTGGGGAGATTTTGAAACTGGTTAAATCCACGTTTAGACCATCAGGCTGTAGGCTTCCGAGGCAGAATAGCTCCTCCAGTTTGTGGGTGGCATCATTGTGACACTGGAGGTGGCCCAGGATGGGCATGTCACCAGGGGCGTGGGGAGTGGGGAGTGGTAGTTGAAATGTTTTGCGATGGAAAGGTGGTGTTGTTTGTCGTGTACAGAACGCAGATGTTCTACGAAACTGTCTCAGAGTCTCTGTTTGGTCTCACCGACGCAGAGGAGGCCTCATCGGGTGCAGCGGATACAGTACACCAAGTTGATGGATGTGTAGGTGAACCCATGTCTGATGTCGAAGGTTTGTTTAATGCCTTGAATGAAGGCAAGGGGGCAGGTGCAGGGGCAGGTGTAGCACTTTCTGTAATTGCAGGGAAAGGTGTCAGGTGTGGTGGGGTTAGTGGGGATCTATCAAGCCAGGTTTCAGTCTGGGATTTGACTGCTCATTAGTAACAGTATAAGATGACATTCAAACCTTGTAAATGGGGTAGAGAAGGGCTAGAGGACTGAACAAATAAGGTCACATTCATGATTTTGAGGATTAGATTGGAGAATTTGAACTTTGTCATTTGCATACGCAAATGTCAGGAAGCCTGAGGGACATGTGGCAAACAAAACACCTCAACACTTTTTCATTCATTCAGGGGATACGGGCATCACTGGCTGAGTCAGTACTTGTTGCCTGTTCCTAGTTGCCCTTGAGAAGGTGAGCTGCCTTCTTGAACAGTCACAATCCACGTGCTGTAAGTTGACCTATAATGCTGTTAGGGAAGGAACTTCAGGATTTTAACCCAGTGACAATAAAGGAACAGTGATATATTTCCAAGTCAGGATGGTGAGTGACTTGGAAGGAACTTGCTAGTGGTAGTGTTCCTATGTGTCCGCTGCCCTTATCCTTCTAGATAGTAGTGGTCATGGACTTGGAAAGCACTAAGGAGTCTTGGGGAATTCTACAGTGCATCTTGTAGACACTACACACTGCTGCTACTGTGCATCAGTGGAGGAGGGAGTGAATGTTTGTGTGGACGTGGTGCAAATCAAGCGCCATGTTTGTTCCTGGATGATGTCAAACTTCTTGAGTATGGTTGGCTGCACTCATCCAGACAAATGGGGAGGACTCCATCACACTCCTCACTTGTGTTCTGTAAATGGTGGACTGGCTTTGAGGAGTCAGGAGGTGTGTTACTCATTTCAGGAGCCCTGGCCTCTGATTTGCTCTTGCAGCCACAGTTTTTTACATGGCTAGTCCAGTGAATTTCTGGTCAATGGTAATCCCCCAGGACTTTGATAATGGGAGATTCAGTGATGATAATGCCAGTCAATGTGAAAGGGTAATTGTTATATTACTTTGTGTTGAAAATGATCATTGCCTGGCACTTGTGTGGTGCAAATGTCACTTGCCACTTATCAGCCCAAACCAAGATATAGTCCATGTCTTGCTGCATTTGGACACGGACTGCTTCAAGTTAAATCATGACTGCACACAAATACAAATCCCACAAGCAGGGAAAAGGGCAAGATGTTAGGAAGCCTTTCAGACAAACTATATTTGCTTCTTCTGGAATTTTGGATGGGAAGGCATAATGCAGGTGGAATTATAGGTTGCCTTTGGAAGGATAAACTTAGTGGAAGGAATAGTGTCTTCCAGCTAACTATTATAGCATCTGTCTTAGCAAAGAGACAGATGCCTCCAAAGTCATGGTACAAGAGGACACATTTAGATGGGGTTGGGGGTAGCAAATGACAATGAAGAGGTTTGAGTGTGGCTGGCTACGTTTAAAGTTGATGAGCCACCCGGGCAACCAAGGATCTTGAATGAAGCAAGGGCAGAAGATGTATCTAACATTTCTCTTTAAATACAGAGGACTAAATTATAACTATTATTGTTACATTAATCAACCCGTTCAGGTATGTTATTACACACTTCCAGGGCAAGTGTGTTTTGAAACTGAACCTATGGCCCAGAGGTAAGGGACCCTCTTATGGAACAGTGATAGTGTCCTTACCTCTGGGCCAAGAGGCTTGGGAAAAAGTCCTACCTGCTCCAGAGGTGTGTAATAACATCTCTGAACAGGCTGATTAGAAAAACAGAGACACTACTACTGCACCACAAAATCATTATCTATGTTCAGAAAATACATATGGAGAAATATTTGCCAACTGGCAGATTGGTGATGAGGCAGACATGATTGGCAAAATAAAGCAATGAGAACTTGAAGAAAATTCTTCTTTACGCTGTGAGTGCGTATGGTCTGGAATGCATCGTATGATGATAATACACAGTGAGGCTGTCAAAATAGGGCTTTGATAAGCACGAGGAAAAATAATTTGCAGGGCTAGAGAGAAAGGGCAAGCAAGTGGAATCAGGGAACAAGTGTGGAATCTTACCTAACAATTTAGCTCATCATAAGGTTCTATTGCGTGAGATCATACTTTTGAATTCAGTTTCATAGTTCAGGGCTAATTGTTGGATTGAATGCCGAAACTAGGTACATCAGCGATGTTTGAATATGACAGCTAAAACTCTCATGTCTTTCACATGCTCTGACTTGCACATTCACACCTTTAATACTTACCAACATCGGCGTGTTTTAGGGCCCCAACATCATTCGTCCCATCACCACACATCAGTGTGGTGTAGCCTAAGCTCTTGAAACTGGTGATTACAAACTCCTGCAAACAGGTGATGGCAGTATTCAGTCACATCTCATAAAACAAATCTAAACCGGCCAGTAGATAGTTTCTTTATGCTACTATACTTGTTCTATGAGAAATATTTCCACACACTTGATTGGATTTATTGCTGTTACATGCACCGAGGCAATGAAAAGTATTGTTTTGCATGCTCTGCAAGCAGACTGTACCACACAAAGTGCAATATTATGAAGGGAATTAATCACAAATTACAACTGAAGTTAGGTCAATACATGCTTTTAAAGTACAACTGAATTATTAAAACTATTCACGGGGCAGAGGATTAAAGTAACTCACAATGAAAGAAAAGGCCATGTTGAATGGCCTCAATGCACCACCGACTATTCCATTTGTAATTATTATCCTGAACAGAGTGGCTGCCCTGGTCAGTAGGTCAAAGAATGTCTGCTGCTCATCTCCTAAACTGGACAGTCCAGTTCACTCTATCAGCCCTGACTTTGCTCTCTGTCCATTCAATTTTTAAAATTTTCATTGTGTTCTGACCACTGCTTACATCTGGGCTCCCCAGACTTACAAGTCTAAGACCTTTAAGCTCCTGCAAGTCTATCACGCTGTGAATACGCAGGATCCATCATCACCATGTTACCTTCAGTTGCCTAGGTCCCACGATTGAGAATTTCATCCCTCCAGCCCAACTCTTTCTGCTGCTCTTCCTTGAGGGTGTTCCTCAAAACTAACCATTTGGCTGCTCAAATATCTCCTTACATGGCATTGTGTCGAATTTTTCAGCAAAACTCCAAAGAAACACCTAGGGATTGATTTATTCTATTAAAGGCACTATGAGCAAGCAATATAATCATAATAAAATCTAACCTTTTGTTTGGGTGCAACCCGGGCAAACACGTGGACGTGAGGGATCAGCTTCATCAGGAAGGGCTGGTCCATCGCATTTAAATAATTGAGCCCTTCCCCCGTCATACACAGGTCATACTGTTCAGTCAGGTCACTTATGGCAGATGGAATCACAGGACAGGTAACTTTTCCATCAATGGACACCCATAACCATGAAGCATCTGAAGAGATGAGCACACAATACTTCATTAGACTTTATGAACATGAGACAGTTCTCCATACGTTCCTTTGCAAAATGACGCTCGCTAGGATTGGTGTTAACCCTTAAAACTTTTAATGCCACAATTAGTCTTCTCTATGAGTTCATAAGTAACTTCAAAAGTCATACAACAGCACATAAAATGATGATATCGCACCATACCTTCTACCTACAGCCCCAAGTAAAAAGTATATACTGATCCATTTTAAAAGTTTCCACTCAGCTAAACATAAAAGCATAGAACCAGTCTAAGTGACTGTCTTATACAGTAAACTTTTGGCTGTTCAGATTGGTTTGTAATATGAGGGAGCATGTAGATAGGTGATTGTTCCTGTATTAGGATCAATACAGGTTTAGGGATTAACAGTCTTTATTTTAAAGTCTTTAGGTTTAGTTTAATAGTTATTCCAGTTCTGATGAGAAGGTCATTGTCCTGAAACATTAACCCATAGAGACCTGGCCTGCTGAGTGTTAGTTGTGTTTATCATGGCCGAGATCAGTGACCTACTAGAAGGTATAGCAAGAATTTTATTGTACTGAATAACTTGAGTAGAATAATGGCTAAAGGCGAATAAGTCAGCTCACTCCACTGCACTTGCTATATGTTCACTAAACATAGACACACACACTTTTGTTAGTGATCAGCAAAACTAGATACTTCTCTCTGCTCCTTTTAAACCTCAGTTAGGTACATCAGGCCACAAGAGTTGGGTTAAGAGGGGGTTTTACCTTCAGTTTTTGGTGCTTGGAGGACAAGAGTGTGTTCCTTTTGAATGAAGTGAAGCTCTTGAGCTACATGGCAGGCTGTGAGGGGGTTGTCACCGGTGATCATTACTACCTGCAGAGATAGAGAAACGAGAGATCAGCAGGAAAAATGGACACGGACAGGTAGTGGGCAAAGCACAGACACAATGAAGGGAGGATAAGTAAAGCGGTCTTAAGCAGAGAGAGAAGATATATCTAAAGGAGAGGAAAGAGAGCGAGTAAAAGCGAGTGTGAGTGGTTGAACCATACAAAGTGCACCAGGGGAGCAGAACAGAATGCAGAATACAGCGTTAAGCTGCAGAGGAGGTGCAGAGAGAGATAAGAATTAACATTTAAGAAGTCCATTCAAAAGTGTGATAACAGCGGGGAAGAAGCTGTTCTCTAATCTGTTTGTACATGTATTCAAACTTTTACATCTTCTGCCCCACGGAAGAGGGTGGAAGACAGCATAACCAGGTTGGGAGGGGTCTTTGATTATGTTGGTTGCTTTCCCAAGGGAGTGGGAAGTATAGATAGAGTCAATTGATGGAAGGCTGGTTTGCGTAATGGATAGAGCTGTACCCTTAACACTTTGTAGTTTCTTGTGGCCTTGAGATAAGCAGTTGCCATACCATGCTGTAGTGCATCCAGATAGGATGCTTTCTGTTATTCTCTAAAAGTTACAGAGCATGTACTCTAATTGGGAAGTTTAATTACCTGATGTGATGCATTCTGGATCTCTTTGATGACTGCTTTTGAATCAGCCTTGAGGGGACAAGAAACCACGATGAAGCCAGCAAATTTCAGTTCGGACTCCAATTGCTCACGGGTTATTGCTCGGACCTAGGAGGGGAGCAAAGGAACAAATTTGACAGTTCTGCTGGTAAGGAGAGAAAAAACCCCTTTTTTGCAAAAGTACCAAGACTTTACTTCTGACATGAATAACGCAATCACTGGAAAAGATCTGAACTACACAGTCCACAAAACCATCAAGAAATGTTACACCCTGTTAAACACAAAAATCTCTGAATGCTCAACAATAGCCCCAGTGACATCAAGTGCTTTTTATAAGTAACTTCCACCAATTAGGTTAATAGAAATAATTCTGTGTATTAGAACAATCACAGTAGACCAAACCCACAAAATATCAAGAGATAGTAGGAACTGCCAAAGCTGGAGAATCTGAGATAACAAGGTGTAGAGCCGGATAAACACAGCAGCCCAAGCAGGATTAGAGGAGCAGGAAAGCGGACGTTTTGGGTCTGGACCCTTCTTCAGAAATGGGGGAGGGGAAGGGGATTCTGAAATAAAGAAAGAGAGTGGGGGAGGCAGACGGAAGATGAATAAAGGAGCAGATAAACGGAGAGGAGACGGACAGGTCAAGGAGGCGAGGATGGAGCCAGTAAAGGTGAATGTAGTTGGGGAGTTAGGATGGGGGTTGGTCAGTCAAGGGAAGATGGACATTCAAGGAGGCGGGGATGAGGCTGGTAGTAGGAGGTGGGGTTGGGGGTTGAGGTGGGAGGACCGGATAGCTGGGAGAAAAGATGGACAGGTCAGGGAGGCGGGGACAAGCTGGGCTGGTTTTGGGATGAGGTTCGGGGTGGGGAGATTTTGAAGCTTGTAAAGTCCACATTGATACCATTGGGCTGCAGGGTTCCCAAGCGAAATAGGAGGTGCTGTTCTTGCAACCTTCAGGTGGCATCGTTGTGGCACTGGAGGAGGCCCAGGATGGACAGGTCGTCTAAGGAATTGAAGTGGTTCGCGACTGGGAGGTGTAGTCGTTTGTCGTGAATCGATCGTAGGTGTTCCACAAAGCGGTCTCCAAGCCTCCGCTTGGTTTCCCTGACGTAGAGGAGGCCACATTGGGAACAGCGGCCTTCCCTTCTTGTCTTCTCTTGACTGACCAACCCCCATCCTAACTCCCCACCTACACTCACCTTTACTGGCTCCATCCCCACCTCCTTGACCTGTCCGTCTCCTCTCCACCAACTGCTCCTTTATCCATCTTCCATCCGCACCCCCCCCATTTATTTCAGAATCCCCTTCCCCTTCCCTATTTCTGAAGAAGGGTCCAGACCCAAAATGTCAGCTTTCATGGTCCTGTGATGCTGCTTGGCCTGCTGTGTTCATTCAGCTCTACACCTTGTTACCACAAGGTATCAACACTTTTTTTATTTGTTCATAGGGTGTGGGGATCACCGACAAGGCCAGCATTTGTTGCCCATTCCTAGCTGCTCTTGAAACAAACCCTTAAGAGTTAAGAGTCAACCATGTTGCCATGTACCTGGAGTCACACGCAGTGTGGGGTCAGTGCTGGCTCCTTATTACTTGTGACACTCATAAATGACGTGGTTGACAATGTGGAAGGAATGATAAATAAATTTGCGATGACACAAAGATTAGGTGATTGACAGTGAGGAAGAAGGTCTTAGGTTACAGGAAAATGGATTGGTCAGATGGGCAGATCAGTGACAGATGGAAATTAACTCTGATAAAATGTGGGGAGAGGCACTGTGGAAAAAAGAACCAGATAAGGGAGTACTCAATGAATGGCAGGAAGCTCAGAGGGATCTTGGAGTACTTGTCCATAGATCTCTGAAGGTGGCAGAACAGGTCAATAGGGACACTTCTAATCTGTGTCACAACTGCTAAAGATAAGAGCAGAGAGGTCATGTTGGAGCTGTACAACACTTTGGTTAGGTGACAGCTGGAGTACTGTGTCCAGTTCTGGTCACGACACCATAGGATGGATGTGATTGCATCGGAGAGGATGAAAAAGGACAAATATTCCTTAGAATAGAGCATTTTAGTTATGAAGAGAGGCTGGATAAGCTTAGGTTTTTTCTTTTGGAACAGAGAAAGTTGGGAGGGGTCCTGATAGAGGTGTATAACATCATGAGGGACATAGACAGGGTGGATAGAAAACAGCTGCTCACCTTAGTTGAAGGGTCAACAACAAGGGGCAGGGACATAAATTGAAAGGCAGGAGGCTTAGAGGAGAAGTGTGGAAAAGATTTTTCTCCCAGTGCGTGGTGGTGATCTGGAATGCACTGCCTGGGAGGGTAGTTGAGATGGGAAATCTCTCAATCTTTACAAAGTACTTGAATGAGCTCTTGAAGTGTCATAAAATTCAAGGCTACGGGCCTAATACAGGAAAGTGGGGCTAGTGCAGGTATAGGTATATTTTTGGCAGTTCTGATTTGATGGTCTAAGTATCTCTTCTGCACTGTATGATTCTATACAGATCAGGCTGGGCTGAGGACAGCAGATTTCCATCCAGAACCCGATAGATTGCTACAACATTCAATGATCGTTATCATTTCTGCAACTAGCTTTCTAATAAAGATTTATTAGTTGAATTTAAATTTCATCAGCTACTATGGTGCAATTTGAATCCATGTCATAAGCCACTAATCTGGGCCTCTGAATTACTAAATCGATTAACATTACCACTTTGCCACCCTATCCCCTAAAAATAGGATGTAATAAGATGGCCCCCAGGGTCACTGCCTCTCAGTTGGAGAATCTGTAAATTCTACACCATGTTTTGGCAAGGACTGACGTCCCATTTTAATCAAGACCAAATGATCTCCTGCAGCATTGCATAAAAAACATCATCCTGACTCGGAATTGTTTTGTCCTTCACCAGTGCTGGAATTCCCCCGCTACTGACACTGTAGGGATACCTACACTCCAAGGGCCGCAGCAGATCAAGAAAGGTCACTGTCACTTTCTCCTGGGTGATCAGGGATTGACAATCAGTGCAGGTCTAGCCAACAATGTCCACATCCCATGAACAGAAAGAAAACTGTTGGAAGTCAGATCATGTTTGATTAATACAACTGAGGTTTTTTTTTTGAAGAATCTCTCTGGATGCATTTAGAGTCATACAGCATGGATACAAACCCTTCAGTCCAACTCATCCATCAAGAAAGAGTTTGACAAGGTACTACCAAAAAGGCTGGTTAATAAACTAGAGGCTGGTGGAACAGGAGGGCTGGCGTCAACTTAGATGCAATACTAGTTTAAGGATGGAAAATAACAAGTCATGATAAATTTAGATTGGAGGATTGTAGATATTGGTGTTCCTTGAGGGTTAGTGCTTGGAACACTTTTTTCTTTGAGTGAGGATGATGCCAATTGACTGAAACAGTACACAGATATTCTAGCAGAATAGGCAGACAAGTGGCAAATGGATTTTGATACAGAAAGATAAGGGGTGTGCATTTTGGTGCAAGGATTAGGTAGACACAATAGACTTGTGCCATTTAGTCAATGAAGGGTTACAGGAAGAGGGGTCCTAGTCATGATGGGTCTTGATTAATGAAGGGGCAGGACATACTGAGACAGTAGCTAACAAAATATATGAAATCCCGAGCTTTGTACCCAAAATATTGCACAGAAAAGCATAAAGTAATGATGAACCTTTTGAAAACTCTGGCTAAGCAACAACTATAGTATTACATCCAGTTCTGACCATGACACTAGAAGAATGTGAGGCTCTTTGAGATGGTGCAGAGCAGGTTTACCAGAATGACTCCAGAGATGAGGGATTTTGGCTACATGTGAGTTTGAAACTGGGATTGTTCGCCTTTACCAAATGATAACAGGTTTAAATAAAGTTCACAAAGAAAAGCTATTCCTATCAGCTGACGGTACAGAGACTAAAAGACATTGGACAAGAGGGCACAGAGAAAACCATCTTTTGAAAGTAATGATGATGACACTGACTCCAGTCCATTCCCTTAGGCAGTCAGTAACTGTCAATAACAGGCACTTGAGGAGAATAAACTTGCAGAAAATATTGCAATGGAACAGACTTGACTGCTCTGGACAGCCTGATGTTCTGCTCTACTGAAATTACTCCATGGTAATATTGCAACCAACAGTTACACTGCACAGTCCAGAATGGCTACCTGCACAGAGGGAGATTCACCTTGCTGGTGTAAAAGCCAAGATTAAAACCCGAAGGCATATTTTTACCTGCTGATGAGTAAGGTGTCCCATCTCCTTGTATCCCAAGGCTAATACTCGTGCTCCCTCTCGTGACATCGCAGTGTGGACATCATCGTAGTGGCTGGGACATTCAGCGAACTAGAAAACAATCACACACAGTATACAACATACAAAACCAAACTAATGGTGGAGTCAGTCATAAGGTTCCAGAAGCATCATGGCAGTAAATGGTCGTGTGCCAACTCACATGGTGCAACACTAGTCATGGCCAAAAGACCAAGGACATTGACAATGAGTGGAAGACACATCCTTCCTCACAGGGAAGGACAGAAATATCAAGCAAAGAGAGCCGTCCTGAGCTGCTTGTTCTGGACAGATTTGCAGAACAGCACCAGTCTTTACCCATATTTGAAAGTTGTCACTGAAGCTACCTCCACATCCTGTCAAATTGCACACTGCCGATCACAATAATTTTCTGTTTATAATCTTTTCATCCTACCCCTCTATTTTTCACCATTTACCTTAAACTGCACATCCTGCCACTTAAACAGCAGCAACAGAGCCTTAGAATTAGCTGCTGTAGTGGGCTGAGAGAAGATCATGGAAAAGAATTAAGGCTTTGCTTTTTTTAATTTTCTTTACTCTTTCGTGGGATGTGGGCATGACTATTTGGGCCAGCATTTATTGCTCATCCCTAAATGCCCTTGATATGGCTGGCTTGTTGGGCTATTAAACTATTAGATTTTTAAACGACTCTTGATAGGCACATGGAGGATAGTAAAATGTAGGGTATGCAGGGTAGATTGATCTTAGTAGGATAATAGGTCGGCACAACATTGTTGGCCGAAGGGCCCGTACTGTTCTATGTTCTATTTCAGGAGCGTTAAACGTCAACCACACTGCTGCGGGTCAGGAGTCATACATAGGCCAGATCTGGTAAGGATAGCAGTTTTCCTTTCCTAAAAGACATTAGTGAACCTGAATGGTTTTTACAACAATCAATGATAGTCATCATGGTCACCATTACTGAGACTAGCTGTAGTTTCAGATTTATGAATTAAATTTAAATTCACCTGTTGCTGTGGCAGGACTTGAACCCACGTCCCCAAATATTTAGCCCGAACTTCTGAATTGCCAGACAAATGACATTACCACTATGTCACCCTCTGTGTAATACAACAAAATAAAGGACTTTTCTGCATATGCATTTACCATTTAGATAAAGAAACCTAACCATCTGCCCTAGCTCCTGATGTATTCCTTCATATTCAGATTATGCTTATGCCTGAGCAGGCTCCTTACCATGCTACGCAGTGTCTCAGGAGCTCCCTTCACAGCACTGATGTACTGGAGATCTGTGGAGCCCATCATTTCGTAAGAGCCGAGGACTGACATGCGTTTCAGTGCACTGGCAAAATGAAAGCGCTGGTGTATCTTCAGACCTTGCGTCTTGATACTTTTGGGGAAAACCTTCTCATCTGAGGAATGAAGATCAACAATGAGGCAAAGAACTTTTTTTTTTAAATGTTCTGCTGAATGTTAACTTTCTTGCACAAGAGGCAATGAGAAAACATGAATATTTAAAATTGGCTTATCAAAACAACACTGCTACTGTGGAAATATGTTTATCTTGCTGTACATTTGAAGCAGTAACTGGGGTGTTCAGAACATTAAGAATAAACTGTAAACAAAGAAATTACCTTAGAAAGCATATGGGCCCCTCAACTATCAAGATTTTGGCATATTTGCTTAAGTATCCTTTGAGGAATTGTGACAGACATGCCTCATGCCCCGATTTCCAACAGCCCACTAGAATCAGGGCTGTAAGGTTAACATGGTTCTAATTCCAGAGTTTAAAAACAGGAGGTAAAGTTAGATCTTGATAACTGCCCTCAGGGTAACCAGCCCAAGGTCACTAACAGGCAAAGTGCTCAATGGAATCATTACAGATGTGCTACATAATTACTTGGGTCGAAGCAGCCTCACAGAGTGGCCCAACGTGGCTTTGACAAATTGACTGAGGAAGTCATTAAGTTCAAGCATGGCAATAACTTGCCATATACTGCCATCTGGACACTCAAAACAGCTTGTGATACAGTGCCATGCAATGGATTACTCCAGCACAGCAATTAGAGAATTGGCTGAAAACCCATAGGCAGAAAGTGTTTTACCAACGGACTTAGATCTGCTCCGACACCAGTTACCAAAGGAGATTGGTGTTAGGACCTTCAGTACTTACCACTCTCATTAATGATCTAGATGTAAATGTTAGGGCAATAATTCATGAGTTTGCTAATGATAGGACATAGTTAGGGTTTAGAACATGTTTAAGTACTATCCATGCAACTAATGTGTGCTGGGGCATTAGATTTGTGTTTGGCTAATGATGTTGAACTTAGAAAAGTGCAGTGTTATATTTGTGAGTTGATCAAATGCGAAGCATAAAAAGGACAAGAATTTAAGTCAATGGTGAAAGGAGGAGATCTAGGTGCTCCAATGCATCACTCTCTAAAGGTTCATGATCAATGCATTGAAGCTATAACTAAAACAAATAGGGTTCTCGGACAACTCACTATAAAACAATGCATACCATTTGTTTTCTTGTATGAGACCTCGGTTGGGTCTCAGAATACTGTGTCCAGTTTTGGTGTCCTCATATGGTGTTGATACTGAGGCTCTGGAAAGGGTGCAGAGGAGGGCCACAAGATTAATTCCCAATCTCAAGCACTTCAGTTACCCAGACGAGCTCAATTAGCCAGATTATAATAACAAGGGGGACATGGTTGATGGTTATAAAATAATAAAGGGATTAACTTATGCTTATATCAGTTATTTCAACTGAACAGGTCAGAAACAACCAGAGGTCCCGCTTATAGATTCCCTGTACCCCTTCAAGGGAGAGTTGAACCCGTTTCTTATCAGATGAAGACCAGCTTGTATTAGATGTATGTATCCTGTAACGTAACTCAATGTGATAATAGTGATTTTTATTGTCTAAGCAGGGTGCTTTCAAGTGTATGTGTTCATTCATTGATTTAGGGTTTTTACTTCTCATGATATCTAGCAGACTGGGGAGAGCATGTATTAGAAGAGGCAATATAATGGGTGCAATTCTAAAGAGAAAAGAGAATTCAAGTGAAAAGCAAGAATTAAAAACAGAATGGAGTGTGCAAGAGCAAAGCATTAAAAGGAATTTTCAGAGGATGACTATGCACGAGTCTTGCTATCTTCCACATTCTTATAGTAACTACTGCTTCTTTGCATCCTTTCTTCACTAGAAGGGGGACTTAACCCTTGAAATTAAATGGTTTGATTCATCAATATACATTGCTATCCTGCAATGCCATTAAAAAAGCAGTAGCTAATAATTTCAATTTCAGATGTCAAAGCACCATCAATGAAACAATTCAAACATACATGAATTACATGGAAAGCATGCACCTTCTGTACCTGTTACGTATTGGTAGTTGCTGCCAGTTAATAGAATGGGCCTTTCCTCATAACACCATATTAATAGAAGTACAAAACACCTTTTTCACCTTTTGTGAGGGTCCAGTCAACTGCGGTTAGCATTGCCTTCTCAAGAGGATCGCCAACTAATGTCCCATCATCCATCTGTACCAGCGAATGACACGTTGCCACCACCCGATGTGTTTGCAGGGGAATCTCTGACACTGGGATCAATTCCTTCCCATCCCTGCAACACGAGGAGATCTTATGGAAGATTCAACATCGCTCTAAATGCAGCATCTTGACAAATATTTTGCCTACAGAATTTCTAATCCAGAATTTTAACACCTTTTCCTTGGCATTTTTAAAAAAATCCCATATCCAAATGGAGTTATAATTATTTAATTAAAGGCTTAAATCATTCATCAACCAGGGACATTGAGTGTCTCCCCAAACTGGAGTTCCTGAGCTCAAAAGCTCACTCCTCTCCACAGTTGTATTTTTATTTTAAATTTGTCACTTTGTTCATTTCAAATTTGAGTGGAGCAGCTTGTATTGAGCAATGCTACTTTGCTGGTAAACAATTCCTTTAAATGGATACAGAGATCTTCCAGGAATGCAAGACTTGCACAGTCAGGGCCTTGTTGAAGAGTTTCTAGAGCACCTGGCACATGCTTGCGATGCATTCTGGTTTTGCTCAGAACTACATTAAGGCAGCCGTGAAGGCAGCAATAAATACCGATGCATGGTAATAACTGCATTTCCCATTGTGCAACCTAACCCACAAGTACGAATTAATGGCATGCAGGGTTTTATCGATTCTGTTTGCAGTGGAAAGAAAAATAACTGTTTTAATTTAGCCTTCCACTGTTACAAAGTGCTTTATGGTTAAAAGTTATGGTTTATGGTTAAAAAATGAGCACTGTTGGAATTTATGTAACACGGTAGGCAACTAGTGCACAGTGAGGTCCAACAAACAGCAATGCAATAATGAACAGGTAATCTATTACTGGAGCTTAGATTGAAAGTTAAATATTGATTACCGAGCTAGGAAAAATACACCTGTTCTTCAGAAATTGTGTTCATCGGTACCACAACATTAAGGGGAGCACTTCCCTCACCGGCACGAATGCATTTTCAAACTCAATCCACAATTGTTTAAAAAGCAAAATACAGCTGCAAGTGAAGTTTTGATTTCTGTCGCTGAATTATGTAACTGTTTTTGCACAGTTAAGTCTTATAATTGTGTTTATTTATGATGGAGAATTTTGTTAAAATGAATTCTTGCAAATCTGTTAAAATCTATTTTAATCTATTAAAACAATATAGTTTTTCAAATTGCTATTCTAATGGTGAATGCAAAATGCCTGGGAGTGACAGTATATATTTTATCCCAAGAGCCAGTTTAAAAATTTACACTAAATTTTAAGGGAAAAAAACATCATTGACATGAGTCATAAAACAATGGACAAATCCCACCATCTAGCAACCAAGCCAGCTGCTCCTAGAAAACTGCTGTACTTGGGGTTCACTAATAAGACTATGGTCCTTTGTGAGGGCATCAAGAGATCCAAGAAGGATGAAAATCCTCGATGGCTCTGAGGATTAATTACAGTAAACAGTCTCCTTAATTAAGAGTTCCTCCACTAACTGGGAAGGTATCAGGAACGATTGTGCATGCGCTGGCAACTGTAGCATCTGCATGACCATTCCTGACACTTTTCTGGTCTACAGAAGATAGTGTTGTTTAAAGTAGTGCAACATGATCTTTAGCTTTCACCCAGACAGGCAGATAAGGCCTCGGATCAACAGTGCAGTACTGCATTGGAGTGTCAGCTTTGATTTTTGTGCTCAAACTTTAGCATGGGACTTGAACACAGAGAACATAAGACCATAAAATACAGGTATAGAATTAGGCCATTTAGTCCACTGAGTCTGCTCCACCTTCCAATCATGGCTGTTGTTTCTCAACCCCATTCTTCTGCCTTCTCCCTGTAACCTTGAACCCTTTACTAATCAAGAACCTATCCATCTCCATATTAAAGGCACCAATGATTTAGCCTCCATGGCCCTCTGTGAAAATGAGCTCCATAGATTCACCCTCCTCTACCTGAAGAAATTCCTCCTTATGTCAATTCAAAAAGCCAACCCTTTACTCAGAGACTATGCCTTTGGGTCCTAGTCTCTCCTACTAGTGGAAACATCTTCCCCACATCCACTTTATCCAGGACTCTCAGTATTCTGTAAATGTCAATCAGATTCACCATCCACCCCCAACCAACCAATCCTTCTAAACACCATTGAGTACAGACCCCGAGTCCACAACTGTTCCTCATATGGCAAACCCTTCATCCCTGGAATCACATTTGGAATATTATGAGTTTTGGACCCCGTATCTAATAAAGAATGTGCTGCATGGCAAAGGGTCTAGAGGAAGTTTACAAAAATGATCCCAAGAATGTGGACTGGGGTGGACAAGGTCAGAAGTCAGATGACACCAGGTTGTAGTCCACCTGACGAAGGGGCAACATTTTAAAAGCTTGTGATTTCAAATAAACCTGTTGGACTATAATCTGGTGTCATCTGACTTCTGACCTTGTCCGCCCCAGTCCACATGCTTGGGATCATTTTGGTAAACTTCCTCTATACAGCACATCCTTTCTTAGATTCTGGGTCCAAAATTCATAATATTCCAAATGTGGTCTGACCACAGCCTTTATACAGCCTCAGTAGTACATCTCTACTCTTGTACTCTAGACTTCTTGAATTCTAACACTGCTTTTGCCTTTGTAACTGCTATACGAACCTGCATGTTAACCTAAGGGAATCCTGAACTCAGGCTCCCAAGGCCTTGCGCTTCAAATTTTCAAAGGTTGTTCCTATTTAGAAAATAGTCTATGCACCTATTTTTCCTGTCAATGTGCATAACCTCACACTTTCCCACATTGTATTCCATCTGCCACCTCTTTGCCCACACTCCTAGCCTGTTCAAGTCCTTCTGCAGTCTCCCCACTTCAACACAACCTGTCCCTCCTCCTCTCTTTGTGTCATCTGCAAGCTTGCAACAATGCCCTCCGTTCCCCCATCCAGATTGTTAGTTTATAATGCGAACAGTTGTGGTCCCAACACCAACCCCTCTAGAACTCCTCCAGTCACCGGCTACCATTCTGAAAAAAAATGTCTTTGTCCTCACTCTCTGCCTTCTGCCAGTTAGCCAATTCTCTTTCCATGCCAGTACCATACCCCTAATGGCACAGGAAGTTGCCAAGTTAGAGCCTATGTGGCAGCTTGTTTCAGGCCTTCTGGAAATCCAAATAGATCATGCCCACTGAATCTCCTTTGTCTGACTTGCTCATCACCTCCTCAAACAATTCTAACAAATTTAGAACATAGAACAGTACAGCACTCAAACAGGCCTTTCTGTCCATCATGTCTCTGCCAACAATGATGGCATTCTAAACTTATCTCATCTGCCTGCACATGATCCACATTCCTCTATTCCCTACCTATTCATGTCTGTTTCTTTACCAATGTATTTGCTTCTATCATCTTCCCTGGCAATACGCTCTAGGCACCTACCACCCTCTGTAAAAAAGTTTCCTCGCATATCTCCTTTGAACATTTCCTTCTCTCACCTTAAACCTATGGCCCCCAGTATTTGATATTTCCAATTTGGGGAAAAAAAAGACGACTATTCACCCAATCCATGCCTCTCAATTTTATATACTCTATCAAGTCACCCCTCAGCCACCGAAACTCTAGCAAAAATAATCCAAGTTAGACCAAACTCTCCTTTTAGCTAATCTACTCCAATCCAGGCAACATCCTGGTTACCTTCTGCACCCATTAGTCAAGCATGACTTCCCCTTGATAAAGCTGTGCTGACTCAACATTATTTTATTAGGTACTTCCAAATACTCCACAATCTTATCCTTAATAACAGACTCAAAAATCTTAACAACAACCAAAGTCAGAGTAACCTGCCCATAATTTCCTACCTGCTACCTCCCTCACTTCTTAAACAAGGGTGTTACATTAGACATTTTCCAGTCCTCTGGGATCCTCCCTGATTCCAGCGATAGGCAAGATCACCAATGTCTCCACAATCTCAACTGCGACATTCAGAACTCTGGGGTGTGGTTCATCTCCAGGTCTACCTTCAGACCTTGCAGCTTTCCCAGCACCCTTACTTAACTGATGGCCACCATAATCGCCTCTGTTCCCTGACTCTTTTGAAGTTCTAGTAAGCTATGGTATCTTCCGCCGAAATGACTGATGCAAAGTATCTATTCAGTTCCTCTGCTATTTCATTGCTCCCCACTACCACTTCTCCATTCTCATTTTTCAGTGGTCCAATGTTCAGAGAACTGTAACTGAGAAGCAAGACTGAGACAAAGTGAGCCACAGCTGAAAACTAGTGTAGTGAGATGCCAAACTTGAACTTTTGCAACATTCGGTTATTTTTCTCAGTAAAGTATTCCTAATGGGTCGCTATCAAGGCCAATGGCTGCTACCTAACTTTATAACTGAACTGAAAAGTTGGTGATGCATTACGTTTTGCAAAAAGTCACTTGTGGGACATGGGCACCGCTGGCTGAGCCAGCATTTATTGCCCATTCTTGTCCTTGAGAAGGTAGTGGTGAGCTGCCTTCTTGCAGCCCATGTGCTGTGGGCTGACCCACAATGCCAAGGCGGCACATTCCAGGATTTTGAGCCAGTACAGTCAGGATGGTAAGTTGTTTGGAGGGGAACTTGCAGGTTGTGGTGTTCCCATATATCTGCTGCCCTTATCCTTCTACATGAAAGGGGTCATAGGTTTGGAAGGTGCTGTTTAAGGATCTTTGGTGAATTTCTGCAATGTATCTTGTAGATAATACACACTGCTGCTGAGCATTGCTGTTAGAGGGAGTGGATGCTTGCGGATGTGGTGTCAATCAAGTGGGCTGCTTTGTTGTGAAATGTACCTTGTAGATAGGGGCAAGGTAGAGGGACAAAGTCAGAAATGATAGGACACCAGATTATAAGTCCAAAAGATTTATTTGAAATCACAAGCTTTTGGAGGGACTTCACCTGACAAAGGAGCAGTGCCCCGAAAGCTTGTGATTTCAAATAACCTGTTGGACTATAACCTGGTGTCGTGACTTCTGACTTTGCCCACCCTTGTCCAACACCATCAGCTCCACATCAGGGTTTAGGGAGACAGGAGAGGAGTTACTTGTCACAGTATTCCTAGCCTCTGACATGGTCTTGTAGCCACTGTGTTTATGTGGTGAGTCCATTGAGTTTCTGGTCAATGGTAACCACTAGGATGTTGATAGTGGGGATTCAGTGATGGTACCACCATGGAAATGTCAAGGGGTGGTGGTTAGATTGCCTCTTATTAGAGATGGTCATTGCCATGTATTTAGGTGGTGCAAATGTTACTTGCCACTTGTTAGCCCAAGCCTGGAAACTATCTAGATCTTGTTGCATTTGAACGTGGACTGCTTCAGCATGAGGAATCGTGAATGGTGCTGAACACTGCACAATCATAGGAGAATAGCCCCACTTCTGACCTTATGATGGGAGGGAAGGTCATTGATGAAGTAGCTGAAGATGGTTGATCCCAGGACCGGAGGAACTCCTGCAGAGATATCCCAGTGCTGATATGACTGACCTCCAACAACCACAACCATCTTCCTATGCACCAGCAGACTGTTTGTCCCGATACCCATTGATTCCAGTTTTGCTAGGGGTACTTGATGCCACACTCGGTTGATGCGGCCTTGACGTCAAAGACCATCACTCTCACCTCACCTCAGGAATTCAGCTCTTTTGTCCAAGTTTCAACCAAGGCTGTGGTGAGGTCAGAAGCTGAGTGGTCCTGGCAGAAACTAAACTGGGCACCACGTAGCAGGTGCTGCCTGATAGCATTTTTGATGCCACCTTCCATCATTTTCCTGATAATTGAGAGTAGACCTATACAGTGGTAATTGGCCAGATTGGATTTGTCCTGTTTTTCTGTGTACAGTACATGCCTGAGCAATCTCCACATGGTCGGGTAGATGCCAATGTTGTAGCTGTACTGAAAGACCTTGGCTGTGGGAGCTACAAGTTCTAGAATACATGTCTAGAGTACTTTTGCCAGAATGTTGTCAGGGCCCAAAGCCTTGGAATATCCAGTGCCTCCTACCGTAACTTGATCATGTGAATTGAATTGGCTAGACACTAGTTTCTGTAATGCTCCTCTTCCAGGATCAGGCCATGGCAATTTTATGTTCACCAGAGAGGGGTCTTGATTCAAAGTCTCATTCAAAGATAGTGCCTTCAAATCTATCACAGAATTCTAAGTACCAGCCTAGACTGTGGTACTCAAGTTTCTGGAGTGGAATAGATTACACAAAAGTGTTATTCCTGCCATGATGGATAATAAGGAACCAGGTACTGCAGAACAATAACCAGCTGCAAACAGATCAGTAAGAAAAGAAAATGTAGTGAGTACTCAACGTTTTAAAAGTGAACATAAGGAGGAAGGAAGGCAAACTAAGAGAGACAAATCACATTTTCTAAAATACAGATTAATAACAACTGTTTGAGAAGTTTGTCCAAAAAATTGCAGTTTTACTTAGTATCTGTGCTGACTGCAGTTTCCACAAAGCTCTCCAGGGGTCACTATCAGCCACTGAAAACATCTTAGATTTCGAGAATTGACTATTTTCACATTATTGCTACAGTGACAGCCCAGGAACAGGAGGTAAAGCTTCAAATTGTGAAATTAATAGCACCTGATTCTCTTCAGCAATTGGGTGCTGGTATCGCAGACTATCTCAGAATTATCTGATTGCTGACATTTACCAAATCCATCTACGCATGTCAGAGGAGAGATTGATCAACAAAGCGTGCATCAGATCAAATCCTAACTTTGTTATATTGCTATAAACTGGGGAGAGGTGTTGAGCATTGCTGAACAATCAGAACTCTGGATATTTCAACAGCATTACATCATTATACCTCTATCCCACGAGTGCACATTTTTGACTGAAAGACTGGAGAGAATTTTACACTGCATCCATCTTGTCCTGTACCTACCCAGAACGGCTTGATGGGACAGAATAAAGCAAGCTTTCCAGACATGTGCAACAGAAACAGGAACAAGTTCCTCTGCTGCTCAAGTCTGCCCCACCAATCAAGAACAGTTTCCCCCTTACTCATCAAGAACGCATCTAGTTCTGCCTTTAAAATATTCAAACACTCTGCTTTCACTGCCTTTTAAGGGAGTTCCAAAGACTCTCATAAATCTCTATGTGAAAAAAAAAATTCTCTACTTAAATGGACAGCCACTTCTTTTAAACAGTGACTCCAAGTTCTAGATTCTCACACAAGAGAAAGCATTCTTCCCACATTCATCCTGTCAAGGTCCCTCAAGTTTTATGTTTCAGTCAAGTACCTCTTAACTCATCTAAATTCCAAAGAATGTAAAAGCCTAACCTGTTCGACATTTCCTCTTAAGATAACACTTTCACTTCAGGTATTAACCTGGGAACCTTTTCTGAACTGCTTCCAATGCATTTACATCCTTTCAGTTACAGTCTCACCACCACCCAATCTGCCTACTTGTGTATTCAATCCTCCTTGCAATAAATGATGTTCTATTAGCTTTCCTAATAATGTGCTGTATCTGCAATTCCAGCCTTTTGCAAATCATGCACCAGGATATTCAGACCCCTCTGCATCTAAGGCCTCTATAACCTCTCACCATTGAGACAATATGCATCAGTTTTAGTTCTCCTGGCAAAATGGACAATTTCACATTTTCCCACATCACATTCCATTTGCCAGAATTTTGCCTACTCCCTTAACTATATCCCTTTGTAACCACCAATGCCCCCTTCACAACCTACTTTCCTACCTTCCTGTGTGTTAACAGCAATTTTAGCTGCCATTCCTTTCTCCCTTCTTCCAAGCCTGGGAGAGTGGCGGAGGTGAATTTCATAGGAGATGGTCCCTGCGCAGTTCAGGTGTAGACCATCAGTACAGTGCAGCTCCCACTTTTCTCAGCATGGGCACCAATGCCCATGAACTAAAATCTATATTACCACACCAGTCTTAAGCCACACATTAATTTCTCTGTACCTCACATGCACTGTACCTGCCCTGGGACTGTCTGATGGGGTCAGTGTAGAGGGAGCTTTATTTTGTATCTAACCCTATTCTGTACCAGTCCTGTCAGTGTTTGATGGGGATTCTTCCCATCTTCACATACCATGTTTGATTGGACTGAGACAGCTTTATTTTGTTTAGCCCATCCTCATGGAATATTCCTCAGAACACTGTGGAAGTAGCTTCACCTTGAGGGTATGAGATACTGGTTAGAAACCAGAGAGCTTTCCATTCCCTAGCACCAATAACCCTTACCAAAAGCACAAAACTCCTTTAAAAATACCTTCGTCACCCTGAAACTGGCATTTGAGCTTGGCCATAATGCAAATCATATTCAACAGAAATCAACAGTTCTATGACATTGGTCACAGTCAAAGCATATAGTACAAGCGGACATTGGCCAAAGCAAGCTTGTCAATGCCACCTTCAAACAGGATATCCAGTACTTTTAAGCAAATAAGAATGGGAAAGATGGCGTTGTAATTGAATTTTTAAAAAATCCACATTCCACAATTATATTATCAAATTAAACCCTACACAATGACTAACACACACACTAACTGAAAGTTTATGTGGGTGAGCATGCAGTTTGAGATCAAGGACTGCCTTCATGATCTCAGATGTCCTCTCATATCTTCTCGAGTACCGGACCTAATGCAGAGGGAGATGTCTGAACCTGGGTCGTCTGAACAATAGGTCCTTTCTTGTATTAACCTGCTGTCCATAGTCTGCCAGTTTTCACATTTTCCAATCCAAATGTTTTGGGGTTGGAGGTTAGAAACAGGTCAGGGTCTTTTTTTTTTTTAAAATCAAGACCTTCAAGGTGAATTACATTGTTAGACTAACTTGCATTAAGTTCTTCTTAACGATAGATTTTCTGATGTTCCTGAATATTAGTGTACAATGGGCACCAGATACAAGAACATCTGACCAGGCTACCAGCCTAACTACTCTTTCTACAGCATAGAACAGTACAGCACAGGAGCAGGCCATTTGGCCTCACATGTCCGTACTGACCATGATGCTATTGTAATCTCATCTGCCTGCACACTGCCCATGATCCAAAATGACATGCAAGGGCTCTTTTAAAGGAAAGTTAAGAGTAAACCACAATGCCATGGGTCTGGAGTCACACGTAAGCCCGAGTGGGCAAGACCGAACGATTTCCTTCCTTCAAAAGGACGGTAGTGAACCTGATGGGTTTTTACATCTGCTGGTGACAAATATTATGGTCGCTATTACTGACAGTGGTTTCAATCCCAAATTTTTATTAAATGAATTTACATTCAACATAGTGGCATTAGAAACCATCTCCAGAACATTAATCTGGGCCTCTGGGTTACTAGTCTAGTAACATTACCACTACGCTACCATGTACCCTGCTACAGCTCCACAGCTGCTAACAGTAACATAGCGGTTACGTTACTGGATTGGTTGATCTAGAGGTCTGGATTAATTAATTAGCTGTGTGACAGACATCAAATTTAGATTCAGCCTGTCAAATAGAGTTTAATCAAAAAATCTGGATTAAAAGTTGCAATCAAGAATGGCAAATTTATAATCACCAGTTTCTGTCTTTACTCTCCTGCGATTCCAGACCCACAGCAACATGGTCGGCTGTGAAATGACCTAGCAAACTACTAAAGGTGGCTCTCCACCAATTTCTCAATGGCAACTAATGCTGGCCTTACCAGAGATTTTCACACCAACAAATTAACTTAAAAAAAAAGTCTCTCCCCCTACCCCAATAGTATAGGCTGCGTTTCAACTCTGACAAATGTGACTAAAAATTGTTACATCTAACTATATCAGCGACTGCCATCAGCTCCTGCTTTATTGTATCAGTATGGGGGTGGAAATCTTACATGAACCATCAGCATCGGTACACAGCCTGCAATTGTTGCCTGCTCTTAACTGTTCTTAAGGAGTGCTGGTAAGATGACTTCTCAAACCACCATAGTCTATCGGATGCAGGAAACGCTCACAGTACCATTTGAATGGGGATGTGCTTTTTTAAAGATTGCTGAATGTTGAGTTGAGGCATTGTTTTCAGAGGACACTATGCATGCTGTATGGTGTGATTCTGCCAGCCTGTGATACATGTACTGCAAGCTCCCAATCTCATCAAGGGTACTACAACTTTTTGAAGTGAAAGAAATGAAGCTCTGCATTTCAATGACAGGACACATTTGAAAATAAGTTAAACGGTACTCTAAAGTACTCTCACGAAAAAGCAGCTTACCAAATTAAAGCTCCTACTTAAACGAAAGACATCTCAAAGCGCTTCACAGGAGTGTAAACTAAGTAGCCAAAAGCACAACCAAAGTGGTAAGTTTAAGCAACATGTTAAACAGACTGAACAATAAAGAGGAGTATTACTTTGGGAAGGGAATTCCAGAGCTGTACACAGCTGACGGCACTTCCAAAAATGCTGTGACAATAGAAATTGCTGATGCAGAGTAGCGAGCATTAGAGGAAATTGGGAAGAAGGGAACTTTTAGGTTTGGGGCAGAGGAGCGAGAGCGAGAGAGCGAGAGCGAGAGAGCGAGAGAGCGAGAGAGCGAGAGAGCGAGAGACAGCGAGAGACAGCGAGAGAGCGCGAGAGAGCGAGAAGAGCAAGGTAGTACTGCAAGTTTTGGCCGCCACCATGCAACTGTGCCCTGAGAAAGAATGCTCACCTGAGTCCTGCGACCCCTCTGACAACCAGATTATCACTCGTCAGAGTGCCAGTTTTATCGAAGCAGCAAAATTCCACTTTCCCAGCAAAGGGGATTCGGAAAGGTTCTGTGCAGTAAACATCTGAAAGAGGAAGCAGCAGGTAGAATGTTACTGTTCCGACCATCAGTCTGCAGAATTTACTAGTGTGAAGGTTAATCAAATACAAGTGTTGTGCAGGAAGGCATTCTAAAGACTGCAATCCTACACTGACTATACCACAAAAAAGGTTGTATTGACTGTAAAAAAATTGAAAACATCCAGAGATTATGGAAAGCACTATAGAAATGCACGTTTCTTTTTAACCAAACAGCCATTACATTTGGTCTTGAATGGAATGTATCAATTTTGCCAGAATATTAAGGATATCTAGAAGAGCTTATATCTCCTGCAGCACGGAAGATTAAAGAGTAATTTGATAGGGCAGACATAGATAAATCTGTTCCGCTGGCAGGTGGAATGGATCAAAGGGACATGACCTTAAGATCTGGTACTCAGGAAACTCAAAAGTTAGGAAACACTTCTTCACACAAAATGCAGCAGACACTAGGTCAATCTACCATTTTAAACTAGAGATTTAACAAAATAATTCACGAAGATTTTGGTAATCCAGGGCAAGGGCTAGCATTTGTTTCACATCCTAATTGCCCTTGAACGGAGTAATTTGCTAGACCAGTTCAGCTTCAGCCACGCTGCTGTGCGCCTGGAGGCACATTCCAGAAGACTGGACAAGGACAGATTTCTTTCCCTAAAAAGGACTCTGGTGAATCAGGAGGCGCATTGGCCTAGTGGTATTGTCATTAGGCTAGTTATCCAGGCAACCAGGGTCAAATCCCACCATGGCAGCTGATGGAACATGAATTCCAGAGTCCAATGATGACTGTGAATCCTTTGCTGATTGTTGGGAAAAACCTATCTGTCTCACTAATGTTCTTTAAGAAAGGAAACTGCCATCCTCACCTGGTCTGACCTACACATTACTTCAGATCCACAGCAACGTGGTCTGATTTTCAACACTCTCTGGGCAAATAGGGATGAGCGATAAATTCTGACCTAGCTAGCAACCAGCATCCAGATAAATCTATGATGCCTCTGCAATCTCTGGGCTTCAACACTAATTAATGGTAGTTTCATGAACACCATTATGGAGACTAGCTTTCAATTCCAGATGTTAAATGAATTGAAATTCTGCCAGGTATCATTTGAGTCTTAGCGTGGGCCTGTGGATTACTAATCTAGTAACATTACCACTAAGCTACTGTGTCCTAGAATAATACTTTTCCTAATCAAGAGTATTAAGGAATATGAAATCACAGTTTATGTTCTTCTCCCAGCTTTAATCTCTATCTGTGTGAAGCTGGAGAACTTTACAATAACAGCAGCACCACAAATGACATCAGCTTCCCCAAACTAGGGAAGAAGCAGAACCCTGAGTTTATGTTCCCAATTACTATGTTCTGGCCTTTTTTGGAAGAAGGGCATGAATCAGCCGTATTGTCCATCCTTAACTGCTGTGGGAAGGTAGTCGTGAGTTACCTTCATCAACCATTGCAGTTTGTAGGGTCAAAAATCTAGAATACTGTCAGGAAGGGAGTTATAGGATTTTAACCAAGCAACAGGAGTGGCAACATTGTTCCAAGTTGTGACAGTGCACGATTTAGAGGGAAACCTTTTTTTTAATTCATTCACAGGATGAAGGCGACACCACAAGGCAGCATTTATTGCCCATCTCTATTTGCCCAGAGGGCAGTTCGGAGTCAATTACATTGCTGTGGGTAATGAGTCACATGTAGGTCAGACCAGGTGAGGATGGCAGTTTCCTTCCGTAAAGTAAATTAGTGAACCAGATGGGTTTTTCCAACAATCGACAATGGATTCATGGTCATCATTAGATTCTTAATTCCACATATTTTATTAAATTCAAATTCCATGATCTACCATGGCGGGATTCGAACTTGGATCCCCAGAACATTATTTGGGTCTTTGGATAAAAATCCAGCGATAATACCACAAGGCCATTGCCTCCCCTGCAGGTGGTGGTGTTCCCGCACATTTGCCCTTCTGAGTTTGTTGGTTTTGAAGGAGCTATTAAAGAACCCTGGTTAAGTTGCTGCAGTGCATCTTGTAGATGGTACACACGGTTATCACTCTGCATCAGTGGTGGAGGAAGTGAATGTTGAAGCTGGTGGATGGCATGCCTATCAAAGCAATCCTTATGTGTCCTTGGTAACGTCCAGCTTTTTGAATATTGTTCGAGATGCACACATTCAAATAAGTAAAGAGAGAGTGTTCCATCACACTCCTGACTCATGCCTTATAGATAGTTTCAGGAAGTCAGGAGGTGAGTTACTTGCCACAAAGTTCAAAACCTCAAAATCTGCTGTTGTAGCGATGTATTGAGATGGCTGGTCCAGTTTAGCTTCTGATAAACAGTTAACTCCCAGAATGTTCATAGGTGATGATTCAGGTTTAGTAATTCCATTGAGTGTCAAGGGGTGTTGGTTGGATTCTGTCTTGTTGGAGGTGGTGATTGACTGGCACATGTAGCACAATTGTCATTGATGTACTGAGCACCTGGAACATTTGGGATGGGATATTCCTGAAGCTCCTCCTCCCGTGAGTTTCTTTTAAACCGCCCATCACCATTCATGATCAGTGTGGCAGGACTGCAGAGCTTAGATCTCATTTTTTTTTGTGGGATTTCCTAGCACTGTCAACCACGTCCTCCTTTCACTATTTTGCATGCAAGTAGTCTTATATCTTAGCTTCACCATGTTGACTCCTCATTTTTAGGTTGAACTGGTCCTGCTCCTGAAATTTCCCCCTGCATTCTTCAATGAACCCAGGTTTATCTCCTGGTCTAGTGGTAATGGCACAGTACAGGAATATGCCAGCTTACAAGGCTACAAATTATGGTTGAATACAAATCTGCTGCTGATAGCCCACAGCATCTTATGGATGCCTAAGTGAAGTAGGTGGTAATCAGTAACAGGCTCCCTTGTGCAGGTTTAACTTAATACTATACATCTTTGTGGGGTCTGCAGCCAATGTTGACGACTCTTGGGCAATTCCTTCCCAACTTTATACAGCTGTGCTGCCACTCCTGGTGGGTCTGTCCTGCCAGTGGGACAGGACACACTGAGGGCTGGTAATGGCAGCACCTGAAACATTGTGTCATGGTACGGATCCATGGGAACAACTACATCAGACTGCTGCTCTACTCGTTAGTGGATATTAAGTTCGATAAGGATGTTAATAGGTAGAACTGTGCAGAGTTGGATGGGCTGTGTTTGCCACTGTCATTTTAGGTGACTTGGTCAGTGCTGAATGGTCCATCCAGTTTGATACAAATCCGTGGCTTACTGGGCCATTTCAGACAGCATGCGAGAGCCAACCACATGGCTATGGGTCAGAAGTCACATGTAGGCCACACCAAGTAAGAATGGGACTTTTTTCTCTAAGGACATAAAAAAGGGAGCCTCTGTGGTAAAAGGAGCTGGGCCTAGGGAACCACTCCCTAGCAAGAAGATAACTATTTCTGAGAAGGTGATTGAAAATGGAATGGAGAAAGGAAAGTAGATGACCCCTCACCCAAAATATTCTATTTTTGCACCCTGTTTGAAATATGTTGATAGTGACAGCTGAGCTGACAAAGTAACATACGATAACATAACCATGTAAATTTGACTGGCGTCTTTAAAATAAAAAGACTCAAAACATTTCAGTGATAAATACTGGAATGGACAAGAAGCCACACAGATTAGCCAATGTAAAAGGTTTGGTCAGACTGATGAGACTAGAGAAAGGTTATGAAAGGAGCCAAAGAAAGTTGGGGAGGCCAAAAATTCAACAAGATAGGTCACAGATCAAGGAACACTGGAACATAAACAGGAGGCAGCTATACGGCCTCTCAAGCCTCTCAATGAGATCATGGAGGATCCACATCACATCAATATTCTTTTCCAACAAAACTCTTCTAATTTATTTCAAATCTTTCAACTGAAATGGGAAGGGGGGGGTGTGGGGAGACGAGAATGGAAGATCAGCGCTATAAAAAGGACATGAGGTTGTCCAGTTTGCAGAGGTAGAATGAGACAATGCATTAGGAGATGGAGAGCTGTGGTGGGATTACAGGATGCTGTGCATGATGGGGCACAAGTGGACAATGTGCAGAGACAGGTGGAAACAAGGCCAAGAAAATAGGAATCAGCCTGTATGGGACTATCGCATATATAATAGTTCAGCTGTTAATACTAGGGAAGTGGGAATGAAAGGATTATAGTGACCAATAGAATAAAACCTAGTTTGCAACATCAGTAGATAATTAGTAACCCAGTATAGATGGTCAGTCACGCAAAGCCAGAACAGTTATTGAACAAAATCATAAGACAGTCAAAAACTCAGTTACACAGTCATCATCCCAGAACACTATCCATTTTTGTCTAAAGATGTTTTCCATTTTGGCCAATAGAGGAGAGCTATCACTAGAGATGTAAACATTATATATGATAACTGGCACAGAAAACGTGGCCAACCAGCCCACATCAGCATTTGGGCTCTGCTTGAACTGCTTCACATCTTTTCTCATCTAAATCCACCGCCATAAGGCTTTATTCCCTTCTCCCTCATCTGCTTGTCCAGCTTTCCCTTAAAGGCCTGTGTTTGCAGCAACCAGTCCCTCTAATAGTGAGTTACACATTCACCCTGCCCCCTGGGTAAAGAAGTCGCTTCTAAATTCCACATTTGATTTCTTGGTGACTTTCCTGATGGCCTCAACTGCTTCTACAAGAAGATGCTTTTTTTTTAAATAATTGATTCCAAAATCTTTCATAAGAGCTCTATTAGGTTAGCCCTCACCATTTATTTCCCCCCACTTCTTCTCCTGATTTTTTACCCATGCATTTCTGGTATCATCTTTGTCATTCGTTTCCCCTGCATCCTCTTTATTGCCTCTGTATCCTTTTTGTAATATGGTATCCCGAAATACACACAGTACAAGTTTGATCTAAACAAGATTTGATACAGATTTAACATTAATTCCCAACTTTTCAATTCTACCCCTCCAGAAACAAAATCTTACCATGGTTTGCCTTTTCTGTGGCTTTGCGAACTTGGTAGTAAAACTTTTAACTCATGTATTTATTCCTCTAGAGAGATAAAAGGTACTGCAGATGCTGGAGAATCCGAGATAACAAGCATGGGGCTGGATGAACACAGCAGGTCAAGCAGCATCATAGGAGCAGGAAAACTTGACGTTTCGGGCCTAAACCCTTCATCAGAAATGGGGGAGGGGAAGAGGGTTCTGAAATAAATAGGGAGAGAGGGGGAGGCGGATAGAGGATGGATATGAGAGAGTTGCAGTGGGAGAGAGATTCCCTGAGGTTTGTCCGGAGGGAGGAGGGTAACTTCTTCAGGGTAGGCATCCTTAGAAGAGGCTTCGCAGTGGGGTTAAAATTGTATCAGAGATAAAAGGTACTGCAGATGCTGGAGAATCCTCTACTCCATTTAGATTTGCACTTTCCAAGCAACCAGTGACTTCCATATTCTTTTGTCTATATTGAGCTATATTTAGCAATGATTTGACCATTCTGCAAGTTTGTCAATATCTTTCTGCATTTTTTCCAAGTCCTTCTCAGTGTGGACAACCCCCCACCAACCTCCAAAATTTGGTGTCACTCACGAACTTAGAAATGGTGTTTTGATTTTAAAGTCCAAATCAATAATATAAATTGTGAATAGCAAATTCCCAGAACTGATCCTTGTGGAACACCACTTCCCAACACCTGCCAACATTTATAACTGCCCTTTATTCTCACACTCTGGAAGACAGAAATGAACAATCCATTTTGTCAAATGTTCCCCAACTCCATGGTCTCGAGCCTTATTCAGTAGTCAATTACATGGATGCACACTAAAGGCCTTTTGAAAGTCATTAAAGTTACAAGTTCCTATTTGTTTGAAAATTCTGCATGTATGGGGAGCAAATTCTATCAGAGGGCACAGCTATCTTCCTTCCAATCACCAAGACAACTCACCATGTGAAGAATTTTGCACTGACATTAAAATTACAGCATTGAACTTTTTTTTAAATTCAAGTTTTTTTAAAAAAAGTATCAATCTTTTCACAAAGTCAAAGTTATAAAGTTCGTCTCGGTCTTTTAGAAATCCCCACACTGGCCCCAGTTCAAGTACAAAAATTTTACTTCCAGTAACATCACAATTTTACAAAATCACATCAAAAGAAACATCAAATATTTCTGCAGCGTAGACTTATTTGTGGGTTTTATTTGTCTGCAAGACAACTCACAATTAACAGTTAAATACTGCAGGTGAGTTATTTAACTGTCATGCACTGCAAGACGAGGAACTCTTTCCTTCCTGATGGATTACATTTCACAGACACTGCAGTCATCTAAAGCCAATCTTAAACAAACACAGGCACCACATTTGTACATCAGAGGACTTGTTCATCTGATAGGGAGCGGCCCATGTCAAATTTCAATGCAAGATTTATTCCCACTTGAGAAATAATATCAGCACTAAATAAAGGGCATGCATTATAGTTCTCTCATCAATGTCATAATGAAAGGACACACCAGCCCAGGGAAAACTAAGCCAGACCCAAATGGATTCTGTTTGTGATTCAGTATGAAGTTTTCCCCTTTCTCACCTCCTTCAAACCACCCTCCTCCAAAATCTGAAAATATTGTTTCTGATCAGAGGAGGGCTTTGCTATCCTTGGAAAAGTGACTGATTTCTTACTCCCAAAGCACTATTTTTGTTCACATGTGAACCATCACACACAATGATGCACACTATTCAACCACAGGCAGCATCATACAGCAGGAGTCACTGGATAACAATCAAAAATAACAAACACCAGCTGATGTTCATTCTCTGGAGGCATGGAGAGCAATCAACCAAAGCATGCCTGGCTAAGAACAGCAAATAATTCAGACCAGGGTTTGAATCAGATGTCCTCTTGAATAGCAGTTACTAATTTATTGGATATGCTGAGGAAACCTGACAGACGAGTTTCTTTTGGGGTGCTTGTGGGCAAGTACATATTAAAACAATCCATTCCCCCACCTTAAACCAAGCCCCAAAAAAAGGAGATAGCAGGAACTGCAGATGCTGGAGAATCTGAGATAACAATGTGTAGAGCTGGATGAACACAGCAGGCCAAGCAGCATCAGAGGAGCAGGAAGGCTGACGTTTTGGGCCTAGACCCTTCTTCAGACAAAAAAAAAGGAGATACTCTGTACTGAGCCATTAACAATGCAAATAATTATCTAACAGACCCAACATCACCTTGAGGCGATCACAGCACCAACATCTTACAACACTGTCTATGACTAAGCATACACTAACAACAGGTTGAAATCCATATAGCGCCTTTAATACAGTAAAGGATCTCAAGGTTTTTTTTTTAACCAGGGCATTATCAAGCAAACTTTCACACTGAGCCATATAAAGCCATGACCAAAAACATAGCACAGGGGAAGGTTTAATGGAATATCTTATAGGCAAAGAGAGGGAGGCAGAGTTGAAAAGATTTACGGAGGTTCACAACTTAAGGTCTTGGCAGCTGAAGGCATGGCTAAATGTTGATCTATTAAAATTGGGGATACGCCACAGGCCACAATTGGGGGAGTTCAGGTATCTCACAGGGTTGTAAAGCTGGATGCGGTTGAAGAATAGGGCAAAGCTATTTGGAAAAAAGCATGGGAAATTTAAAAACATTTGAAGACACTTCACAGAAGCTTGATCAGACAAAAACTTGACACCAGACTTGTGGGTGAGAGATACCAAAGAAGTTCAGGGAGACAAGTCAAGCACTTGGTACAGAACTTCTCAAACTGTGGGTCATGACCCCCAGAATGAGGTCACAAGATGAGATTTTGGGGTTATGAGCTTCAAGGCAGCAATTGCTGCTCTGAAGCTCGGACTAAACACCACCAGTCTTCCTCTCACTGCCCTTTTCATGTTCTGGCCTCATGTCCATCCCCAAATTAATCCCTCCTTCCCCTTCAAGCTATTTCTGGAAACCTGCTTCCAAGGCCATTCCTTACCTTCACTTAAGAGTGGTGAGAACATGAATTTGCTGGCATTTGGGATAGTGAAGACAAATTGAATATGTACTGAAGGGAAAACGATACAAGTACATGAAGATGCATTCCCTGCATCAAAAGCCTGAAACTCTCCCCTGAAGAACGCTGGAACATCCTGCTCAATTAAAAACTTCATGGAAATGCAACTTGTGGTTGAGTGATCTCTGTTTGTTATTGAAGCGTGGGTGCCATACTCTCTCCACACTCGCATCTTTATTTGTTTGCTGCTTTGCATATACCATACATTCTCAAATTGACAGGACTATGCTGTGTGGCAACAAAACACTAATGTGAATTGTCCTAGTGCATTCTTGCATGCTAGTTTGTATTGATTTTAATTGAATTGCACGTGATACTGCTTCCCTTCCTACATTCAAAAATAAAGAAAGAAGCATTTTTGAGATTGCAAGTTTAATCCTTAGACCTCTTCCAGCAACTCAAATCATCATTTGCTGACAATCAGGTAAATGATGTGGTTGAGATATGTAACAAATATTCCTGACCAATAAATCAGACAGGAAGAGAGAACACAGTGACTTTCTACGTTTTTCACTCAGACATGGTTTGCCAAGCCATATTTCTAACTTGGCCTAGCTCTGAACATCCCAAAGAGATTTGCATTGCCAACCTCATTTTTTTTTTTACTAGGATATAAATTCATGAGCAATATTAGCAAGAAAGATGATATGAAAACCACAAGACACACTGCTAAATAAACCTCTCTACCACTTACCCCATGACCAGTGACTTTTAGGTTTTGTTTGGTACAAGTCATTAGAAACACTGCACTCAGCCATTGCCTATACAGTATTAATTGGTTAAATAGGGAAAGCTCGCTTGACACTGTTCAACTTGTAATAATGTTTTCATGTTTCAGGGAAACAGATCTGATGCTCAGTCATTATAATCATGGAATTTTACAGCACAGAGGGATGCAGTTAGCTTACAATGCTTGAGCCAGCTCTTTGAAGGACCTTGCCATTTAGTTCCACTCGCCTGAGCTCTTAAATCATTCTTTCTCTAATAAAAGCTGCAACAGATTCTGCTTGATCCACCATGCTGGTCAAAGTCAAATTCTGCTAACCTCTGCACTCACTCTTTTCCCTCCTTTGCTTAGTAAATCACCAAAGAGTCGGTATAAACAGCTTACCTCTAATTTAATATAAAAACCCTTCATGATTTTGAGCAAGTCATTTATATTTCCTCACCTTCTTTGCTGTATTGAAAACAAAACAGTTTCTCTTGCGGGATAACAAGGTGTGGAGCTGGATGAACACAGCAGGCCAAGCAGCATCATAGGAGCAGGAAAGCCTGACGTTTTGGGCCTAGACCCTTCTTCAGAAATGGGGGAGGGGAAGAGGGTTCTGAAATAAATAGGGAGAGAGGGGGAGGCGGATAGAAGATGGATAGAGGAGAGGATAGGTGGAGAGGAGGCAGACAAGTCAAAGAGGCGGGGATGGAGCCAGTAAAGGTGAGTGTAGTCGGAGGGGTAAGGAGGAGATAGGTCAGTCCAGGGAGGACGGACAGGTCAAGGGGGCGGGATGAGGTTAGTAGACAGGAGATGGGGGTGGGGCTTGAGGTGGGAGGAGGGGATAGGTGAGAGGAAGAACAGGTTAGGGAGGTGGAGATGAGCTGGGCTGGTTTTGGGATGCGGTTGGGGGAGGGGAGATTTTGAATCCGCTTAGCCGAACTCGTCCTCACCCTCAACAACTATCTCTTTCAATTCCTCCCACTTCCTACAGACAAAGGGGGTGGCCATGGGTACCCACATGGGCCCAAGCTATGCCTGCCTCTTTGTAGGTTACGTGGAACAATCCCTCTTCTGTTCCTACACTGGCCCTAAACCCCACCTCTTCCTCCGTTACATTGATGACTGTATCGGCGCCGCCTCGTGCTCCCACGAGGAGCTCGAACACTTCATCCACTTCACCAACATCTTCCACCCCAAACTGAAGTTCACCTGGACCATCTCCAACACTTCCTTCTCCTTCCTGGACCTCTCTGTCTCCATCTCGGGTAACCACCTAGAAACTGATGTCCATTTCAAGCCCACTGACTCCCACAGCTACCTGGAATACACCTGCTCCCACCCACCTTCCTGTAAAAACGCCATCCCTATTCCCAATTCCTTCGCCTCCGCCACATCTGCTCCCAGGAGGAGGCATTCCACTCCTGCACATCTCAGATGTCCTCATTCTTCAAGGACCGCAACATCCCCCCCGCAGTGGTCGAGAATGCCCTCGACCGTGTCTCCCACACTTCCCGCACCTCATCCCTCACACCCCGTCCCCGCAATAATAACCAAAAAAGAATCCCCCTAGTCCTCACGTACCACCCCACCAACCTCCGGATCCAACGCATCATCCTCCGACACTTCCGCCATCTGTTATCCGACCCTACCACCAAAGACATTTTTCCCTCCCCACCCTTGTCTGCTTTCCGGAGGGACCACTCCCTCCGTGACTCCCTTGTCCGCTCCACACTCCCCTCCAGCCCCACCTCACCCGGCACTTTTCCCTGCAACCGCAGGAAGTGCTACACCTGTCCCCACACCTCCTCCCTCACCCCAATCCCAGGCCCCAAGAAGACTTTCCACATCAAGCAGATGTTCACCTGCACATCTGCCAACGTGGTATACTGCATCTGCTGTACCCGTTGTGGCCTCCTCTACATCGGGGAAACCAAGCGGAGGCTTGGGGACCGCTTTGCAGAACACCTGTGCTCAGTTCGTAAGAAACAACTGCACCTCCCAGTCGCGAACCATTTCAACTCCCCCTCCTATTCCTCAGACGACATGTCCATCCTGGGCCTCCTGCAATGCCACAATGATGCCACCCAAAGGCTGCAGGAACAGCAAATCATATTCAGCCTGGGAACCCTGCAGCCCAATGGTATCAATGTGGATTTCACAAGCTTCAAAATCTCCCCTCCGCCAACTGCATCCCAAAACCAGCCCAGCTCGTCTCCGCCTCCCTAACCTGTCCTTCCTCTCACCTATCCCCTCCTCCCACCTCAAGCCCCACCCCCATCTCCTATCTACTAACCTCATCCCACCCCCTTGACCTGTCCGTCCTCCCTGGACTGACCTATCTCCTCCCTACCCCCTCCCACCTACACTCACCTTTACTGGCTCCATCCCCGCCTCTTTGACTT
>JAHRHZ010000086.1:65483-123706 GCA_024137785.1 Ginglymostoma cirratum | reverse complement strand
TCATCCCGCCCCCCTTGACCTGTCCGTCCTCCCTGGACTGACCTATCTCCTCCCTACCCCCTCCCACCTACACTCACCTTTACTGGCTCCATCCCCGCCTCTTTGACTTGTCTGCCTCCTCTTCTATCCGCCTCCCCCTCTCTCCCTATTTATTTCAGAACCCTCTTCCCCTCCCCCATTTCTGAAGAAGGGTCTAGGCCTAAAACGTCAAGCTTTCCTGCTCCTATGATGCTGCTTGGCCTGCTGTGTTCATCCAGCTCCACACCTTGTTATCTCGGATTCTCCAGCATCTGTAGTACCTTTTACCTCTGATACAGTTTCTCTTGCCTTCCTTTATAACCTGAAACTCATCTCTCTCTTACCTTAGCAAATCTCCCTTACACCTGCTCTGGGACCCGGACATCTTTTCTTAAAAAGTGCCCGAGTCTTTTTTTTTATTCATTTGTGGGATGTGGGCGTTGTTGGCTGGGCCAGCATTTATTGTCCTTCAGAAGGTGGTGGTGAGCTGCCTTCTTGAACGGTTGCAGTTCACCTGCCGTGGGTTGATCCACAATGTCATTAGGGAGGGAATTCCAGGATTGTGACCCACCACAGTGAAGGAACGGCGATATATTATGAAGCCAGGATGATGAGTGGCTTGGAGGGGAATTTAAGGGTAGTGGTAGTCCCTTGCATCTGCTGCCCTTGTTCTTCTAGAAACGAAGTGGTCATGGGTTTGGATGGTGCTGTCTAAGGACTTTTGGTGAATTTCTGCAGTGCATTTTACACACACTGCAGCTACTGACCATCAGTGGAGGGAGTGGATGCTTGTGGATCTAGTGCCAATCAAATGGATTTCTTTGTCCTGGATGGTGTCAAGCTTGTTGTTTTGTTGTTGGAGCTGCACTCATTCAGGTAAGTGGGGAAAATTCCATCACACTCCTGACTTGTGCCTTGTGGATGGTGGATAGGCTCTGGGGAGTCAGGTGGTGAGTTACTCACTGCAGTATTCCTTGCCTCTGACCTGCTCTTGTAGCCACTGTGTTTCTGTGGCAAGTACAGTTACTGGTCAATAATAATCCCCAGGATGTTGATAGTGGGAGGTTCAGTGATGGCAATTACATTGAATGTCATGGGGTGGTGGTTAGACTGTCTCTTATTGGAGCTAGTCAAAGCCTGGCATTTGTGTGGTATGAATGTTATTTGCCACTTGTCAGCCCAAGCCTGAATATTGTCCTGATTTTGTTATATTCAAACAAGAACTGATTCAGTATCTGAGAAGTCATGAGTGACGCTGAACATTGCACAATCAGTGAACATCCCCACTTTTGACCTTACGATGGAGAGCAGGTCATTGATGAAGAAGTTGAAGATGGTTGGGCCCAAAACATTACCCTGAGGAACTCCTGCAGGGATGTCCTGGAGCTGAGATGGCTACCCTCCAATAACCACAACCATCTTCCCACATATCAAGTATGACTTCAACCAGCAAAGAGTTTGCCCTCGATATCCATTGATTCCAGTTTTGCTAGGAGACAGTTAGAGACAAATCAGAGACAATACTGCGTGGTCTATCCAGTAAGTTGTGGGTGAAGTCCCTAACAAATACTTTGCATCGGTATTCACTGAGAAGGATACACTCCTGATCCTAGATTCTGTTTGAATATAAAAACAGTCATTACCCATTTAAAGCCCAATTAAACATTTTCTATCAAAGATACTTGGCTGATGTAATGATATTTTAGCCTACAGTAGTTTTAGTAAGCTTGCAAAATGTGGAATGGCCTCTAACAGAACATGCATGCCTAGAATGCAAACATTTACAGCTTTCAGCTCCACACAGTACTTACGGAGTTTAGCCAAGGCAATAAGAGAAGTGTTGACTGCCAGTGACAATTCAATCGGGAGCTCGGGAGGGACAACAGAAGTTAAAATTAGCGTGCACTCCAAAAACAACTTGTAACGGTTTCTGTTTGGGTCCTTTGTACCTGCAAACAAAAATGAAAAGATCTAGATACATCCACAAAGAACAGAATTCTTTGAAATTATTGAAGTGCTTCTAGCTTACACCAACCAGGAGATTTATTGACTCCTACATTCATTAGCTTGAGACCCAGAAGGTTCAGCATTAAACAGCCTTTAAAGTGCATACTTCTAACATGGGTTAAACGTCGATTAGCACACAGCTCATTGCTAGGGAAAATAAAGCATCATTAGATATTATAAATGGTTTTTATTGGAGAAAAGGCATCAGAATGTACAGCATAATCTAATTAACATTAAATAGAAATAATATCTGGAGTGTGATGGATGTTTTACATGAAGATTCCCATTTACAAGGTGTTAGTATTTTTGAGATCCTACTGTTTGGGCCAAATGCTCTAAAACAGTCAATTAAACAACCATTATGCTTTAAACCATCCCTCATCCAACATAAAACTCTGCATTTTCCTTGCAACTAAATTTACTGTTTTGTTTCCTGATCTACAGACCTGTTCTACACCCTATAGTTACAAAAATCTGAAATGCATCAACTCTTCTGCCATTCTCCACTTTTCAGACTGGCATAAAAATTATCACAATATAACCAGTGTCAAGACACAGAATGAAAGTAGGCTACTCAATAAATAACTTAATGAGAACAAACAGCGCCGCAGCATGTGTAGGAGACTGTATGGTGCAGTGGATTACAGCACAGAACTAATAGACTTATCACGTTTTAGTTCAGATATATGGGTAGCCTGTCTCGCATTAAAGGTTTAAGTCTCGTAGAATGCAGAGAGATAGGGGTGATGAAAATACTGTGTATGTCACAATGTTTGCTAAGACCAAGCATATTAAAACCCTCGAATGGCCATTTTGATCACCCTATTTACTCAGGTAACCCTAGAGTAACCATAATGTAAACTAATTTCAAAGAAATCACAGAAAATGTAGAAGACAGAGGGGAACATTCACATTATTGTGTCTGTGCCAGTCAATGAAGAGGTGTTGAGCCCAATTCCATCCTGCTGCACTTAGTCCACAGCCCTGCAAGGTTCCAGCTCGAGACAAACAGTAGACATTTAGCCAGATGACCCTGGTTGGCCATTATGAACACACCATTCAGCCAGCAAGGTATTGATTGGTGTTTGAAAAGCAATTTTTACCACTTTGGTTCCTTATTCTTTGAGTAAAGGAATGCATCAGCAAAAGAGAAGAAAGATAATCCCATATAAAATGTTTATAAAAGAATATTAGGTGTTCCCCAAAATATTTTCGATAAAACTCTTATGCATGCTCCTGACTTGAACACAATCACAATGAAAACAAACGGATCAAATCATTGCTGTAATTATTGCCTGCAGACAATAATATGAAAAGTTGAGTGATTTATATTCAAATAAGCCATTTGTGTAGAAGTCTAACTGCCAGGTCACACATTTGATATAAAGCGGTGTTTTAGTGCAGTGATTTTAAATAATTATTTTATAAATTAAATATTTCCAAGCTTTCTTTTCCCTCAAGACGGTTATCAG
Source organism: Ginglymostoma cirratum (assembly GCA_024137785.1). NCBI lineage: Eukaryota > Metazoa > Chordata > Chondrichthyes > Orectolobiformes > Ginglymostomatidae > Ginglymostoma > Ginglymostoma cirratum. The sequence goes on along the minus strand of JAHRHZ010000086.1, from coordinate 120,209 downwards.
TAATGTTCATTCTTACATCTTTCTCCTGTGACGAGTACATTCTGTCATTACACTCAAATCAAACATCAAATCATGGAGGTTTATGCCAATTTAGAGACCTGTGGCTCTTTTCCTCCCATGATACAATGCAGATTATTTTTCCATTTCAGCATTAGCAGCTGTCTCACTTCCTATCCCATTGCCAATCTCCTGCTCTCCTAAAGACTTCATGAATAGGTACAGCTCCACAGTTCATTCTGTGTCTTCCCCCATGGCTTCCCCATGCTAAATACTGACCATATCCCATTAAGGTGCAATGCTTCAGTGCTCTACTAAACTAGGTTAACCTGCACCAAAATAAGACCAGCAATCTGGCGATTGAGGGGGGGAGTGGTTTGTTGGTGGGAATTTAAATTAACTTGGCAAGGGGATGAGATACTGAGTGCAGGTACAGTACAGGATGATGTGCAAACAAATACAGACAAGGACCACCTCTGGAAGACAGTGTGCATATAATCAAGCTAAAGCAGAAGGGAGCATGGCAATGCTGGATAACATTTATTTTAATGCCAAGAGTCTTGCAAGTAAGACAGATGAGTTGAGGGAGCTGATTAACACATGAGGATATGATATTACAAACAAACAGTCAGGGAGAGATATATAGATATGAATGAAAATCTCAGATGTGTAAAAATAAAAATGCGGTGATAGCAGTAAGGGATTTCAAGTTCCCGAAAATTAACTGAAATCAATAAAAGGACGAAAGACAGAATTCTCAAGATATGTCCAGGAGAGTTTTTTAAGCCAACACATAGCAAGCCCTTCTTTTAGGGAACAAAGCCAGGCAACTGGTAGATAGGGGAGTGGGGAACATTTCAGTGACTGTGACCATAATTCAGTCAGATTTAAAGTAAATATGGATAAGAGCAAATATGAACCAGAAATAAAGTTTCTCATTTGGGGGAAGGTTGACCTTATTTAAGTAAGACAGGATTCAGCCAAAGTGATCTGGGAGCAGCTACTTGCAAGAAAATTGACATCAGAGCAGTTGGAGACATTGAACATGGTAATAGTGAGAATGCAGGGCCAAATGAGGGTGAAGGGTGGGATCAGCCAGCCAAGAGAACCCTAGATGTCAAGGGGTGTCCAGAATTGCATAAAAGAAGAAAAAACAAGTTATCACAGATATCAAGAGTTCAAAACAGCAGATACCCTAGAGGAATATAGAAAGTGGGAGGGTTATTTAAAAAAAATAAATTAGGAGAGTGACACGGGGACATCAGAAAACATAGGCAGACAACAGAAAGGAAAATCCAAAGGCATAAGTATATTAAGGGCAAAATGATACCCAGGGAAAAAGAAGGACCCATCAGAGACCAAAGTGGCAATCCATGTGCAAAGTCAGAATATATACACCCAAGGTTTTAAATGCGTATGTTTCAACAAATTAGCATTGGCAGGAGGGAGGTATTAGTGAATTTAGCGGGCTTGAAAGTGGACAAATTCCCAGGCCCAGATGAGATATATCCAAGGCTGCTGTGGGAGGCAAGGGAGGAGATTCCAAGAGTGCTAACACTAATTTACAAATCTCTAGCTACAGTAGGGGTGCTAAGGACGGGAGGAAAACTAATGTGGTACCAATATTCAAGAAGGGCTTTAGGGATAAACCAGGAAACTACAGGCCAGTGAATCTAATATCAGTGATAGGGAAACTATTGAAAAAAAAAAAAGTTCTGATGGACAGAATTAAACTCCACAGAGGGGCAAGGATTAATCAAGAAAAGTCAGTTTGGCTTTGTTGGGGGAGGTGGTGGAAGAGGAGAGATCATAATAAATTTGATTGCATTTGTCAAGCATTAACTAGGTACATCGATGACGTAGTGCAGTCTACATGTATTTTAGGTCTTTGACAAGGTCTCAGAAGATAGTCTGGTTAAGAATCTAAGAGCCAACGGGATCCAGAGCAACATGGTATAATGGATCCAAAGTTGGCTTAGTGGTAGGAAGCAGAGGATGACAGTCCAAATCTATTATTGTGACATCGGAGCCCGAGTTGAGTGGTGGACTACCGAGTTCAGTGCTGGGTGCCTTACTACTTGCAGTTACATTAATGATCTCGCCATGAACATAGGAGATATGATCAATGAATTCACAGGAGACACAAAAATTGCCTTAGTCTACAGGATGAAATAGACTGGTCAAAGGGCTGTATATTGGCAGCTGTAGCTAGAGTAAATAGGGAGAAACATTTCCCCTTCATACAGCAGTCAATAACCGAAGGTGTGAAGTTTTAAGGTAAGAAGCAGAACATTTATGGGCCAAATATTGGAAAGTGGGATTAGTGTAGATTTAGACTAATTTTTTGTCGGCCTCTTCTGTACTGTATGATTCTTGGATTCTATGTTTTGAGGGGATTTGAAGAAATTCTTTTTCACATACAGGGTGGTGTTTATCTTGAACTCACTGCCTAAAATGGCGGCTGAGACGGGAATATTCAAGATATCTAAGAAGAATTTAGCTAAGCATTTTAAACTCCATAGTATACAAGACTATGGGCTAAGTGCTGGAAAATGAGATTAGAATAAATAGATGTTTGCTGGCTTACTTGGACACAATGGGCCAAAGGGCTTTTTCTCATGCTGTAAAAATTTATGATTCTGAGAACAAATATGTAGCACAGGAAAGCGGCCCCCTCCTTTCCGACCACCAAACCTCCCTCTTATATCGAGGGCAACTCCTTGGTCAGGTACAACTCTACAGAGGGTTCTGCTTCTTTACCTTTGAGTGGAATCGTTCCCTCCATAACATACTCCCCTCTCACAGAGTGGAGAAGTATTTTGACTCCTAACCTCTAATAAGAAAGGTAACGGTAAATACAGCGACTGGCACTGGTTTCATGCTCTAACAAACCTTACTGAGTCTGCAATGCAAAGTAAAAATAACTCTTTCGGGCTTACCTTCAACCCAGACATATACAGCTGCTGCAATAGCAAAGATGAGAAGGAAAAGGATGAAAATGAATGTCTCCAGATTGTTGGCTGTAACTCTTTTGACTCCAAACAGGATTGTCCGTAGCAATTTGCCCTGGGGGTTTTAAAGCAAGACTCAGAATTATTTACACAAAAAAATTTACATTTTTCTTGCACACTTTTCCAGTTTTCTGCTCCAAGAACCTACCATTTGGTTCACTCCAGGGATGATCAACATTTGGGCAAGATACAATATCCAAATTTGACATTCTATATAATTTCACACAGAAGGGATGGAGGGGCAGAGGATATGAGATAAAAATCAAACAGTCGCAGAGACAGGCAAAGATATAGTTATGGATGACAAGAAAAGCACAAGGTGGGGGGGCAAAGTGGAAGAAGAGTGGGGGAAGTGGGCCACAGAACAGGCACACACAGCACACCAAAGAACAAGTGAGCTGCAGGCAAGATTTAGGGGGAGGACAGGTCATGTGAAAGAAAGAAAAATAAAGCAGAAAGTGAAAACATATACACAGAAGGAAAGAGTGAGAGAATATCTTAGCACTTGCAATTATGTAGTATCTCTACTCTTTTACAATGGATCTAAAATCAGGTTAAACAGTCCCTGATAGGGCACTGTAACAGAAACAAAAACTAAAACTAAAGGTTAACGGAAACTTATAAAAGGTAAGCAGAAATCTACTAAATCAAAATAATGTTGTCCAGGGTGATGACGCACTCCAGTACCTGTGGTGCTCATCTGTCTCTAAAGGCACCTTGCCAATGAACACTGCATGATTCCTTTCAATGGGCACCTGAGCAGGGACGTAACTGCAAAAGAGGGACAGACAAGCAGGCACAATGACCCCTTCCACAGCTCACTGCCTGGACATGTTCACGGCTGCTTTAGCCAAGCCTAGCAGCAGGCCTATGTAAAGGCCCTTCAACCTGCTGGACCTTCCCTGCACTGGATGCCCATAGTTTATAAGTGTGGAGCTGAAGTGGTCTCTCAGCGCCAGGGACCCAGCTTCGATTCTAGCCTTGGGTGACCGCCTGGTTGGAGTTTATACATTCTTCCCGTGCCTGTGTGGGTTTCCACCAAGTGCGCTGGTTTCCTCCCACAATCCAAAGACGTGCAGGTTGGGTAGGTTGACCATGCTGAATTGCCCCATAATGTCCAGGGATGTGCAGACGAGGTGGATTAGCCATTGGTAAATGCAGGGTAACGGGGATAAATTGGGGAGTGGGTCTGGACGGATGATCTATGGAGGGTCAGTGTAGAGTTGATAGGCCAAATGGTCCCTTGTTTGCACTGCAAGGATTCTATGAAAATGTTAGGAGTAGGCTGGTTCAAACAATAAGAGGGACTGCAAACGAAAATACTCAACATAAATGTAAAAAGCTGTTTCCCCAAGGCCTCAAAAACTCTATGGCCTGACACTAAGTAAATTTGCTTAACCTACTGTTGCACGGCACTACTGCACTATATGTTGGCAGTTTTTTCAAGTGCTTCACCAACAATGAATTACTTGAAGTGCAGTCATTCTATAGGGATAAGTCGTCATCTTACACAAAATAAGCAAGGACACCAAACAATGAGATAAATAAACACTGCTTTGATGGTGTTGATTGAGGGAGAAATATTGACTATGACTCTTTGCTCCTTCTAAAATCCAGCTGAGCAACTAGGTATGGCAGATGGAGTTTTTGATTTAAGAAAAGGGACACAGATGCGATTTCAGCAGATGTACATTTTTTATGCATCTACAACTCATTGCACAAAAGATAGACAAAAGAAAATCAACCTATCAATCATTAACACATTCATGACTAATGAAATAATAGCTAGACATTTCCAAGGCACAGCAATCATTCACAAGGTATCAAAACTAACGTAATTTTCGAAGTGCATCAAGCTTAGAGGACATTAGATAATTGATCCAACATGCAAGAAAAAAATTCAATCCCTTCTTTGATAGTTGAAGTTTCTACAGCCATGTTACATAGGTAATTTGGATTATAAATTTAAAAATGTTCTGAAAAAAAAAGGCATATCAGACTTGAAACAAACTCCTCCTTCCTCCACAGATGCTACCAGACCTGCAGAACTTTGTTTTTATTTCGAATTTCCAACATCCATAGTATTCTACTGTTATTATTGGATTGCAAATTGTTGTACTGCAATTAAACCTTTGCACCTTCTTCTTCAGGCGCTGCAGATCTCAACTGGAGTGAGAACTTAATCACCATCACAGGTTTACACTCGTGATCCCTAATATAAATCGACACAAGGAATTCATAACCAAAGCAGTGTACAGGGAATGGGCGCTCATGTGTGATTTTATTGTAGGAAGGTTGATGGCTGCTTGCACTACCATTGGGAATTCAGAATAAAATAAGCAGGAAGCTCAAAATAACAAAATCTAAAATGCCCCATCAAACAGCTAGGATCTCAGAGTGCTCAAAACCCAATTAATTGTTTTTAGTAGGTGTCAGCCAGTTTACACACAACAAAGTCTTAGAATCTGTAATTGATTAAAACTAGATTTTGTGAAATAGGTTTGCGTGGGCTTTTTTGAGGAGGAATCAAAAATCAAGGTGAATCCCTTACTGTTCTTCCGGCAGCAGCTTGATCTTTTATTTTCACCTGGGCAGGCAGGGCAAGCCTGGGTTGAAGTCCCATCAGACATGTGGCACACCCTCAGGAGGGGAGGAGTGTCAACAAAACATGATGTACAAGCCCCTGGGATGCAACTCGAACCACAACTTCTAGACACAGATAATACTGCCAGACACGTCGATGCTTCTAGGCGTTAGGCTGAATAGGCTGCAGGGATGGTGCAGGAGGGAGGGTTTCAGGTATATGGATAACTGGGGCTCATTCTGGGGAAGGTGGGACCTCTACAAACAGGACGGTCGTCACTTGAACCAGAGGGGTACTAATATCCTGGGTGGGAAATTTGCTAATGCTATTCGGGTGGATTTAAACTAGCTCAGCAGGGGCATGGGAACCTGTGGTGTAGTTCCAGTACACAGGAGGACGAGAGAAGGGAGGACATGGACAGGATTTCACCATCACAGGAGTGTGCTGGCAGACAGCAAGCTAGTTTGAAGTGTGTCTACTTCAACACCAGGAGTATCCGGAATAAGGTAGGTGAGCTTGCAGCATGGATAGGTACCTGGGACTTCGATGTTGTGGCCATTTCGGAGACGTGGATAGAGCAGGGTCAGGAATGGATGTTGCAGGTTCCAGGGTTTAGATCTTTCATAAAGATCAGGGAAGGTGGTAAAAGAGGGGGAGGTGTAGCTTTGTTAGTCAAGGACAGTATAACGGTGGCTGAAAGAACTTTTGACGAGGACTCGTCTACTGAGGTGGTATGGGCTGAGGTCAGAAACAGGAGAGGAGAGGTCACACTGCTGGGAGTTTTTTTATAGGCCTCCACAAAGTTCCAGGGATGTGGAGGAGAGGATCGGCACAACGATTCTGGGCAGGAGTGAAAGGAACAAGGTGGTCATTATGGGAGACTTTAACTTCCCCAACATTGACTGGAAATGCTATAACTCTAGTACGTCAGATGGATCGGTTTTTGTCCAATGTGTGCAGGAGGGTTTCCTGACACAGTATGTCGAAGGGCCGACAAGAGGGGAGGCCACACTGGATCTGGTACTTGGTAATGAACCAGGCCAGGTGTTTGATTTAGTGGTAGGTGAGCACTTTGGAGAGAGTGACTATAATTCAGTTATGTTTAGTTTAGCAATGGAAAGGGATAGGAACATGCCACTGGGCAAGAGTTATAGATGGGGGAAAGGCAATTATAATGCGATTAGGCAAGACTTAGGAGGGATCGAATGGGGTAGCAAAATGCAGGGGATGGGGACAATCGAAATGTGGAGCTGGTTTAAGGAACAGATATTGCGTGTCCTTGATAGGTATGTCCCTGTCAGGCAGGGAGGAAGTGATAAGGTAAGGGAACCTTGGTTTACAAATGAAATTGTATCTCTTGTTAAGCGGAAGAAGGAGGCTTATGTGACAGAGACGAGATGGTTCAGATGAGGCGATGGAGAGTTACAGATTAGCTAGGAAGGATTTAAAGAGAGAGTTAAGAAGAACAAGGAGGGGACATGAGCAGTCATTAGCAGGTAGAATTAAGGAGAACCCTAAAGCTTTCTATAGGTATGTGGGGAATAAAAGGATGACTAGGGTAAGAATAGGGCCAGTCAAAGACAGAAGTGGGAAGTTGTGTGTGGACCCTGTGGAGATCGGAGAGGTGCTAAACAGATATTTCTCATCTGTTTTCACTCAGGAAAAGGAGAATATTGTAGAGGAGAAGACTGAGATACGGGCTATTAGACTTGAAAGGATTGAGGTTAGTATGGAGGAGGTGTTTTCAATCCTAGAAGGTGTGAAGGTAGAAAAATCCCCTGGGCCGGATGGGATTTTTCCGAGGATTCTCTAGGAAGCTAGGGAGGAGATGGCGGAGCCTTTGGCCTTGATTTTTGAGTCATCATTGTCTACAGGTTTAGTACCAGAGGACTGGAGGATTGCAAATGTTGTGCCCTTGTTCAAGAAGGGCAGTAGAGATGACCCAGGTAATTATAGACCAGTGAGCCTTACATCTGTTGTAGGAAAAGTTTTGGAAAGGATTATAAGAGATATGATTTATAATCATCTAGCAAGCAACAATTTGATTGGAGATACTCAACATGGATTCGTCAAGGGCAGGTCGTGTCTCACAAATCTCATTGAGTTTTTTGAGAAGGTGACCAAGCACTTGGATGAGGGTAGGGCAGTTGACGTGGTGTACATGGACTTCAGTAAAGCCTTTGATAAGGTTCCACATGGTAGGCTATTGGAGAAAATGCAGAGGCATGGGATTGAGGGAGATTTAGCAGTTTGGATTAGAAACTGGCTTTCTGAGAGAAGCCAAAGAGTGGTGGTTGATGGAAAATATTCAGCCTGGAGTCCGGTTACTAGTGGTGTGCCACAAGGATCTGTTTTGGGACCACTGCTGTCTGTCATTTTTATAAATGACTTGGACACAGACATAGGTGGATGGGTTAGTAAGTTTGCAGATGACACTAAAGTCGGTGGAGTGGTGGACAGTGCGGAAGAATGTTGCAGGTTACAAGGAGACTTGGATAAACTGCAGAATTGGGCTGAAAGGTGGCAAATGGAGTTCAATACAGATAAATGTGAGGTGATGCACTTTGGGAAGAATAATAGGAAGGCAGAATACTGGGTCAATGGAAAGATTCTTGGTAGTGTAGATGTGCAGAGGGATCTTGGTGTCCAGGTACATAGATCCCTGAAAGTTGCCACCCAGGTTGATAGTGCTGTTAAGAAGGCATACGGTGTGTTAGGTTTCATTGGTGGAGGGATTGAGTTCTGGAGCCGTGATGTCATGCTGCAACTGTACAAAATGCTAGTGCGGCCTCACTTGGAATATTGCGTACAGTTCTGGTCGCCCCATTACAGGAAGGATGTGGAAGCATTGGAAAAGGTGCAGAGGAGATTTACCAGGATGTTGCCTGGTCTGGAGCGAAGGTCTTATGAGGAATGGCTGAGGGACTTGGGTCTGTTCTCATTGGAGAGAAGAAGGCTAAGAGGGGATTTAATAGAGACATACAAAATGATCAGAGGATTAGATAGGGTGGACAGTGAGAGTCTTTTTCCTAGGATGATGACATCAGCTAGTACGAGGGGGCATAGCTGCAAATTGAGGGGTGATAGATTTAAGACAGATGTCAGAGGCAGGTTCTTTACTCAGAGAGTGGTAAGGGCGTGGAATGCCCTGCCTGCCAATATAGTTAACTCAGCCACATTAGGGGCATTTAAACAGTCCTTGGATAAGCATGTGGATGATGATGGGATAGTGTAGGGGGATGGGCTTAGATTAGTTCACAGGTCGGCGCAACATCGAGGGCCGAAGGGCCTGTTCTGCGCTGTATTGTTCTATGTTCTCTATTTCAATGGACCTAATTCACTACCTATATAATCTGCTGTCATTCATCTTGCACAAATTTACAAAGAACCAAGAGCAGTACAGCACAGGAACAGGCCTTGTGGCCTACCAAGGTTGTGCCAACACACGTTGCCTTTCTAAACTAAAAACCTTTTGCCTCTACATGGTCCACATCCCTCTTTTCCATGTTTATTCATGTATCTGTCAAGATGCCTTTAAACACTGCTATTGAATCCGTCTCCACCACCTCCTGTGGCTGCACATTTCAGGCACTTAGCACGCTGTGCAAAAAAAAAACAACCTGCCTCTCTTGTCTCCTTTAAACTTACCCCTTTTTACCTTAAACCTACATCCCCTAGTATATGACATTTCTAGCGTGGGAAAGACTCCAGCTATCCATTCTATCCATGCCTCTCATAATTTTGTAAACTTGTATCAGGTTGCCCCTCATCCTCCGACGTTCAGGTGAAAACACGCCATATTTGCCCAATCTCTCCTTGTGGCTAATAGCCTCCAAAGCAGGCAACAACATGAAACCATTTCTGTGCCCGCTCCAAAGCCTCCACATCCTTCTTGCAGTGTGATGACCAGAACGGAATACAATACTCCAAATGTGGCCTAACCAAAGTTCTACAGAGCTGTAACATGACTTGCTAATTTTTATACTCTATGCTCCAACCAATGAAGGCAAACATGCTATATAGAGATAGTAGGAACCACTGATGCTGGAGAATCTGAGATAACAAGGTGTAGAGCTGGATGAACACAGCAGGCCAAGCAACATCAGAGGAGCAGGAAAGCTGATGTTTCGGGTCTGGACCCTTCTTCAGAAACGCTGAATCTGTCTGGAGAAGGGTCCAGACCCGAAACGTCAGCTTTCCTGCTCCTCTGATGCTGCTTGGCCTGCTGTGTTCATCCAGCTCTACACCTTGTTATCTCAAGCACGCTATATAATTTCTTTACCATCTTATCTACTTGTGCTGTCACTTTCAGGGATCTGTGAACCTGGACGCCTAAATGCCTCTCTATATTTTGATGCTAAGGGTTCTGCCATTTACTGTATACGTCACCCCCGTAATACACCTTCCAAATGCATCACCTTGCATTTGTCCAGCTTAAACTCCATCTGCCATTTCTCTACGCAAGTAGCAGATCTACATCTTGCTGTATCCTCTAGCAATCCTCTTCACTATCTGCAGCTGCCCCAATCTTTGTGTCATCCTAAAATTACTAATCAGACCACTTATATATAAATGATTTGGAGGAGAATGTATTACAAACAACAAGGATCCTAGCACTGATCCCTGTGGAACACCACAGGTCACAGATTTCCAGTCATAAAATACCCTTCCACCGCTACTCTCTGTCTTCTATGACTAAGGCATAATGTGGAGGTGTGGTGTTGTCCTGAGGTGGACAAGGTCAGGTGTCACATGACACCAGGTTATAGTCCAACAGGTTTATTTGAAATCAGGTGATGAAGGATCATGCTACGAAAGCTTGTGATTTTAAATAAACTTGTTGGACTATAATCTGATGTCATGTGACTTCTGACCATGACTAAAGCAGTTCTGTATCCACCTTACCAGGTCACTGTGCCTACCATGTGACTTCACCTTTGGGCATGCTAAAGTCCATATAGATAACATCGACTGCCCTGCCCTCAAACATTTTTGTCACTTCCTCAAAAAACTTAAATCACATTTGAGAGACATGACCTTCCCTGCACAAAGCTAAACTGCCGATGGCTAATAAGTCCATATTTTCCCAAACATGTGTAAATCCTATCCTTAAGAATCTTCTCCAATAACTTCCTGACCACTGATACAAGGTTTACCAGCCTGTAATTTTCTGCATTATCCCTGATACCCTTCTTAAAAGAAAGTGAACAACATCGGCTATTTGCCAGTCCTCTGGGGCCTTTCCTATGACACAGATTTCGTACAAGACCCAAGCAATTTCCTTACTTATCTTCCTCAGAATTCTGGGAGAGATCCCATCAGGTCCTGGGGACTTGTCTACCTTAAAATGCATTTTAAACACCTTTCTGTAGTCTCCTCTACATCGGCGAGACCAAGCAGAGACTCGGAGACCGTTTTGTAGAGCATCTGCGCTCTTGTAGGCGACAAACACCACCACCCTCTAGTTGCAAAACATTCTAACTCCCCCTAGTCCCCCACTCCCTGGGTTACATGTCCATTATGGGCCTCCTCCAGTGTCACAACAACACCACCCGCAAACTGGAGAAGCTGCACCTCATATTCTACCTCGGGAGCCTACAGCCCAATGGCCTAAACGTGGATTTTTCCAGTTTCAAAATCTCCCCACCCCCAGCCTCATCCCATGACCAACCCTCCCTCTCATCCCCACCTTCTTGACCTGATACAACCTGTCCATCTTCTCTCCCACCTATTCGTCACTCCCACCTCACTGACCAATCCCCACCACTCCCTACCTGCACTCACCTATCACCATCCCACCTACCTTCCCCAATCCCACCCCTCCTCTCTCTATTTCGGAGCTCCCCCACACCCCTCCCCACCACTTCTGAAAAAGGATCCCGATCCGAAACGTCAACTTTCCTGTTCCTCTGATGCTGCCTAGCCTGCTGTGTTCCTCCAGCTCCACACTGTTATTTTTGACTCCAGCACCTGCAGTTCATGCTATCACAACACCTTTTTTTTACACTGACATTCGCCAGAATACCAACATATTCCACCCACATCTCACCATCCACTATGTTATTCTCCTTTGTGAACACTAATGCAAAATATTCATTAATGAGCTCATCCACTTCATCTGATCCATGCATAAAGTCCCTCCTTTGTCCCAGAGTGGGTGTACCCTTTCTCTACCTATCCTCTAGCTGCTTATATATGTATAATAAAACACCGACTTTTACTAAAAATTTACTACTGTTAGCACTGATATTTTCTCCTCGGTTCTTCTTTTAGGCTTGAAGTCAATGTCTCCATTACCAAAAATAATTGAAGTAGCGAATTGACCCTGATTTACAAATGTCCAAGTGACGAACGAGAGTCCATATTAATATTGATTTTAAAGATGCAAAGTGAACAAACAGCTATTTTATATTGTACTGTGTTGCATGCTATAGTGTTCCAATTTGGGTACAAATCAGCTTATGCGTGTACTCCAGAACAGAACCACTTTATAACCTAGGGACTCCTGTATGTAGGCCTGGCATTTCCACCCAGGTAACAATGCAATCTGGATGAAATCAGTGGTTTAAAACTGTGTAGCTGTGTTCTCCTGCACTGCTATAATCCAGTGCTAATCAACAGACGAACAGAAAATTGAATTCACTGGTCTGGTTTGCTGTCATTGCTAAACTCAATGAGCTGTCTTGAGCATCAGACTAATTGAGATAATTTTCACACAACCCTGCCCTATCTCCTTCAGATCCCATCAGCTTTCTTGAGAATATTTTCAAGTTTGTGCAGAAACCTGCGCCATAACTTCACTCACCAAAACTGGAGCAGTCTCAGTCACATTACGGTTCTCAGTCAATGTTGCATCCAGTTCGACAATTAAAATATTTCTCTCCTAAACAGTTTCCACACCTGACAGTACATGGTGGTCTACTCACCTGAGAAGTATTAAAACCAGTCCTCAGGACGTAGGCAACACAGCCGTTATCCACAGCTGGGAAAATAATCACAAATACATCAATGTTAGTGGAGAGAATGGCATTTTTTGACTGAGTACAGGCAGTTAAAATACACAAGTCAAAAAGATCAACATGAAAGGAATAAATTCTCATACGAATTGGAACATATAATTTTAAAGTTCTTCAGGCAGTAACTTTTAAAAAAGTTGTCCAAATCCTGATACTGCACCATAATTGCAATACAGAGAGAGACATTTTTATATGCAGCAATTGGGTTAACCCAGCTAAATGGACAGAACAAATGTCACAAGCGAGTTTAGTTTTGCCTTATTAGGGACAGACAGGGACAACTGATGGTTTAACCTGAAGGTCACCATGATGCAGGTGTGGGGAGAGATTGAGGAGGAGAGTCCTTCAAAAAGTCACGAGCAGGTTAAGCTGCGTAATTCTTATTTCAAAGGACCAGCAGATATTAAATTATTACTTTCTCCTGCTTAAAAGAATTTTCCACCAACCTTACCCAGGTCGATAGCCGTCTCAGTGACTCACATGAACGAGCTAAATCTCTGGGCGTGGCGGATTTATTGGTGCTTTGAAAATGACAGTAGTAAACGAACTCATGAAGCAGGGAAGGTTACTTGAAACAAAAACAGAAAACTTATCAAAATTCTAAATAAATGTCAAAAAGTATCTTTGATTGAGGATTAGGGTAAGCAAAGCAATGGGTTTGCCCGAGGCCAACACTCTGGATTGTTTTTATTGGATCTATTGCAGTGACAGGTACAGTAATAAACTACAAAGAGGATGGCACAGTGGTAAAAGCTAACTGATTGTACTGTGCAATGGGGTAGTGGTATAGATCAAAAACTAGGAACCTAAAGCAGCTGCTCAATATTTTGAGCTTTCCAGAAGCAAAGAACATTGTAAATGTTATTTTGATTGATTTTTGACATCTGTTCCATTGTTTCAGCTAAAGGTATACTGCTGCCAATTTTGGCAACTGTTTTGAGGCATCCCCGATCAATTGTGTAGAATGCCATAGGCTCTCAAGGTCTTCATTAATTCTATATCTTTCCTGTGAAAAACAAACTTGGTTTACATCTAATAACTGTGGTATTCTATCCATTTTCTATGGCTGTCACTCAGTGTTAAGTGATCTGCTTTGTAGTTCAGTGGACAACAGCTCATTTACAAGTTTCCACTTTACAATTTGCAACATTGTCACCAGCGTACAGACACGTGCATAGACTGCATGGCAGACGTATACAGGAGACCGGATAACTTTTTTCCTTGCTCCAGCAACAGGCACCTCTGCTTAACACTGCCATTTTAGGAGATAAGCTGCAGGACAATCACTTTTGTAACCATATACTACAACTAGATAGGGGAAAATACTTGAGCCAATGACTTTAGAATAAAAACGTGCCCCAAACTAAAATAATACACACAGCTCAAAATCTACATCAGATGATATAATAATATAAAAATTACAGCACTGGTAGAAGAAATGGTGACAGTTTTGGCGATATAAGATACATCAATAGTAGTACATTGTCCTTTCTACACTTACGTTTGAGTCCTGCACTGGTTTTCTGAGGTGGAGAATGTTGAACTACTTTGGTTCCTCCAAATATTACATGCAGCTTTGAATCTGTCTGCAAGTCCAATGTGTGATTTGGGTTAACGTCTTCTATCGGTTCCTGTAACAAACAATGCAGTGAAGATCTTAATTTCCCAATCACCCATACTCCCCAATATGAAGACTGATGAATCAACAGGTCACGGTAACAGGTCCTGACTTGGGTCACTGGGTGGGTCAGTTATCTCATAGCAGAGAAGTAAATAGTTTATTGCAAGCAGAGCTTGTTGGGCTTTAAGACATACATAACTACAAATGTTTCCCGATCCAGGACACTCACAGGAATTACTCTTCCCTCCAAACACCCTCAATCCAAAAGGGCAAGTACCACTTGACACAACTGCTAATAGAACAACACAAGTGATCTATCCCACACCACATTCAATATACTACCCTCAGCGCACTTCCAATAACTGGACAGTTGTCCATCCTGAGCGGCTCTGACAATACTTAAAGGAGTAACTACCCAACAGAATTTGGGTGGGATGCTCTTCAGAGGGTCTGTGTGGACACGACGGGCCTAATGGCCACTTCCATAATGTAGGGATTCTATGAGAGTTGGTCGTAGGCTTACACATAACAAATTAAATATAGCTTGATTACAATAAGGGCCCATCAAATGCACCCAAATTAAACTAGCAGCACGTAATTAATTTACATACAACTTGTAATTGATAAATGCTTGTTCCCATTTACATCAGCACATACATTTTTTTCTGAGATTGCAAAACATCAGATATTGTTCTCAGACGACATTCTTAGTTCTGCCACTTATGCCATACCTTCATCTGTGGCACAGACTCCCCAGTCAGCATTGCTTCATCTACAATGCAGCGACCTCTGAGCAGCAAAACATCACATGGCACCAGATTTTCATGAGGTGATCGACCTAGCCAGAAACAAAGCAGTAGAGCTATGATTCACAACTAGATCACGATCTACAGCACATTCCCAAAACAATTTTTAAAAAAAACTGACTTTTATACAATGCCTTTCACAACTTGAAATACCAAGTTCGCAGATATCAAATTATTTTAACAACTGTAGTCATGCTTAGAATATAGGAAACATGACTGCCAATTTACATAGAGCATGGCACAGTCCCAAAAATGATATGCCACATTGATCAGATGGTTGGTGTTGGTTGATGAATAAATAGTAGCCAGGACACCGGGGCAAAGCTCCTTGGGTTGGTGTTTCCTTGGGGGATAAATATTAGTCAGGAGACTGGTGTAAAGTTTCTTGCTTTTTCTCTTTTTATTCATTTTGATTTGGAGCTGTGAACTGTGAATTAAGAGCTGAAGGTGACCTTTGGACTGTGAGTACCAGCTTGTATTTTCTTTAAGAAAGGGCAAATAAATTAACTTATTTGTTTATGAGGCCAGGCCTGGAATTTAACTGTAGGTGGATTCTTGTTCAAAACATGTTCTATAGGCATTTCACAATGGTAACAGGGGCCTCATAGGGAGACCAGTCTAACAAAGAGAAACCAAAGCTTGAACTGGTTTTTGAAATATGTTTAAGTCAGAAAGATTTTGGCTCTCATAGATACAGGATGGAGGTTTGACCGCTCCCTAGTTATCTCCTCATTATCAACTTATTGAAAGTTCAGAGAATAGAATCTGTTAGAAGAATTTAATGAATATTTCTCAGAGTCTACTGGAAGCCATCTGCATGCACTGGTATCACCAGAAACCAAACAAGATACAATCCCATCTGCCCGTGAGATTACGGATCATGGAAACAACAATAGTGAACCGGCCAGCTACATCTCATTTATTTTTGTTTTGATTTATCCCTTAACTATGTCTGTACGTCTATCTTCGTGATAATAAGGGACTAAAATCAAAGAAGATTAGGTTTAAATTATAGGCATTAATTAGATTACCTTGTAGTTTAACTTTGCTCTGCTAAAGTTACTGTATTATCAATAAATTGTTAAATCTTTTATTTAAACTTTAGAACATGGTACCAGTTATTCAAAAAGTCTGTTGAAGAACTACTGGGGCCAATTTTGAGGGTCATTGTATATTTTAATTTTACTGTGTTGCAAATACAGGGATTGGGAGACTGATTTGATTTGGTTGTCTGTCTCTGTGTCATAACAGTGTAGCTATCTAAAGCTGTCTACATGCCCTTGAATTTAGAGAAAGCACTGCCAATCAAGTAAATCATACAACAGTTACACCACTTAAACCCAAAGTTTGAGATTCAATTTTTCTGCATGACATAGAAAAATGAGAGGTTACAATATCATATTAACACTTGAAGCAAATGGTTGCGTCCTGTTGATAAGCCACTCAAGTTTAGGTTGTCATGGCCATTGGTTGCTATGCCTTCAGCTGCCCTGGTTTCATGCTCAGTAATTGCTTCCATCAAGCACTCTGCCTTGCCACGCCTCATTTGAGAGCCTTCCTGGAAGTCACCTCTATGACCACGCTTAAAATATCTCCTTAAACTATCTCTTGGAGCTTGGCATCATTTTAATCCATTAGCATCCTTGAAGTGCTGTGGTTTCTAAAATCACTGTACGCAGTAATTGCCTTGGTACACAAAATAGTTGTTCACACACCATGACAACAAGCAAAAATCCAGCACATCTTTTCATCATTTAGTGAACTGTAGGCGAAAGTGAATCTGAAGCTCCAAGGTGAGTTCTTTAACAGGTGGCCAGTTTCAATTCCACAGGTATAGCACATAACTGATCAATCACAAATTTAATGGCTTTGGTAGTGGTGCTGGTTAGTAGGACAGGGAGGTACAGAGTCAGTGCAGTAATCCCCACAATCTTCAGCACTGGAGTAACTCGGAAGGCATGTATCCATACAAACTGGCAGTCAGTTTCACAACGTAAATAGTGCAGAAAAGAGGAAATAAATGAAATCCCTGTTTAAAATAAGACTTAGTTAAAAGGGAAATGGAAGTCTCCTGGATCTGCCATCTCCTTTGAAGACATAAATAAATACCTATTGAAACAATGTCACCAGGAATGAGCTCGTCACTTGAGATTTGCCTCCACTTCCTGTTCCTGTAGACCTAGAAAAATCCAGGAGCAAAGTCAAACTCATTTAGTGGAAAACACATCACCTTGTATGATATACACACAAACCTGACTGGGCACAGTTGTATTAAACTACTGTCGTGCAAATCCTTCATAAACAAGCCATGACTTCTCTACCAGAGTCTCCTTTATATTGACTCAAGATAAACTTACTTATTTGCAACCCAACTATTTTTGTTATATTCAGTGGTGTTGATGCTGATATTCTGCGGTATTGATACTGGGATTTTTCAAGGCGGTGACAGATGCTATTTTTAATGCTCAGTGCTACTATTGTTATCTAACCGGCACCACACTTTGATCCCCATGCAACTGCTCTTGATAACGAAAGCTATGTCAATCATACATGGAAACTAATATTGCTAGTCGGTGGCACAAGCTATCCTGTAATGAAAATAAATTATACCTCTTTGTTAATGACCCTTTAACGGAGGGGAAGATCTGCTTCCTATCCACCCTTCCTTGCTGCTCAATCTTGTACATGCCTCAACCTTCCCAGCTCTAAAGAAAACAACCTAAGGTATCCCAGACAACATCCTGGTCAAACTTCTGAGCCCCTTCTGGTGCAATCACACCCTACATATCATGCAGTGAGCAGAACTGCACACAGTATTCCATCTGTGTCCTAACCACAGCTTTGGACACCTCCAACATAACCGCCCTGCTCTTATAACTTTTGCCACAACTAATAAAGGCAAATGTCTCTTATGGCTTCTTAACTATCCTATTAACCTGTTCCACTGCCTTCAAGGATCAGCAGAGAAGCACTCCAAGATCCCTCAGTTCCTCTGAGCTTCCAATATCATGCCATTCATGGAGTACTCCATTGTCTTGTTACATTTTCCAAACTGCATCTCCTCACACTTACCAGGGTTAAATTCCATATACCACAATCTGCCCATGTCATCAAAATGTTTATATCCTCCTGTAACTGACGACCTTCCTCCTCATTGTCAATCAACCCAGCCAATTTCCATGTCATCCACAAGCTTACTTACCCACATTTTCTACTGCATCACTTGTATATAACACAAACTTTATGGGACCCAGCACTGATCTCTGTGGCATAACACTGCACACTGGCCTCCAGTCACCCAAGCAGCTTTCTACCACCATCTTCTGTCTGCTTTCACTAAACCAATTTTGGATCTAACTCGACAAGTTACCTTCGCTCCCATGTGCTTTTACTTTCAGTTCCCCAATGTAGGACCTTATCAAAGGCTTTGCTGAAATCCATATGAACTATATCAACTGTACTTTCATCATCTACACACCTGCTTCCCTCCTTGAAAAGTTCAATCAGATTTGCTAGGCATGACCTCCCTCTGAGAAGGCCATGTTGACTATCCCTGATCGAACCTGGTCTCTTTGCGGGAAAATTAATTTTCTCCTTCAGAATTATGTCCAATAGGTTCCCTACTACAGATGTGAGATTCACTCGTCTATAGTTTCCTGGTCTATCTCCACCACGCTTCTTGTAATGTGGAACCACATTAGCTGCCTTCCAGTCCTCTGGCACCTTCCTTGTGGCTAGGGAGAAATGAAAAATTTGGGTCAGAGCCCCTTTTATTTCTTCATTTCCCACAGCAGCATGGTTTACAACTCATCCAGGCCTGGGGATATGTCCACTTTTAATCCTGCCAAATCCTCCAAACAGCTCCTCACTCCCAATGTCAATCTACTCAAGAGGCTTAACAGTGCCTCTTCCCAAATTCTGAACCTACATGCTCCTTCACCCAAGTGAAGATGGATATGAAGTATTCATTTAACACCCTACCAATGTCCTCTGGCTTCACGCACACATTTCCTTTTAGTCTGTAATGGGTCCTCCTCTTTCCCCGATTATCCTCTTCCCCTGGATAGAAAATATCTTGGAATTCTCCCTAATCTTGCCCATCAGTGCTTTTCATACTGCCTCTTTGTTCTCCTAATCACTTTCTTGAGATCGTTTCTGAACTTTCTGCACTCCATTGATTTGCTCCCTTTGTACCCTATTAAAAGCCTCTCTCTTTTCCTTCATATCGAGTCCTAAATATTCCTAGACATACAGGGCTCTCTGGGCTTGCTGCTCCTACATTTCACACAATGGAACATCTGTACTTTCCCAATTCCTTTTTGAATTCTGTTCTGCTGTAGATTTACCTACATGTAGCTGTTCCCAGTCTATTTTGGCCAGGTCCTGCCTTATTTTGATAAAATCTGCCTTCTTCCAAGGCAAAACTTTTTTTTTTTTTTAAAACAGACCACCTTTTCCCCTTTCTATAAGGGAATTAAAATATTTGGCGTTATGGCTACCTTGAACACCTGGCCAGCCTCGTTCCCCAGAACTAGGTCCAGCACTGCGCCATCCCTTGTTTGACCTTCGACCTATTGACGTAAAAAGGTCTCCTGAATACAGTTCAAGAAATCTGCCCCCTTTGAATCCTTTACACTATGGCTAATTAATTTTGGGGAAGTTGAATAAATTAATTGGGGAAGTGGAAAGTCCCTAATTACCCTATTATTGTTTTTACACACATCCACATTTCCACACCTCTGTCGCTCACTGTTTTGGGGCCTATAATACATTGCTAACACTTTCAAGAAATCATCCCTCTTTACCACACTGACTCCTTAATTATTAATGTGACACCATCTCCTCTTTCACACTTTCCTAGACATTCACAGCATGACTCCTCCACAGTGAAAGAGAAAATTTTCTCTCTTTCTCCCTATCTGTCTGAGCTGTATAATTAAGAGTTTGATTCTTAACATGGCAATTATACTCAGGCGCTGGACTGGATGGTTGTTCAGATTATTTGATGCCTATTGGGCATGAGCTCACATACATGCGTGTTCCCTATTTGGTCCTA
The DNA here is from genome assembly GCA_024137785.1 of Ginglymostoma cirratum. Lineage (NCBI taxonomy): Eukaryota > Metazoa > Chordata > Chondrichthyes > Orectolobiformes > Ginglymostomatidae > Ginglymostoma > Ginglymostoma cirratum. The sequence continues at coordinate 100,118 of JAHRHZ010000086.1, read as the reverse complement.
ATCAGGAGCAGAAAAGTGGCAGAATTGTTACTATAACATAACTGTAACAGTGGCAAGCAGTTTTAGACTAGAACAGAGACAAATCTGTACCCAACACATCTTGTGCCTGCCCAGGGAAGGTTTGATGGTGACTTGGGGTTTACAAAATGGAAACACGTACTATCCAGGGTAAACTGGTGACAAATCAGAGCAGCACTAGGGTAGGATCTGTGCTGCAACTGTCCAAGACTCTCTATCCATACAGGCAGAAGATTTCCTACTCCTGGGTGTTTTCCTGACCTTGTACAACTCAATTGGATACCTGCCAAATTTTAACCTTATAAATGCTCACCTGGATCATGTAGGGTTTGTTGCCCATTTTCCGAATCTCAGACATGTTCCTCATTTGCTGCTGCACCAGGGAGGCCTCAAAGGCTACCAGCATGAAAAGGGTAAACACACTGTAGTACCAATACTCGTCCAAGCACCAGAGACCCACGCAGAACACCTGCAGAAACAGAAGGGTACAGAGAAATAATAATTGCAGCAAACCCAAGAAATAATATTTGTACTGGTGGGTTAAAACAAAATCAAAGTGTTGTGAATTGTGGAGACAGGTACTGAGCTACCGTTAATTTTGACAGTGGGATGGATATCAAATTCAGCCCCTAACACTGATCCACAACATAGCAAGAATTCTCCACAAGATAATTTTGGTTTTATAGAATCATACGAGGGGCGGCAATGGCCGAGTGGTATTATCGCTGGACTGTTAATCCAGAGACCCAGATAATGTTCTGGGGACCTAGGTTTGAATCCTGCCATGGCTGACGGTGGAATTTGAATTCAATAAATATCTGGAATTAAGAATCTAATGATGACCATGAATCCCTTGTCAACAAAGAGAATTACGGCACAGGAACAGGCCCTTCAGCCATCCAAGCCTGCACCGACATGCTGCCCATCACAACTCAAACCCCCGACCCTTCCAAGGACTGTATCCCTCTATTCCCATCTTATTCATAATATTGTCAAGACGCCCTTTAAAAGTCACTATAGTATCTGTTTCCACTACCTCCCCAGGCAGTGAGTTCCAGGCAAAAACTTGCCTCGTACATCACCTTTAAAGCTCGTCCCTCGCACCTTAAACCCATGGCCCCTGAGAAAAAGCTTCTGAGTGTCCACTTTGTCCATGCCCTTCATAATCTTGTAGACCTCTATCAAGTTGCCCCAGCTAGAACAACCCAAATTTCTCCAATCTCTCCTCATAGCTAATACCCACCATACACATCCTGGTAAATTTTTTCTGTACCCTCTCCAAAGCCACCACATCCTTCTGGTAGTGTGGGGACCAGAATTGAACACAATATTACCAACATGGCCTAACTAAGGTTCTATAAAGCTGCAACATTATCTGCGAATTTTTAAATTCAATGCCCCGGCCGACGAACACAAGCATGCCATATGCGTGATAACAAGCATGGGGCTGGATGAACACAGCAGGTCAAGCAGCATCACAGGAGCAGGAAAACTTGACGTTTCGGGCCTAAACCCTTCATCAGAAATGGGGGAGGGGAAGAGGGTTCTGAAATAAATAGGGAGAGAGGGGGAGGCGGATAGAGGATGGATAGAGGAGAGGATAGGTGGAGAGGAGGCAGACAAGTCAAAGAGGCGGGGATGGAGCCAGTAAAGGTGAGTGTAGGTAGGGGGGTAGGGAGGAGATAGGTCAGTCCAGGGAGGACGGACAGGTCAAGGGGGCGGGATGATGTTAGTAGATAGGAGATGGGGGTGTGGCTTGGGGTGAGAGGAAAAACAGGTTAGGGAGGTGGAGATGAGCTGGGCTGGTTTTGGGATGCGGTTGGGGGAGGGGAGATTTTGAAGCTTGTGAAATCCACATTGATGCCATTGGGCTGCAGGGTTCCCAGGCTGAATATGATTTGCTGTTCCTGCAGCCTTCGGGTGGCATCACTGTGGCATTGCAGGAGGCCAAGGATGGACATGTCATTGTGAGGAATAGGAGGGGGAGTTGAAATGGTTCGCGACTGGGAGGTGCAGTTGTTTGTTGCGAACTGAGCGCAGGTGTTCTGCAAAGCGGTCCCCAAGCCTCCGCTTGGTTTCCCCGATGTAGAGGAAGCCACAACGGGTACAGCGGATGCAGTATACCACATTGGCAGATGTGCAGGTGAACCTCTGCCTGATGTGGAAAGTCTTCTTGGGGCCTGGGATTGGGGTGAGGGAGGAGGTGTGGGGGCAGGTGTAGCACTTCCTGTGGTTACAAGGAAAAGTGCCGGGTGTGGTGGGGCTGGAGGGGACTGTGGAGCGGACAAGGGAGTCGCGGAGGGAGTGGTCCCTCCGGAAGGCAGATAAGGGTGGGGAGGGAAAAATGTCTTTGGTGGTGGGATCTGATTGCAGATGGCGGAAGTGTCGGAGGATGATGCGTTGGATCCGGAAGTTGGTGGGGTGGTATGTGAGGACTGGCTCCATCCCCGCCTCTTCGACTTGTCTGCCTCCTCTCCACCTATCCTCTCCTCTATCCATCCTCTATCCGCCTCCCCCTCTCTCCCTATTTATTTCAGAACCCTCTTCCCCTCCCCCATTTTTGATGAAGGGTTTAGGCCCGAAACATCAAGTTTTCCTGCTCCTATGATGCTGCTTGACCTGCTGTGTTCATCCAGCCCCATGCTTGTTATCTCGGATTCTCCAGCATCTGCAGTACCTTTTATCTCTCATGCCATATGCGTTGTTGACTACCTTTTCCACCTGCGTTGCCACTTTCAGTGACCTGTGTGCCCGTACACCCAGATCCATCAGTACTCTTAAGGGTTCTGCCGTTTACTGTAAATTTTCCAACTGGATTAGACCTTCCAAAATGCATCACCTCACATTTCTCCAGATTAAACTCTATCTGCCATCTCTCCACCCAAGACACCAACCGATCTATATCCTGCTGTATCCTTTGACAGTCCTCATCACTATCCGCAATTCCAACAACCTTTGAGTCATCAGCAAACTTACTAATCAGACCATTTACATTCTCCTCCAAATCATTTATACATAATACAAACAGCAAAGGTCCCAACACTGTTCCCTGAGGAATGCCACTAGTCACAGCCCTCCATTCAGAAACAAATCCTTCCACTGCCACCCTCAGTCTTCTATGACTGAACCAGTTTCTTATCCATCTTACAAGATCAACTCTGGCCCTGTGCGACTTTACCTTCTGCATCAGCCTGCCATGAGGAACCTTGTCAAAGGCCTTACGGAAGTCCATGGAGACAACATCCACTGCCCTACCCTCATCGATCATCTTTGTCACTTCCTCAAAAAACTCAATCAATTTAGTGAGACACGACCTCCCTTTCAAAAAACTATGTTGCCTCTCGCTAATATGCCCATTGATTTCCAGGTGGGAGGAAATCCTGTCTCGAAGAATCCTCTCCAATAATTTCCCTACCACTGATGTAAGGCTCACCGGCCTGTAATTAGCTGGATTATCCCTGCCACCCTTCTTAAACAAAGGAACAACATTGGCTACTTGCCAATCCTCTGGGACCACCCCTGTAGCTAAAGATTTCCCTCAAGGCCCCAGCAATTTCCTCCCTTGCCTCTCTCAGTATTCTGGGGTATACCCCATCAGGCCCTGGGGACTTGTCTACCTCAGCGTTTTTCAAGACCCCCAATATCTCCTCCCTTTTGATCTCAACATGACCCAAACTATCTACACACCCTTCCCCAGACTCATCATCCACCAAGTCCTTCCCTATGGTGAATACTGATGCAATTGTCCATTGTCAGGAAAAACCCATCTGGTTCACTAATGTCCTTTAGGGAAGGAAACTGCCATCCTTACCTGGTCTGGCCTACATGTGACTCCAGGCCCACAGCAATGTGGTTGACTCTGAATTGCCAATGGGCAATTAGGGATGGGCAACAAATGCTGCCTAGCCAGCGATGCCCTCATCCCGTGAATGAATAAAGGAGAATAGGCCCTTTGGCCCATTAAGTCCGTACCACCAAAAACCTAGTACCATCTACACTAGTCCCACTTTCCTGCACTAGGCTTAATATTTATTTTAATTGAGAACTTTCTTAATTCTTTTACCCGAAGCAACAATTGCAATTGCAGATAAGTGGTTGAGTAGAAATTAGGCTTTATGTGCCTTTAAGGCACAACTATCAAAATGGTGTATACATACTTATTTCACAAACAACATTCCCATTTATCTGAACAAGAGAGAAACTACTGCCAGCAGTGGGGAGTATTATTGGATTCCTCCCAAGAACTTGGACAGGCCATCTCTCTTTTGGCTTTCTGCTCAATGTGATGGACTCCAACTTAGTTCAGAGGGGCAGGTACTGTCAGATCTGGAATCAATCGCACAGATTGAAGTGACTTTTTGTAGGGAGAGAAGCACCTCCTGATATAAAACCCTTTTATCTGCTTCCAGCTTTCACTCAGGGCTGAGGATATATCTTTCGCTGTGGATGGCTTCAACTGGGACATTTCTCTTTCATACATGTATTCCCCCAGACAGAATGTCAGCACTGTCTGCGCACTTCAAATACCCAGTTTCTTTCACTTATAATTAACACACATTATAACCAAATGCTGTCTGACTGATTTACACTAATAACTGTTGGTAAATTAGTGACAAGTGATGCACATTTATCATTTCTATCAAGAAAAGCTAACTGCCTCTAGAATATCCCCTATTTCATCATTCATCTATCAGCAAGATGCAACTTGGAGGTGGAATTAATGCCATCACAGACAATTACAATCAATATTATAAATAAATTTGGTAGGGGATTGGGAACTAAGTTGAAACATTTGAGAGGAAAAAACAAGGTGCACGGAGGACAAACACAACTACAGTAAACAGTAAACAAAAATAAAGTTGCTGGAAAAGCTCGGAGATAATAGGTACTGCAGATGCTGGAGAATCCGAGATAACAAGGTGTGGAGCTGGATGAACACAGCAGGCCAAGCAGCATCATAGGAGCAGGAAAGCTTGATGCTTTGGGCCGAGACCCTTCATCAGAAATGGGGAGGGGAAGACGGTTCTGAAATAAATTGGGAGAGGGGGGAGGCTGATAGAAGATGGATAGAGGAGAGGATGGGTGGAGAGGAGGCAGACAAGTCAAAGAGGCGGGGATGGAGCCAGTAAAAGTGAGTATAGGTGGGGAGGTAGGGAGGAGATAGGTTAGTCCAGGGAGGACGGACAAGTCAAGGGGGCGGGAGGAGGGGATAGGTGAGTGGAAGAAAAGGTTAGGGAGGTGGGGACGAGCTGGGCTGGTTTTGGGATGCGGTGCGATGTGGACTCTTCCCCTCCCCCATTTCTGATGAAGGGTCTAGGCCCGAAACGTCAAACTTTCCTGCTCCTATGATGCTGCTTGGCCTGCTGTGTTCATCCAGCTCTACACCGTGTTATGCTGGAAAAGCTCAGCAGGTCTGGCAGCATCTGTGAAGGAGAAAACAGAGTTGACATTTTGGGTCCGGTGACCCTTCCTCAGAACTGATGGTGGCTGGGAAAACATCAATTTATATGCAGAAAATAGGGAGGTGGGTGGGGTAGGGAGTAAACGATAGGATAGAGCCCAAAGGGAGAGAAAGACAGTTGGACAGACAAAGGAGTTGCTAACGATCAGGCTGGGAGGGTGAATGGTTGTTAATGGCGACTGTTAGTGACTAACAACAGGTGGTGTGTAACAGGCTATGTGGTAACAAGGCCTGGTGTGTGGGGTGGGGGCTGGCACATGGGAGAGTTTAGGCCCTAAAATTATTGAACTCACTATTGAGTCCGGAGGGCTATAGGGTCCCCGAGCGGAAAATGAGGTGTTGTTCCTCCAGCTTGTGTTGGGCTTCACTGGAACACTGCAGCAAGCCAGACACAGAGATGTTGGCCAGAGGGCAGGGTGGTGCATTGAAGTGGCAGGTGACAGGTAGTTCAGGGTCTTCTTTGCGAACAGAACGTAGATGTTCTGTGAAGCGGTCGCCAAGTCTACGCTTCATTTCCCCAATGTAGAGGAGACCACATTGTGAGCAGTGAATGCAGTAAACTAGATTCTGGGAAGTGCAGGTGAAGTGTTCCTTCACCTGGAAGGTATGTTTGGATACTGGGGAGGGAGGAGATAAATGGACAGGTGTTACACCTTCGCCGGTTACAGGGGAAGGATCCGTAGGGCTGTGGGGAGGTGTTGGGGGTGAAGGAAGTGTGGACCAGGGTGTCCCAGAGGGAACGGTCCCTGCAGAAGGCGGACAAGGGAGGGGAGGGGAATACGTGTCTGGTGGTGGCAAAAACATCCAGAAGTGCTCTTACAGACAACCCCATCACCAAGTCACCATGACCTGTTTTTAGCTATTAACCACCACTAGTAAATCACCTATATAACCAATTAGATATTGGCAAACCCATTAAGGGCAAACCATTAAAAGTGAGGGAGAGCTGGGGAGACTGGGAAGGAATCAAATTAAAATTGAATAATGTATCCCCCACGATGCCAACTTCTCCTTTAAGGCATTGAGAGTGCAGATGGGTCTGTTTCTCTCCCTTCCTTGTTAGTTCATTAGGAAGTGCTCTAACACAAATAAACAGCTTTCCCACCACTAAATCACCATGACATTTTTTTTTTGCTTTTAACCCTTAAATCACTGCGCAATTAGAAGCATACATGCAAAGCCCATTATGGGAAAGGGGTCTGCTTTATGGATATTTTGTAATCAACCTGTTCAGAGATGATATGGCACACTTCTGAAGCAGGTGGGAGTTGAACCCAGACATCCTGGCTCAGAGTTAGCGACACTACCACTGTGCCACAAATCTCCGAGGGATCTGCTTTATGTTTTTTTTTAAAATCAACCCTTTCAGACATGTTTGACACACTTCTGGAATAGATAGGACTTGAAACTGCATCTTCTGACCCAGAGGTAGGGGCACTACCATTGTACCACAAGAGCTGCTGGCTAAGGTTCTGCTTTACTTTTTTCAATTTAAATGCCATCTTTATTAAACAATTTGAAGGGTTAGCGTTGATATCAAGATACATTTAGTCACATCCAAATGCAAGTATATTGTTTGCTTAAACTGGAAATCCCTCTTGAATTAAGTTCATCCAAATAATGCACCTTTCCAGAACAAGGTCAAATACTGCATTTGTAACAATTCTGTTAACACACATTTCTTTGCATTAAGAGCGGCATATTCCCATACAAAGCTACAGCAATGCAATTTTCTGAAGTATCAGAACCTAATGTCTTAAATATGTTCTATGTTTGAAGACAAAGCTGCATGCTCATTAGATGTACCCATCGTGGAAAGTTAGCTGGAGTACCATAGGTGTGGCTGTTAGCCTGAAATTCCTGCATTAGTTCCCCCAAGTACTACAGAATATTTATTTGCATCTTGTTTCTGTTGCATTATTTCAACATCCCTCCGCTTTCTGGCTGCAGCAGCTTAACCATCACTCTTTTATCCCCCCTTTACTTTGCTCAGTTGGCTTTCTGGAATTTTTCTGACCAGCAAGTTCTCATGGGTCATCCTGTCTTCTCCACCACAGCCAAGTCTGCTCCCACCTGAAAACTGCAGCCAGCAACAGAGTCTGCTTTCTAAAGGACTTGTGTGAGGAGTTCCCAGTGAACAGGCCATTCCCTGTTCCCAAGGAAAATCATACTCATCGAGTTCCATAGGGAGATGAATCAGTGATTTGCCACGGGGCTTAAAAGGGATTATCACAGTTTCCAAATTTTTTTTTTTGAAATGAACACAAACGGTAAAATAGTCAAAAGGAACCAACTGGTATCAGAAAGGAGAATTTCTGGAGACCAAGGGCACAGCTAAGGCACTAAATAAAATATTTTCTTCTATTTTCAATAGAGATGAGGATGTTGCCAATGTAGGAATAAAGGAGGAGGAAGTAGCAACACTGGATTGGACTAAAATAGATGGAGCTGCTTAAACTATAAGCTGTACTTATGAATGACTTTAGTTCTCTGGAGCAATTATCCTTCAAAGGCTGCATAGTTTTGTTAGAATCATAATATTTCTCTAAATATTCTGTCTTCCTGTGTCTGACCCAGCCAGGGCAGCTTTGAAACACACAATATTAGACAAAGCTGCAAAATCTCTGCATGGTTTTCAAAGGTCCAGAGTCTTGTAGTTTCTACACAGATAAAACTACAACTCCCTCACCCAGAATTTCCTGACAGGGTTGTAAAAAACCTATTCCTTTTCCACCTGTCCTCCAAAACTGATTTTCATGGTGCATTAGATAAGTAGCCAACAGTCACAAAGTGAAACCTGTAAATAAATAAGTGGAAACTCACTTTCCACCTCAACCAAAATGACCATCAACAGATTGACTAATGATTTCTCCCATTACTATTTATGTGATGTTGCTGGTTGCAAAATAGTTGCTATGTAATTGTCACAACATAATATGCCTTACATTTCAAAGAAATTAACTGTACTTGCTCCGAAGGAAAGTGATAAACCTGAGTCGTTAGCTCTGCTGCTCCCTCCACAGATGCTCTGCGACCTGATTTAATCTAAGATTTTCTGATTCAGAGTTTCAGCATCTGCTGTATTTTGCTTTCCCAAGTGTACCTAATATGTTCTGGGACGTTAGAAAGAGGATCAGGCACTTACCTGGAAGACAAAGAAAGGGGCGGTAGCCCTCTCCTTGAAAAGTTGCACGAATTCAGGAACCACCATTTCAGCCCTGACAAATAAATAAATGTTCCTGTTAGATATAGAAAAACACACTGTATGCATGAGGATACATTGACTAATTTTAACACGGTGAAGGCACATTACTAGTCTTCAGTTTTGCAGGAACAATGGCTTGCTTTGGTGATTTTTAAAATAATTTCTTATTACGTGTTCTCTTCTAGCCCTTTTAGCAATCTGAAAGTCGATCAGTCTGACAGGGAACTAACCTAATGGCAATCAGCAGCTTTGAAAATCACAGGATTAGACAAAATTGGTCTGGCTGGGACAGACACAGGAAAACAGAATATTGAGGGAATCATTGTGAATCTAACAAAACCCACCATGTGCCACTTACCTGATTTCTCAAAGATGCATATAATCCGGCAGTGCAAAAAGCCCTTTGCTAAAATTAGAGGTAGGGAGATGAGGAGAAGTTTTTTGACAATAAAAACAGTTGTGTTAATCTGGAATGCACTACCTGAAAAGGGTTCTAGAGTCATACAGTAGTAGAGATGTGCAGCCCTGATTTGCCTTTCCAAAATGCAGCACCTCACGTTTATCTAGATTAAACTCCATCTACCACTCCTTGGCCCGCTGGTCCATCTAATCAAGGTCCTGTTATACTCTGAGGTAACCTTTTTCGCTGTCTACTACACTTTCAATTTTGGTGTCATCTGTAAACTTACCAACCATACTTCCTATATTCACATCCAACTCATTTATGTAAATGACAAAAAGCAGTGGACCCAGCACCAGTCCCTGTGGCACACCACTGGTCACAGGCCTCCAGTCCAAAAAGCAATCCTTCACCACCATCCTCTGTCTCCTGCCCGCGAGCCAATTTCACAACCAAATGACTATTCCACATGATCTAAACTTGTTAACCAGTCTACCATGCGGAACCTTGTCGAACGCCTTACTAAAGTCCACCGCTCTGCCTTCATCAATCCTCATCATCACTTCTTGAAAAATAAACTCAATCAAGTTAGAGATACAATTCCCCATGTGCAAAGCCATGTTGACCACCCCTAATCAGTCCTTGCCTTTTCAAATATATGTAAACCCTGTCCCTTTGAATCCCCCCCAACAAATTGCTGACCACTGTTGTCAGGCTTACTGGTTTATACTAAATAAAAACTGAAAGAACTGCGGATGCTGTAAATCCGTTCCGACGAAGGGTCACCAGACCCAAAATGTTAACTCTGACTTTTTTCTTCATAGATGCTGCAAGACCTGCTGAGCTTTTCAGCAATAGAGATAACAAGGTGTGGAGCTGGATGAACACAGCAGGCCAAGCAGCAACTTTGTTTTTGTCACTAGTCTATAGCTCCCTGCTTCTTCCTTACCAACTTTCTTAAATAGTGGCACCACGTTAGCCAAACTCCAGTCTTACGGGACCTCACACATGGCTATCGCTAGCTTCCCACAAATTTCTAGTGGACACCCGATCCAGTCTTGGGGATTAATCCACCTTTATGTGGATTAACATCCAGCTCCTCCTCCTCTGTAATATGGACAGCTTTGAGGTGGATGGAAAATTAATGATGACTTTCAAAAGGGAATTGGAAACGTACTTGAAAGGGAGAAATCTGAAGGGCTTTGAGGGAAAGCTTGGGGAAATGGAGCTAATTGGACAGTTCTTCTAAAAGAGCTGACACAGATCCAATTGGATAAATGGTCTCCTTCTGTGGCATTTACAGCCTACATTTAAAGAGCATTCTTTCTGCACCATGACAATATTTTTGTTTGACAAAAAGATAGTTTTTCTCATGGATTCTACATTTTAATGAAGACCATCAATATCTCTGGTCAACTGATTGCCTGCAGTACTCCCTTTCAGCAGTACTGTTCAATATAATGAGCGTAAAAGTATTGGTATAGAAAGTAAACTGAAGAATAATACATGCAAGCTATCAAAATCATTGATTTTGTTTTTACAGAAGTGAAGAAAAGTGAAGAAACAGTTGATTGACACGAAGAATGGCACCATCCCTCCTCACAACGAATACCCAACTTGCAGTACATACTTGTTTGAACCATATTTCCTTTCTGCAGTTGCTAGCTCTCTCTCATCCTGGAAGCCTTTGGCACCCTGGTAGAACTGGAGTTGTAAATTCACCGGGAAAGCCACTGGACGGAACTGTTTCTCATTTTCATCAAACCAGTATTTAATCTTCTGAAACTCAAAAGAGATGGTTTTCTGCTGGTGCTCATCCTGCAGAGAGAGAGATAAATCTGCTTTAAAGCACCAGTACAAGAACATTGCGATTCAGAGCTGTGGCAGAGGGGGCTATTCAGTTTATTGAGAAGGGACTATAAATCACCAACAGGAACATAACTGACATCTAATCTCCCAATCCAATACATCATTATATTGTGAATTCGCTGATGTCCTTCAGTTCAACAACTCTACTTGGTAGGTTACTTAATTTAATAATTTTGAACACAAACCTTAAATTTACTTTTCACGAATTTAAACTTTCTTACACTGAATTTTCTGAATTAATTTTACCTATATAACATCAACAACTTCCAATAATACCTGCTTTCCTGACTGCAAAATTAATGCTTCTCTAAATCTTCCTCAGTGTTTGCACACTTATGTTTTGTGCAGATCTCTGTTTTCTTCGCAATGAATGAATACCTCTATGAAGTGCAACAAATGTGATAGAACATTATTTCAGTGAAGATTGAGGTGCACTGTAAGTTCAGTATAAGCTCTACACTCAAACTTCATCCTTTATTCACTTCAACATTCTGGCTGGAGGTTAAATTGCTCATCAATACACAAAGTTCGATCGAACAATCGGACCCTGACTGCCTGGGCTCATTGACTGCTGACCCTTATGGTTGTATCAGTGATATAGTTCTACCATTAAATAACAATTTTGCAGTAGTAATTTACAACTTTTTTGTAAACCTAGTGATCGATGATCAAAATATTAATGTGGGTAACTTTAAACTGCATTAAAACCACTTACAAGAAGCATAGACAACTGTAGTGCCTCACCTGCATTAAAAACATTTCAGCCACGTTGTTAAAACAAAGGTTTCACTTTAAATGAAATGAAAACCAAAAGTGCTGCAAATGCTCAGTGGATCTGGCAGTTTCTGAGGAGAGTTTGGATGAAATGTCATGATCTGAAACGTTAACTATGCTTCTTTCTCCAAGGATGCTGCCTGACCTGATGAACATTGTCACAGTCTTCCATTTTTATTTCAAATTTCTAGCATCCATCATAGTCTGCATTTTAACTGGTTATTAGTGTCAAGATTTATGGCAACTTTAGAGTCAAACATCAATGCACAGTAAAAGGACCTTTGTCCCATGCATCCACACGAGTCACAAACAACCATTTAGCTTTGCTAAGCCTATTTTCCAGCACTTGGCCCATAAGCTTGCAGGCCTCGGCATTGCAAGTGCACATCTAAACACTTCTTTGTAGGACGCTTGCACACATCTCCCTTTACTGTCCCAGCATCACCCACTTCTGTCCTTTAAATCACTCCTTCGCCAACCTCCTACCTCCTCTAGTCCTTCCACTTCCCCCACCCTTTTTCTCCAGTCTGCATCTGCTTAAACACCATTCATCTCCTAAATCTGACAACCTGAAATTTCAACTTCTTCTCCTCAGATGCCGCCTAACCTGCTGAGCGTTTTCCACCATTTTCTGGTTTTACTCCAGATTTCCAGCATCAACAGTATTCTGCTTTTGTAATTTAAATTATGTTGGTTTTCCTGGAAACAGAACCACTTCAGCCTTGTGTGTGATTAAAGAGCTCCCGCTGGCGAGCATCTGCTGCGTACCTGGTCATGCAGGAGTGCCACGAGTTCAGGGGAGCCATTGTTCGGCGTAGGAACAACCTTGGCCCAGGTCGCTTTGAAGGGGTTGGACTCCTGCAAGACATGAAAACAAAACAGACTACAGTCCAAACACACTTGAGTTTTCCTGTACATTTCATACCTTTCAGCAAGTTCAGACAATTTTTGGGAAACACCACAAATCCCACAGAAATTTCAAGCATTCAGATTTGCAAACATCATTTAAATAGTGACCTAAAAAAGGTCTCTTTGTTATATGATCCGCAACACCCCTAGTTCTTATTAGTTCATACAATCAGGAATTTCTGAGACAAAGGGAGTTTTTAATTATTCACCACCTATTTCTATCAACGACTATTCAAAAGACCCAGATATGAAGTATAGACAACCCACTGGCACTGACCTTTGGGGCTGTTTTTGGGTTTGTTCCTCCTAAGCATGCTACATGCACCACACATCATGTTTCAACTTAGCCAAACACTATAATCTCAAAATATTACCTTCTAAAAACAACTTAAACTAATTTCACTTCACTATCTTGCCATCCTAGCACCAGGCTCGATTCCGTTCTTGTCCAAATACCAGCCATTCCGACACCGCAAGGGCAAGAGGAGATGGGACATGCAGTGATCACAATAGTTGCACTGGATTCAATGTCTATAATTCACAGTCTCAATGTAAAGATAAATTTGAATAAGAAGGAGTAGGAGTCAGAAAGTATCCTTCCCTTTCCAAAGTCTAATCAGCAGCAGAGCTAATGCACTGTATACACTACACAGAAACTGATTCCAAACAAAATCATGCCACAATCACCACCTCTTAGGATACACAGTCCCTGTAGTGTGTGCAGTCATCACTGCACATACCAAAGGACCCGAGAAGCCTTTTAAGATGTAGATAATCCCTGTGCAACAGGACTGCTCTATGTTACAGCATTAACTTCCCAAAGATCTAGAAAAGCTCCCAGCCAGTCTGGCATTCAGTTTTGGTAAGCAGACACCTTGGTACAGTCTCCACCCATTGAGCAGAGGCATTAACAATAAATTGATATTCATGCCACATATGGTGGATGATAAAACTCAAAAAAGGGTGCAACAATGAACAAAGTCTCGTAGTTGTTAAACGTGCAAAAGTAAAGAATTCCACGAAGTCACTACCCTCAGAGAAGAAACTCCTCCTTACCTCTGACTCAAATTTGCAACCCCCTATTTTGAGATTATGCCCTCTAGTGCCAGACTCCCCCACAGGGGGAAATAACCTTTCCGTATCTGCCTTGTCAAGTCTCTGAAGTACCTAGTATGTTTCAATAAGGTTGCCTCATTCTTTTATATTCAAATGACTACAAGTCCAATCTACTTAACCTTTCCTCATAAGACAGTTCTGCCACACCTAGTGAAGCTTCTCTGCTTCCAATGCCATTATATCTTTCCTCAGATAAAGGGCCCAAAACTGCTCACAATATTCCAGCTATGGTCTGACCAGTGCCTTATATAGTTTTAACAAAATCTCCCTACATTTGTACACCATTCCCTTTGAAATAAGGCACAGCATTCCGTTTGCCTTCCTCACTGAAATTCACTGCTAACTTTTTATGATCCAGTTAACACTGGTTTTCTCTCCACAAATGCTGCCACACCTGCACAGTTTCTCCAGCACTTTGTTTTTTATCCTATATAAGTGGTCATTCTTAGAATCAAATAGAGCATCAAGGGCACTAGTGGTATGGTTCATCCTGATGACAACAGAAACATGAAGCCACTACTAGAGAGCTGAGCTTTTGATAACAAAGATGATTAACTGCAGTCACCCTATTAGTCAATTGAAGGAAATTTTCACTCAACTAGCCTGAACACTGGACAAGAGGTAGTAAGAACTGCCGATGCTGGAGTCAAAGATAACACAATGTGGAGCTGGAGGAAAAGTTGATGTTTCGGGTCGGGATCCTTCTTCATTTTTCTGAAGAAGGGTCCCAACCCAGAAAGTCAACTTTCCTGCTCCTCTGATGCTGCCTGGCCTGCTGTGTTCCTCCAGCCCCACACTGTGTTATATCTAAACACTGGACAAGCAGTGTTTAGAAGAATGACGAGCAATCTCATAAAAATTTATAAAATTCTAACAGGATTAGTGGGTAGATGCAGGAAGAACGTTCCCATCATTGGGGTGGGGGGGGGGGGGCCAATGCAAACCAGGGGGTCACAGTCTAAGGATACGGGGTAACCCAGTAAGGACCAAGATGAGGAGAAGTTTCTTCACCCAGAGAGTGATGGCCTGTGGAATTCTCTGCCACAGAAAGCAACTGAGACCAAAACATTAAATGTTTTCAAGGAGACAGATAGATATAACTCCTACGTCAAAGGGTATAGGGAGAAAGCAGGAACAGGGTACTCAGTTGAATGATCAACCATGATATAATGAATAGTGAAGCTGGCTAGAAGAGTTAAATGGCCTAACCCTACTCCTACTTTCTATGTTTACCTTTGTCACAGTGTGCCATTTATGGTATGGATATGAGCTATTTCACTTCAATGACAGGTGCAAAGATAGAAGGCTAGTGGGAGGGATTCAAATGTGGGTGTCTGGGAAAAATGGTCACAAAAGTTGGAATAGAACAATATACAAAGAATTGAAGACATTGGAAAGTGTGAGTTTCAAAGGCTGGATGACAGCATAGAAATTACATGGGAGCAGTGCACAAATTCACCCTGCAATGTCCCAAAACCATCCATGAAAATTCAACCACTGGGGCAACCAGTTAGGGAAAAGATCTTCCCAACCCAGTAAGTAGAATGGACAGAACCTGACCGGAGCTTGCTGCTATATGCCTACCAACAACAAATGTGGGAGAGAACCAGATCACAAATGTGTAAGCAAGCAGTTTGGCAAGTAAGTGCTGGCATTGAGGGAGTCACAAGGGGAGCTGGAACCTCCTTTGATCCGGTTGGGATATTAGCCTTTTACCAGGTTAAAGGGATGCAGCTTTTGCTTGTTTCAAGAGAGGAATGAAAATGGCAAAAGGAGTAATAAGGAATAGAAGGAGCCTCCAAGGAGCTCAAAGAGGGAAAAAGAGAAAAGGCTTTGGGAAGAGGGAGCTGCAACAGGGATGAGGTTTGTGGCAAGAACCTGCTGCAAGAGACAGCTGTCAATCAAAGAATACCCAGCTAATGGGATCCAGGAAAATATGAAATAATTGTGGTGATGAACTGCTTGCTGATAAACGTGAAATCTCTACTTTAAGGCATGTGGTGTAGAAGCGATGCTACTGAATTAGAAATCCACAACCCCAGGCCCATGTTCTGAGGACACGGGTTCTAATCACAGCATGACAGATGGTGAAATTTAAATTGAATCAAAAATCATAAAAAAACTAGTCTAATGGTAATCATGACAACTATCACTGATTGCTGTAAAAACCCACCAGGCTCACTAAAACCCTTTAGGGAAGGAAATCTCCTATCCTTACCTGATCTGGCCTACATGTGACTCCAGATTCTCAGCAATGACCCGCTATTTAACTGTTCCCCAGGCAATCAGGGATGGACAATAAATGCTGGCCAGTGAAGCCCATGAAAGAGTTTTAAAAGTCTTTATGAGTTACTATTCTCAGGAAAAATGTTGTCAATGCTACTACAATGAAGTATGTCAAATGTTAAATGGAAATCTAATATTAAGGTGCAATGAATAAGGCTGCAATTGCCTAGTTAAAATGGTCTGACTTGTACATATTCATAAAAAACCATCAGCTGTGATCTCACCATCTTAAGGTTTGTGTCAGCTATTTTGAATAAAGGCTTTTGTTGTTCCTACACCAATTTAAATACTGCGGTATCTAGTAAGTCAAAGTTTTTATGATGTGGTGGCTTTAAGTTTAATTGAGGGTTGATAAATCATTGATACGTTCTTCATCTAATTCTGCTTCTGTGCATGCCCAGATACACCATATAGCAACACATAAACACAAAGTATTGTTACCATTTATCTGCCTCACAAAATGAATTAGTGAGAGTGAAAAAGAACGGAATACAAAAATATAGCCCACAAATAATGCTTTTTTTTCAAGGAGTGGGTGATGACACCTGATTTTAAGAATAGCGAAACAGCCCATGAAGACAGAACAGTACTAACATCATCAGCTAAAAGGGGACTCAGGAAAAAAAAGTGGGCAATGGTCAATAGAAACAGGATCGTGAGTGCAGAAGCTGGGTCTCATGGATATGATGAAGTCAGACAAGGCACAGAGGGAATAGGAGAGAAACCAGTAAAAGATGCAAATTCAGGACAGGCATTGTAGGAGACCCCACAGGAAGTTTGACCCAGTGAATTAGGGAGAAAAATGACAAAGGCAGCTAAGTATTAGTGTTCTCAAATTTAACAACAAAGAATCTAAAAGCTCCCCAAACTTATTTGCGGCTAAGATGGAAGAGACAGGGGAAGCGAGATTTAAGACAGCTTTGTATTCTAGCGTAATCCTGGAACAATTACCACATTTTCATAGAGGAGAGCTAAACCTGAGTGTTTTATATGGTCCAATGGAATCTGGCAGTGAATGGCTAAACCAGTTGTCCACCATAATCACTGAAGTGGACAAATCACGGGTCACTTCCAATCTTCTCCAATGAAGCACGAGCGCTTACCCCAAACCTTACTATTTTCCATCCAGGAAATGATCTGCATGCAGATGACACAAAACCTGGAAGAATTGTAAACTGTGAGGAGGACTCTATGATATTCCAGAAGGACACAAGTTGGTGGAGTGGGCAGATAGGTGGCAGATGAGTTTTAATGCAGACAAGTGTAAGGTGATGCACTTTGGTAGGAAAGGCATTGAAAGGCAACATAAAATAGGCAACAATTCTGGGGGAGGTGGAGGAGCATATGAGGCATATGAGTGTATATGTGAAGATTACTGAAAGTAGCAGGACAGGTCAGCAGTAAATAAAGTATACAATATCCTCAGCTTTATTAATAGGGGCATAAAGTACAAGAGGAAAGAGACAACGTTGGACTTGTACACGTCATATTTTAGGAAGGATATGAATACATTTGAAGGTGCAGAGGCAGTTTACAATTGGTTCCAGGGATGGGGAACTTCAGTAATGAGGGCAGATTGAAGAAGTTGGGACAGTTCTCTTTGGAGAAAAGGCAGCTAACAGGAGATATGATAGAGGTTTTCAAAACTGAATAGTCTAGATAGAGTAGTGAGGGAGAAAATGACTCCCATTGTAAAAGGAAAAACAGGAAGAAGAGGACATAGATTTAACGTGATCTGCAAAACAGGCAAGGGTGAAATGAGCAAACACTTTTTGTTTTCCCCAGTGAGTAGTTACAGTATGGAATGTACTGCCTGGAAGTATGGTGGATGCAGGTTCAATGATGGCTTTCAAAAAAGTGTATTGGATGATGCTTTGGATAAAAGTAACATCCAAGAGTGTGGGGTAAAAGCAGAAGATTAGCACTTGGTAATAATGCTCATTTAAGAAGCCAGTGCAGAATATAATGCACGAAGGGCCAAATGGCCTGTTTCAGCACCATAACACTTTTGCGATTCCTGCTGCTACGTTTCTTTTCATGACATCTGGATACTTACCTTGTGCTTCTTGCAAAGCACATTCTCTACATCTAAATTCAATATATACTGTGTGTCCTGGATGACTCCTGCAGTCACTTCATAAAGTGAAATGATAAATTGGTTGAATACATAACACTGAACTCAGCCTATTCCTTAATAAAACCAATGGCATTCGGGTGAAAGACTTTTGTTGCCTGACGCAAAAGATCAAGCAATTGGAATGAAATTGCACAAGATCTATTGTAAAGAAAACACCTTGAGTTATTGAACAGGCGCAACAGGTAAGACATTCTCCATGCACTGGTTTCTAACACTTCTTTCTACAACAGTCATTATCATGATTGAGCAGAAATAACATTTTAATACCTTGATACCTGGTACACCAACACTGTACACAAAAACATCTGTTAGTGTCCACCAATATTGAGTATTAACACAGTGTCCCTGCATCTGAGTACACACAACCATAGTATTCTCAATTATAATACCAGGGACTGCCTATTTACATGGTGTCAGTACACCTGAGACACATACAAAATCCCACTCTAGTACCAGACAGGCTACTCCAGCTCTCTATATTAGGGTTGGCCTGATCTCAGTCAGTGGTATCATGAACAATAAAGAAGATTATCTGGGAATGCAGTGAGATCATGATTAACTGAAAGAGCAGGGGATGGCAGATGGAGTTTAATTTACATAAATACAATGTGTTGCATTTAGGTAAGGCAAACCAGGGCAGGACTTACACAGTCAATGGTAGAGCCCTGGTGAGTGTTATAGAACAAAGAAACCTAGGGGTACAGGTTCACAGCTCCTTGAAAATTGAGTTACAGGTAGACAGAGCAGTGAAGAAGGCTGTTGGCACGCTAGCCTTCATCAATCAGAGCAGTGAATATGGGAGATGAGACATCATGCTGTAGCTGTACAAGACATTAATGAGGCCACAGTTGGAGTACTGCATGCAGTTCTGGTCACACTACTATTGAAAGGATATTATTAAACTAGAAAGAGTGCAGAGAAGCATTTACTAGGAAGCTACCTGAGCTGAAAGGCTTGAGTTATAAAGAGAGGTCGGATAGGTCGAGACTTCTTTTTCCTGGACAGTAGCAAACTGAGGGGTATATAAAGGTATATAAAATATAGAGGTATATAAAATCATCAGAGGCGTAGATAAGGTATTTAGCAGACAGCTTTTCCCCATGGTAGGGACGTTTAAAATGAGAGCTTAGAAGTTTAAGGTGAGAGAGGAGAGATACAGAGGACTCCAGACAGGTAACTCATTCACACAGAGCGTGCCGAGTGTTTGGAATGGGCTGCTAGAGGTAGTGATGTAAGCAAGTACAATTTCATCATTTAAGAAACGTTTACAGTTACGTGGATGGGATAGGCATGGAGGGATATAGACCAAACACAGGCAAATGGGACTAGTTTAAATTGAGAAGACTGGGCAGCATGGGCAAATTAAGCCAAAAGGTGTGTTTACACAGTACACCTCTATTACTCTAACTCCAGTCCCGATCATAACCCTGATCCTATCCACATCCTAGTCTGAGCCAGGTTGACACCCCAAGGACTGATAGATCCTGCTTCCCCATCCCAGATTTTCAACCTATGAGCTGATATGATCCCAGCCCCTGTCCTGATCCAATCTTACTCCCTGTCCCGTAAAGCAACCTAGTCAATATCTTCAATTACCTCTCAGTTCCTGGGTCTGGTTACTGTCCCCAGTCTCCAGTACCAAACCACAAATCTGACACTGGGGCTGTCCAAAACTGATCCCAATCCCTGATCGAATCCCAATCACCAACTGGGGCTAGTTCTATCCTGACCCCTCCTAGATTCAACCCTGATCCCTCCCTTTTCTAATCATGACCCCAGCCTGGGCCCTGCCTCTGGCCATCAATTCACAGTTCAGTGCTAATACCTGGCCCCTTGTTCTCCAACCTTCCTATGCCCGTACCAGACCCCAGTGCCCAGTCCCATGTGTCCATTCCACCACCAGACATCAGTACACATCGCCCATCCCAGACCATGCTGCTCATCTCAGCTTCTGTCCTACTTGCTAATCCCAGAACCTGATGCCTATCATGGTACAAGAACCCAGTGATCGTCCCATTACCAGATGCAGTAGCAGACCCCTTGCGCGTTCAGATCTGATGTCCATCTCCGTATCAGATCCCCGGTACCAAATCTCTCATATCAGATCACTAATGTCCATCCCAATACCAGATCCCTTGTATCACATGCCGAGTGCCCATCCAGTATCATTGTCAATGCGAATCCCAGTACCAAATCCGGTGGGCCAGAACGCTAGTGCCCACAGTGCCAAATCCATTGTGCCCATCCAGTACCAGATCCCCTGCACCAGATCCCCAATGCCCAATCCAGGGCCAGGTCCCTTGCACTAGATTCCTAGTACACAACCGAGACACTGATTCCCCCGCCCGGCCCCGGTGCTATCCTCACGACCTCTCCCCCCGAACCCATCACGGACCCGGGCACGCGCTCAGCCCCCGGGACGCTCCGGGGCCGCGCTCTCACCTTGGTGCACGTCAGCAGGCAGTGGACGTGCACGGACCAGTGTCCAGACAGCACGGTGAGGACGTGCGCGATGCCGAGCGCAGCGAGGGAAACCAGGCCGGCCTCCAGGTACTGGCTGATGCCGTAGTGGCACACCCACAGGTAGAACCAGGCGGCGTACAGCGCCGCGAACGGGCCCAGGGTGCCGTAGAGGGGCAGCGGCCGGCGACGGTACAGCGAGACGCTGTACACCAGCTCCTCGGAGAAGGCGGCCAGCTTCGCCGGCGGGAGCAGAGGCGGAGGTGGCTCCGGTGCCAGATCCGATGCCGGCCCCGTCATGGCCGCAGGCCCGACACGGTGACGCCGCAGAGCAACCGGCATCGCTAGCCACGTGACCCCGGGCCTGGCAACCGCCACTTCCGGTACCCTTCAGGCCTTAGCAACCACCACTTCCGTCCATTGAATGTAATGGCATAGACTCCTGTCCTGTCTTTTGACCAGGTCTAAACGGGTCCCCCAGACATTATGAACGGACATGCTATCTCCTCCTGTTTTATTGAGTTAACCGCTTGCCCTAGCGCCATAGTAAAGCAATTTCTTTGACCCGCTGGAACAGGCCATCTACCTCCCGCCCTCTCTCCACATCGTCATTGGTTCCTTATTGCCGTATCAGAAGGCGGAATGGGGTGATGGGCAGTCACATTGTTCATTCAGGTGGCAGACCGTCGTTGGGGGGCGGTCCCCTCAGTGGTCACGCCTGTTCCCCATGTGACCTGGTTGTACGGCCCCCAGGCTCCGGGCACCATGTGAGTGAAGGCCGAAGGCTGGGAGAGAGAGAGAGAGGGGCAGACAGGGTCAGGGTCAAGGACAGTCTGAGGTTTGGGATGGGGGTGCTTCGGTGGGACGGGGAATTGTTAGCTCTTCCAGGGGACAGGGGGAAACTCTAGGAGTACGGTGAGAGAGTGGAGAAGGAGGAGGACATGGTGGGGTAACTCTGAGTATACGTCCGTCCACATGCTAACAATGTTGTAACGCAGTCTGAGCGTTCCTTACCTCTTCTCCTCGTGGGACATCTTAATTTGTCTTCCAACACATCCTTTAGATTGCTGCAGGACACTAAGCGGGAGGGATGTGAGGGAGAAATGAAAGCTTTGTCGTACGACTGTCCTCAGATGGTATAGCAAAACTGCATACTCCTAACCTTCATGTACACCCTATCCATTCTCCATGTAATGGAAAAGGATTGGTCCATTGAGCCTGTTCCACCATTCAACTAGGTCATGCTGATCACACCATTTTCCTGCATTATCCCCATATCCTTAATATCCGGAAATCCGTTTGTTCTCAATCCTGAACATATTCAGTGCTTAAGCTCATGAAGCCTTCTGGGTAGAGAATTGCAAAGATTCTCTACCCTCTTGAGTGAAAGATTTTACCCTGTCCTCTGCACACACCCACCTTGAGATCACTCTGTGTAGCTGGTACCATCCACTAGTGCTGGAGAACCTCTGCAGAAGGTGGCAATGCTAGTAGGAAATGAGAGATAACAAGGTGTGGAGCTGGATGAACACAGCAGACCAAGCAGCATCATAGGAGCAGGAAAGCTTGACGTTTTGGGCCTAGACCCTTCATCAGAAAAACCCTAACCCTAACCCTAACCCAGCATCTGCTAGTACCTTTTATCTCTAGTAGGAAATGGCCTGGCAAGGAATGGTGAGGCAACAATAAGGGCTCCTGCCTTATTGGAAATTAAAAAAAAAATACTTTGAAGGCTTGGATAACTGACTGGAATGTGTGAGGAATTGTGGCTTCCAGTGTTAAAGGCTTTGCAGGATCTGATAACTTTGGTGCTGCCAGTCTCCAGGCTGATGCTGATGCTGATGCTGCTGCTATCTCTCCAGCAGGCACAGTGCTAGAGAGTTATGGCAGGCTGGACGAGATAGCTCAATGTCGCCAAGCAGGGATCCTAGCAGCTGGAGCACAGAGCCGTCAGGCTTCCATCATTATCCCACACCCCAGCTCTCTCACCTCAGGTTTACTGGGACTCAGCCAGGCTCTCAGATAAACGAAAGGTAGATGATGACGACTTAAACTCTTTCTCAGCTACATCCTCCTTTTAGTTGGGAATTGTTTGCTGTAAAACAATGACAGTAGCTTCAGTGCTTCCCTAATAAGCTGCTCTCCACCAACTCCAGGTGAAAGAAATCTGATAACAATTTGAAGTGGATGTCTGAACAAGCTCGACTGAAGGAAACCTGTCACTGTAACTCAACAGAGCGAGTAGTTTGAATTGCCGTTGGGCAATGGGATTGATAGTCATTAAGGGAGATTTTAGAGCTAGAGTGTTATTGGTCCTACTTGATACATGCCAGGAATGTGTTCTTTGAGTTAATTGGATGTACTGTACTGTGGGGTTGAACTCTTAACTGAAATTCTGTGACAGTTTAAGCTGCATCCCATTGCAGCACTTTGATTATGAATAAATAATGTTTCAGGTCCTCGTTAAGATACTAAAATTTTAAGTCATCTGTTCAGATCAGTTATTCTTTTCCTTTGAAAATAATTGTATTTTTGTTAATACAGACTCTCAGTCTCCAATGGCATTTGAAAAGATTTCTTCTTCATGTAAATGTACCCTATTTTCTCTTCCTCTCCCTTGTGCGTGTCTGATGTATTTTGTTTTACTGGCAGGCAAGCAGCATTTGAGATTACTACGCGCTACTGTTCAAAGGAAATGGAGGCGTATGGGCAATGTGTGGCTTCCAACCCGTCCACTTGGCAGATGGACTGTCACCAGCTGAAAACCAGGGTCGCACAGTGCACATCATCACAGTGAGTTTGTTGGGGAGCGGGACCATTACCTGGACACTGCTGAATTGAGGATATGGGATGCAGCCTGGTGCTCCATGGGTAGCATGCTCACCTCTCAGTCAGAAGGCTGTTGAGTCAAGTCTCACTGCAGAGGCTAGGGCATGATATTTAAGCTAGTTGCTCAAATGTACTGTTGAAGTGCTGGATTGTCAGAGGTGCTTTTCTATTAGGTAACACATTAAATTCAAGCCCTCCTTCACCGTCAGATAGAAAAGCTGTCTCTTCTACAACTCATACCTTACGACAGTGGCTTCACTTCAGAACAGCTGTTTTGGAACATCCTATGATCGTGAAAGGCACATTGTACATACAAGTCTTTTTGTCTAATCTGATCAAAACCTTAGCATAATTTATGTTTCTTCTCTAAGTATCTAAGTTTTCCAAATAAAAACCGAAGGAACTGTGGATGCTGTAAATCAGTAATAAAAACAGAAGTTGCTGGAAAAGCTCAGCAGGTATGGCAGCATCTGTGAAGAAAAAAATCAGAGTTAATGTTTCGTGTCTGGTGACCCTTCCTCAGAAATGGGTTCTGAGTAGGGGTTACCGGACTCGAAACGTTAACTCTGATTTTTTTCTTCTCGAATGCTGCCAGACCTGCTGAGCTTTTCCATCTAAATTTTTCAGCTCCTTGTTCTACACCTTTCAACTATTCCCACTGGTTAGCTTCCAAATGCCCGTCACATCCTTTCAGAATTTTAGAATACCAGTTTTTCAACTAGTTAACTGCATTGTTCGAAGAAAATAAAAACCACTGATCGTTGTCTTTGGTAAAATTGAGAGTTTCATTTGGTACTTTTACAGCCTTATCAACCCAAGGTACTGCCTGGAAAATCAAATATACACCTCTTCCCCCAAAATTCTTCTGCTGTCTCAGCCTACTTCCAATTTACAATATAATTAGTGCTGCTGCTACTAAACAAATTGCATCATGTCAGACTTACCGATATTGAATTCCATTTGCCATTTTGTTTTGCAAGTAAGAGTGGGAAAGGAGGGCTTGAACTTGATATGTTATCCAACAACCAAGCACCTCTGACAATCCAGCACTCTGTCAGTATATTGCAACAGTCATATCGTGCCATTTTTTAGCATGTTCTATCCTCAGCTTATCAACATCCTTTGCTGTTTGATCTTCCCTCGAATTGACAGACTTAATTTGGTAAGTTCTACAAATGTCACCAACACTCCTGCTTATCCTGTAAGCAAATCTTAGAGCTGTCCATATACAGACATGGCCACAGCACTGAACCCTGCAGGATGGCCCCTACCTCCCTTTAAATCCATATGCCTTTGCCTTCTCTCATAATCTATTGTAACTTCTCTGCATCAATTAAATCAGCATTACAGACTAACATCTATATATCTGCCAACTTTTTTTCCTGAATGCAACGTGATTAATAAGGTGATGATAATCAGATAATTTCTGTTCTGTTCTGAGGAAGAGTCACTGGACCCGAAGCGTTAACTCTGTTTTCTCCTTCGTAGATGCTGCCAGACCTGCTGAGCTTTTCCAGCAACTTTGTTTTTGTTCCTGATTTACAGCATCCGCAGTTCTTTCAGTTTTTAATTTGTATTTGTGTTGTTGATCGAAGGATAGATCTTCGCTAGAACACTGGCAATAGAGTCCCTACAGTGTGGAAGCAGGCCATTCAATCCATCAAGTCTACACCGACTCTCTAAAGAGCATCCCTCCAAGATCCACACCTTTACTCTATCCCTGTAACCCTGGATTTCCCATGGCCAATCCACCTAACCTGAACATCTTTGGACTGTGAGAGGAACATGGAGAAAACCCTTGCAAACATGGAGAGAATGTGCAAACTCCACACAGATAGTTGCCCAAGGGTGGAATCAAACCTGGGTCCTTGGAGCTGTGATGCAGTAGTGCTAATCACTGAGCCACCGTGCCACTCCTGCTCTTTGAAAAATTGTGCCATTCATCCATCTGAACAGGTAGACAGGGCCTCTCTTTAACATCTTAGCTGAAAGAGGACACCTCTGACCATGCTATCTCAATACTGCATTGGCGTGTCAGCCCTGATTTTTATGTGCTCCATGCCTGGAGGGGGACTTAAACCTGGATTCCATGGTCCAGGTTCCAGAGTTCCAGTTATACTAGAGCAGTTTGGCTGGAGGCGTAGCTAGTCCTGGGGCTCAAATTTTCAGTATTTTTGCTTGAATATTGTCAGAGCCTTTGCAGCAGCCAGTGTTTTCAGTAATTTCCTGATGTCATATGGTGTGAATCAAGTTGGCTGAAGACTGGCGTCTATCGTACTGGAACCGCCAGAGAAGGCCTGGGGTGGGGGTGGGGATGGGGATCATTCACTCAGGACTTTGCACTGAACATGATTGCTCCTTTTTAATCTTGTCTTTTGCATTAACCTACTATACTCCCTAATCATTGAGAATAGGGATGTTTGTGAATACTTCTTTGGTTAGCCGTTTCAATTTGCTCTACTATATCTGTAATATGTAGAATGCATATATTCCTGTGTTGGCATCTCATTTTTATTTTGCCTTGTGTTGATCCTAGCATAATCTCTTTGAACCAGGGTCAGTCCCTATCTTGATGATAGTGATCAAGTACAGGATATACTGGGCCATGAGCTTACAGGTTGTGGTCAAATACAGTTCTGCCCATGATGGCTCAATGTGTCTTATGGATCCCCAGATTCAAGATGCTAGATCTCTTCATGATTTGTCCCATTTAGCAGGGCGATAATGTCTCGTAGCTCAGGGATATTCTCAGTGTGGAGACAATTTGTTTCTACAATGCATTAGCAATGGTCATTCCTACCAAAGCTATCACATACAGATGAGTCTACAACAGTTAAATTAGTGAGGATGAACTTCCTCTCTTGTTGGTTTTCTCATCACCTTGTACAGATCCAGTCTGGCATGTCCTGGTTGGGCTTTTGAGCATTAGTCAACACAGCAGCAATGTCACCAGGCCACAGAGGCGTAATATGTGCCATCCATATATTGCACTGCAGCAATTTACCCAAAGCTTATCAAGATCACCTTCCAAATCTGTGATCTCTGCCACCTGCAAGGACAAGGGCAGATGTTTCACAGGAACTCCACAGCCTTCAAGTTCCTTTCCAAGTCCCTCACCATTCTTTCTTGGATATGTGGCATAGTTTCTTCATTGTTGGGTCAAATTCCATTGCAATGGTTTGTAAGATGGCTCAGCGTCACCTTCTTGCAGACATATTAGAATGGACAATAATCATAGCCTTGGTGATGACAGCCAGATACCATGAATGAATAAAAAAAGGAGTAGGAAACCCCACGGTTTTCTTTAAATATTTGCAATTTATGCAACAGAAGCATCAAAGGTTTAGTTTGTACTTGTTATTTTTAATCATGTGGGATTGCTGAGTTGTGAAACATTGGAGTTGTTGGTCATCACATTTAAGGGAAAATGGGAAAACTGCAAAGGTCCACAAGGGAAAAGTAGAAAAGAAAGATATGTTGATAGGGTGAGATGAAACAGTGTGAGCAGAAGCTTAAACACCAGCTTAGACTAATTTGTGGATAGGCCATACCTGGGAAATTTTACACAGAGCCAGGTGGTCCCAGTGTTGTAGTGTACTGAACAGGTTGGCTCAAAGTGCAGCTAGTTTTGGAGTACAAGTCCTCAGTACTATTGTTGGAATGGGCCGTTAGTGTTTAGTACCATTAGCCATCTATTGATATCACATGGAGTGAACGTAATTGGTTGAAGACTGCTATCTGTTGAGCTGGGGACATCAGGAGGAGGCCAAGTTGAAATTATTTGGCAGTTCCAGCTGAAGATGAATACAAATGATTCAACTTTGTCTTTTTCACTGGGGTGCTGACATCCCCCATTGCTGGTTTTTCTTTTATGAAACCATGTTGACTCTGTCCATTGCACTAAAAGCTTCTAAGTATCCTGCTATAATTTCCTTAAAAGTTTCTAGCATTATCCCTGAAACAGATACTAAACTACCTTGCCTGTACCTGCCTACTTTTTGTCTCCTTCTGACGTTCCAGAATCAAGAGCTTAGTGGCAAATTCCATCCCATGCTATTCCAGAAGCCACTTCTTTTAGAACCCTAGGATGAAGTCTATCAGGGCCTGACTTGTCAACCTTTATTGTAATTTTTTATTAGTGTCTTTTCCTTGGTATTTGTGGTTTAAAATTCACTCTTTACTCTGGAGTTAGTGCACAATTACTGCATTTGAGTTTTCCCTATTTTTATTTTGAAATATAGAAAATAGATAAAGGAGTAGGTCTTTCAGCCATTCAAACCTGCTATGTTGTTCAATATGATAATTGCTGATCATCCATTTCAGTCCCCTGTTCCCACTTTCTCCTCATACCCTTTGATCCCTTTAGTCTTAAGAACTCTATCCAACTCCTTGAATGCATTCAGTGTTTTGGTCTCAACCACTTTCAGTGGGCAAAGAATTCCGCAGGCTCACCATTCTCTGGGTGAAGAAATTTCTCGTCAACCCAGTCCTAAATGGCCTATCTCATATCTTCTAAGCATATTTTAATATTTCTTACACGTCCTAAAGATGTGGCTGCCCTTTTTCCCTGTAGGTTTTCTGTAAGTTGTTTTCCTTCTATTTTGGGTCAGCTTGTTTACTACGTATCCGTCTTCCATGTGTATCTTGCTTAATTATTATTCATTGCTAAAAGTGTTCCATTATTCCTGTTTCACATGTAAAGACTGTCAACTTGGAATTTGTTTTTTGGTTTAATTAACAAAATGGCTTTTGGGAAATTGCCAACATATAAAGAGTTTTCGTCTCCACCAGTTTTCAAATTCTCAACTTTTCGAGTCCAAGTTGCTCCACACTATCCAGGACAAGCACCCTGTTTGTTTGGCACCCTGTCCAGCATTTTCGACATGCAAGCGCACCATCACTGCAGCAACTCATTCCTTTTACAGCATCTTCCAAACCTGTGACCTTTAATATCTAGAAGAACAAAAGCAACAGATACATGGGAACACCACTCCCCTCAACAACGAGCTCCCCTCCAAGTTGCACACTATCCTGACTCCCTTCCTTCATAGCACTGTGGGAGTTCCTACGCCATATGGACTGCAGCAGTCCAAGAAGGCAGTTTACCACCATCTTATCAAAGGCAATTAGAAATAGGCAAAATAAAAATACCAACATCCCATGAACGGTAGCACTTCTTCACGTAACAGTGGTGGAAATGTGGAATTTCCTCCCCCAGAAAGCTATGGGCACTGCAGCAAATTAAGCTTTCAGGGCTGAGATTAATAGATTCTCATTGAGTTTGTGTATCAAAGGGTTGGTTGGCTCACATGGTTAGTGTGTACTGCAGGATAACCTGCTTCAATTCCATACCAGTTGAGATCATCCCTGGTCGCGCCTCACAACCATAGCATAAGCTCACTTAGCAGCCCTCTTGCGTCCTTAATGTAATGTGACAAGACAGAATGATAGTAAGCTAGATAAATTGATTTGTGTTCAGAAAAGCTTGCTTACAGTTTCAGCAGGGGATAAGCAAGGAATATTGGCTTTTGAAATAAAGGGGATGGAGTATAAAAATAGGGAAGTCTTGCTAAAACTGGTCAGACTACAACTGGAATACTGTGAGCAGTTTTGGCCTCCAAATCTAAGGAAAAATATACTGGCATTGGAGGCAGTCTAGGGAAGGTTCACTAGGATGACCCTGAGTATGGAGGGACTATCTTATGAGGAGACGTGGAGTGCGTTAGGCCTCTACTCATTGGTGTTTAGAAGAATGAATGGTGATCTTTTTGAAACAGGGAAGATTCTTAGTGGATTATGTGGTAGATGCAGAGAGGTTGTTTTTCTGTCATGGGAGAGCCTAGGACCAGGGGCCATAATCGCAGAGTAAGGGGTTGCCCTTTTAAACAGAGATGAGGATTTTCTTCTCTGCGATGATAGTAAATCTATGGAATTATTTATGGTAAAAGCTGGGTCATTAAGTATATTCAAAGCTGAAAGACTGATTTTTAATCAGTAAGGAAATTGAGGGTTATGGGAAAAAGGCACGAAAGGAATTGAGAATTGTTGGATCAGCCATGATTGCATTGAACAGCAGAGCAGACTCAATGCACTGAATGGCTTGCTCCTGCTCTTTCATCTTATAGTGTCATACAAGGCTCATCCTGTTGCTATTGGCTTACCTTCTACATAGCATGTGCAGTAAGGATTTTACAGAGTCCCAGAATGCTTTCTCACTGAGGATTTACAGTTCTGATTGACATCCAGGATGTGGGACACCTGATAAGCATTAGGTGATTTGGGCTTAGGGATCTATCAAAGAAGCTGGGTGTGTTGGTGAGTCTGTATTCAATCCTGGGGCTGGAGCTAGCTGCCATCCTTCAAGTGGGTAAAATCCAGACCAGCCATGATCACAACAGGTGAAAGTTTGGGAACTGGTTGCCTCATGGACTTTGTGCTTTGAGGTGTGCAGCATGGGGTGGTAACAGGAAATTGACTGGAGAGTTGGGAGAAGCACCTTGGAGACCAAGAATACAACAGTATGTGGACAGATAGCAGCAGTAGGTAGAATTAAGTGGACACACTGTAGCATTTTAAAGCCCAAAGTGGGCAAGGAGAGATCTGTGTCAGCCCATTTGGTGCAAATCACATGGCTACTAAAAACAAGACTGACTGAGGCAATGCAAAGAAAACCATTGTTTACCTGGAGGGGAAGGCATTGGATTCTTTGAACAAAAATTAACTGGTAAATTGATAAATAATGACTTAAGACATCCACTGGTGTGGCAGACCACTGTGACTTTGTGTAGGATTCTAATATTCCTGAATTGTTCCTGAGATGATCCCATATAATGTTTATACCTGCTCAGATTTCCACAAAACTGCGTCTGGCTGTTAGAGCTCGGAACTGACTTCTTGTCTTGTCTTTTACAGCCCAGTCATTCAGAAGATCCGTGCAGAATGTGCAGAGCCCTTCCTGGCTTTTGAGCAGTGTTTGAAGCAGAACCAATCTTCTGTCATGAATTGCACAGACCATGTCAATGAGTTCCTGGCCTGTGCGGAGAAGGTCAAAATGCCAGCTTTAGGTAAAAGAATTTCTCTAATTGAAAGATGTTACAATTCCGTTGAAGGTCAGTAATTGCAATGATGCAGTTTGGTACTGCAAATTCTTCATTGTCAGAGGTGTCCTCTTTTAGCAGAGGTCCCATTGCGACAAATAGCGAATTTGAAGTCGTAGTTCAATTCAAACAACATTAGGACAGTCCATACAAACATTCAAATTAAGAGCAAGAGTAGACCACTGAGGCCTTTGATCCTGCTCCTCTATTTAATAATATCGCAGCCCATTTGATTGTCACCTAAACTCCACATTTCCACCTACCCCCAATAACCTTTCACCCCTTTTACTTACCAAGAATCTTCACAATATTCAAAGGTTCTGCTTCCTTTGAGGAAGGACATTTCAATCTTCTGGGAGAAAAACATTTTCCTTATCTCTGTCTTAAGGTGGTGGTGTTAACATGTATCTGCCGAATTAGATGCATGTGAGATGCAGCGTGCCCTTCAGTCAATTGTCCAAATAGGTAGCATTCACATGTCAAAGTAGTGTGGTGTTCTGTAGGAGTTGCCTCAGTTAGTGCTTATTAGGTGTCCCACATCCTGGATGTCAATCAGAAATGTAAACCGTACTGGACTTTTCCTTTATATCACCCATCCATTGCCTAGACACTCAGGCAAATCTTAGGGTGAATACTGCCATGCCATCTAAGATTAGCTCGTCAGCCTGACTCAGAAACTTACTTTGTCTAAGTCACTCAGCTACTTACAAAATAATATCAGAGATAAAAGGTACTGCAGATGCTGGAGAATCCGAGATAACAAGCATGGGGCTGGATGAACACAGCAGGTCAAGCAGCATCATAGGAGCAGGAAAACTTGACGTTTCGGGCCTAGACCCTTTCTGATGAAGGGTCAGTTGGGCAGTTGGAACCAAGGGCAACAGATACATTGAAACACCACCGCCTGCAAGTTCCCCTTCAAACCACTCAGCATCCTGACTTGGAGATATTTTGCTGTTCCTTCAGTGTTGCTGGGTCAAAATCTCACAATTCCCTACATCCACGAGGACTGCAGCAGTTCAAGGACACAGCTCAAGACCACCTCCCCAAGGGCAGCTAGGGATGAGTAGTAAATACTGGCCCAACCAATGACACCCACATGCTATGAACAAATAAAACATGCAGAGGAAGAGTAAAACAGTGCAGGAGACAGGACTAGGGTGGGGAAATGAGTAGGAACATGGCAAAGGAAATTTACCATAGAGATTGGTGATTTTTGATTCTTTCCCCTCATTCTACCCATTTAAACTAAAGGGTATAATTTTAAAGGAGGTGTAGGAACAGTGAGGCACAATGTGCTCAAGTCTTTGAAAATGCCAGGAAAATTTGAAAAGGCCATTAACAAAGCCCAAGGAAAGCTTAGCCGCCTTGCTTTTATGATTCATGTGTCAATTTATGAGGCTATGTTAAATGTTTGTAAAATAACAGTGAAGCAACAGAAGTTGTGTTGTAGGCTTGCTAGGCACTGCCTTTCAGGAACAATGCTGATGCTTTATCTCCTCCTTTAACCCTTTCTGTCCCCTTACGTTGGCCCCTTAAAATATCCTTCCTCGTATCCGTCAAAAACAGCCCCCCCTTCACCAGCACCACCATCACGACCTCCACCACTACCACCCCCCGCCACCCACCCGCCTCATCATCTTTCCAAACTTGGATTAGGAGTGGATTCTGGATCCATGATCAAGGAATGAGGCCTCGAGCCTGATTCCCACCTGCCGCCGATGTCATCAGTATCGCTGACATCTTCAAATGTGCTGATTTGGTTGCCATCTATTTTTAAGACTACCAGACCATTTCAGAAAGAGCAGACTTTCACAGGAGGCCTAATGTGCATGCTCCATGGTGTCAGAAAGTTCTGCCTGAGGCTTTAGGAAGACCACAAAGGAGATTTATTAGAATGAACCTGACGTGAGACACTAACTATTGGGAAACTAAAGCTGGGGTTGTTCTCCTTATAGATAGAGGAGGTTATGGAGAGATTTGAAAAATATGTTCAAAAGCCTGGTTTTTGGTAGAATAAATAAGGTGAAATTGTTTCTGGTGATAGAAGGATCAGTCATCCTGAGGTGTTGCATTTTGGTAAGGCAAACCAGGGCAGGATTTACATAGTCAATGGTACAGCCGTGGGGAGTGTTATACAATAAAGAAATCTAGGGGTACAGATTCATAGCTCCTTGAAAATGGAGTCACAGGTAGACAGACGGTGAAGAAGGCTTTTGACATGTTGCTTTCATCGGTCAATGCATTGAGTATAGGAGCTTGGACGTCTTATTGCAACTGTATAAAACGTTGATGAGGCCACAGTTGGAGTACTGCGTGCAGTTCTGGACACCCCACTATAGAAAGGATATTACCAAAGAAAGAGTGCAGAAAAGATTTACTAGGATGCTATTTGGACTGTAAGATTTGGGTTATTAGGAGAGGTTGGATAGGCTGGGACATTTTTCACTGGAGCATAGGGGGCTGAGGAATGATCTTATAGAGGTTTATAAAATCATGAGAGGCATAGATAAGGTAGATAGTCGACAGCTTTTCCCTATTGTAGGGAAGTCTAGAACTAGAGGGCATAGGTTTAAGGTGAGAGATACAAAAGACTCCAGGGGTAATTTTTTTCACACAGTGGGTGGTGAGTGTCTGGAACGGGCTGCCAGAGGTAGTGGTGGAAGCAAATACAATTTAGTTATTTAAGAAACATTTAGACAGATACATGGATGGGATAAGTATGGAGGGATATGGACTAAACACAAGCAAATGGGATTAGTTTAAATTGTGAAAACTGGTTGGGCCAAAGGGCCTATTTCCATGCTATAGACCTCAAAAGAAAATCAGAGTATACAGATTTAGGGTGTCTGTCAAGTGAACTGATGGCGACATTAGAAAAGAAAATAACACAGTAAGTTGTTGCAATCTGGAATTAACTGATGGAAAGAGTAATTGAAGCAGACGCAAAGAATACCTTACAAAGGGAATTGAATAGTAACTTGAAAGAGTATATTGACTGAGCTATGGGGCAAGAACAGGGGAGTGGAATACATTGGGTAGCTGTTTCAAAGAGCTGGCACAGGCATAATGCATCAAGTGCTGACTGAATCATTCTATATTTTATTAGTTGTGCCTTTGTTCTAGTGCTTTATATAAACTCTTATATAGAGGACACAATCAGTGCTGGTGAGTAATGGCTGTGGTTTAGATAGCAAAATTATTTGTGTGAAGTTATTGTTGTGACACCAAAAACAAGGTCAGCCAGTTAGTTCCCGCAGCCAAGAGTCTTTTTTTGGTCGTAGTATAGATTGGTTTTCCAGCAGGGAATGGCAGGATGTGGGCTTTTTGCCAGTGACCCTTAACACAATGGCGCAACTTGAATGGGTCAGTGTGAAGACATATAAATCGCAAAGCCAGAGGCTGCCCTGTAAGGAGCAAGAGGCACTCGTGAGAGCTGCTTATCTGCTTGCCAAGTTAACTTCTCCGAGAGAAAAGAATTCCTCAAATTGGAAGCTAACACTATTCAAAGGTTAGAAGTTTGTCCATTGATTAAAATTGAACATTTATAGAAAAATGTAACTTATACACTTAGCCAAAGCAAACATAAGGTTCAGCCCTAAGTGTCAGTTTTATTATGTTTCATGAATGGTTTCTCACCTCAAGCCTTGCACATTTTCTCGTCGTGTTATACCAAACTAATCTTATTAACTACTTGACGAGGCACCCCTTTAAAACCCAGGAGGGCACCGTGTGTCCTGGACATGGCAGAGTAGGAAAAATTAGTGCCCCACTTTGCGCACAGGGGCCTAAATGTAGTTGGGGATTTAAATGAACCTAATACTGTAACATCACGGTTACAGGCCAACTCCAGTAAAATAGGACAAGAATAGATTAAAAAAATAGATAGGGTTAGGGCAAATGCAATGAGATGAAGCTGTATGACTCTTATGGTCTGGAAGTCCTGTGTATGAGGCTTGCTATTCCCCCCTCACTGGGCCATCAGTGGAGACCACATTACCAGGCTGTGATAACAAGGTGTGGAGCTGGATGAACACAGCAGGCCAAGCAGCATCAGAGGAGCAGGAAAGCTGA
>JAHRHZ010000086.1:35297-65083 GCA_024137785.1 Ginglymostoma cirratum | reverse complement strand
CTGTGTTCATCCAGCTCTACATCTTGTTATCTCGGATTCTCCAGCATCTGCAGGTCCTACTATCTCTGAAACAACATTACCAGGCTGTGCCTGCTTTTTCTGAGGTTGCCAAGTCATAGTACAATTCAAGTGTGTCGTTCAGATTAAATGTATAACAGTGTATACCATCACCTTGATGCAGTTGCAGCATATCAGCGAGATTCCTTTGACAGCCCTTTCTCTAAACGCTCAGAGTTCAACATCAAAGGTCAAGGGCAGCAAGCACTTAGTAACATGACCACTAGCAAGTTCCCCTTTTTAAGCACACCATCCAGAATTGGAATTAGACATAGACAGACAAAGTCATACAGTGCAGAAAAGGCTCATTGATTCTTTCCTTCACAGTTACAGGATCAAAATCCTGGCACTCCTTCCCTCACAGCAACGTGAGTGTACCTATATCACATGGTGGTGAGCCATCATATTGAAATGCGGCAGTCCGTTACCTCAAGAGCAATTAAGAATCGCTAACAAACACTAGCAGCATTAATATCCCAGTATTTCTCACATTTTAAAGACCCTCTGTATGTTGTAGTCAGAGGGCCTATACTGTTGTCTTTGATTCTTTGTGGTGGCTACCCCAAGATTCACTGCACATAGCCATGGAGACAGTAAGGACTGCAGATGCTGGAAGCTAGAGTCAATAAATGTGGAATTGGAAAACCAGAGCAGGTCAGATAGTATCTGAGGAGCAATGTTTTGGGCTGAAACCCTTTATCAGGACTGGGGAGTGGAGCCCAGAAATAAATAGAGGGAGGGGTTTGGGGCTGGGAGGAGGGTAGGTGGGATGGGGTTGGGTGGATGCAGTGGGAAGGGTGGGGCAGTTGGTGAGTCGGAAGATGGACAGTTTGGGGTGGATGGAGAGATTTTGAAGTTGGTGAAGTCAATATTCAGGCCATTGGGCTGTAAGCTCCCAAGGTGAAATACCAGGTGCTGTTCCTCCAGTTTACATTTGGCCTCATTCTGACAGTGGAGGAGGCCAAGGATGGACATGTCACCAGGGGAGTGCCAGGAGGAGTTAAAATGGATGGCAACCGGAAGATCGGGTTGTTTGGTGCTTGCAGAGCACAGGTGCTCCGTGAACCAGTCCCCAAGTCCTGTGTTTGGTCAGTCTGATATAGAGAGCACATTGGGAGCAAAGCATACAATAGATAAGGTTAGATGAAGTGCAGGTGAATCTCTGCTGGATTGGGAAGGATTCTTTGGGGCCTTGGACAGAGGTGAGAAGGAAGTTGGAGGGGCAGGTGTAGCACCTCCCATGGTTGCAGGGCAAGGTACTGGATGTGGTTGAGGGGTTGGTGGGGAGTGTGAAGCTGATGAGGGAGTCGTGGAGCTGAACAGTCCCTGTGGAAAGCAGACAGAGGTGGGGGGGGACGTATCCTTTTGGTGGTGGGGCCTGATTGTAGGTGGCGGAAATGTCGGAGAACAATATGTTGTAATCGGAAGTTGGTGGGTGGTATGTGAGGACTAAGGGGACTCTATCCTTGTTGGCGGGGGAGAGTTTGAGGGCAGAAGTGCGGGAAATAGGGCATCCTTAATACAAGAGGAGGGGAAACTACGGGCCCTAAAGTGGGAGAATATCTGGGAGGTCCTACAGTAGAACCCCTCACCTGGGAGCAGATGTGGCGGAGACAGAGGAATTGAGTATGGGATAGCATTTTTGCAGAAGGATGGGTGAGAGGAGGTGTAGTCTAGGTAATTGTGGGAGTCAATGGGTTTGAAATGGATGTCAGTGGTGAGTCAGTTACCAGAGATAGAGATGGAGATGGAGAGGTCCGCAGAGGGGAGGTTTCAGAAATGGTCCATGTGAATTTGAGGGCAGGATGGAAAGTGTTGGCAAAGTCGATGAACTGTTCGAGCTCCTCGCAGGAGCACAAGGCAGCACCAATACAGTCATCAATGTATTGGACAAAGAGGTGAGGGATGGTGCCAGTGTAGTTGTTGAAGAGGGGCTGTTCCACAAATCCTACAAAGAGCCAGGCATAGCTTGGGCCCATGTGGGTGCCCTCAACCGCATCTCTCCCATTCCCTGTGCTTCTGCCCCCAAACCCTCTTCCTCCCCCCCCCCCCCACAACAATAAGGATGGTGTCCCCTTAGTCCTCACATACCACCCTACCAACCTCTGATTACAATGCATCATTCTCCGATATTTCCACCACCTACAATCAGACCCCACCACCAAAAGGATATTTTCCTCCTCACACCAGTCTGCTTTCCGCTGGGTCCGTTCTCTCCGCGACTCGTTTGTCAGCTCCAACGTTCCCCACCAACCCCTCCACCACACCCGGTGCCTTTCCCTGCAACCACAGGAGGTGCTACACCTGCTCCTACACCTCCCCTCTCACCTCTGTCCAAGGCCCAAAACAATACTTCCAAATCCAGTAGAAATTCACCTGCACTTCATCTAACCTTATCTACTGTTTCCGTTGCTCCCAATGTGCTCTCCTCTATTTTGGGGAGACCAAATGCAGACTCGGGGACCAGTTCACAGAGCACCACCGCTCTACACACACCAACCAACCCGACCTTCCGGTTGCCATCCACTTTAACTCCCCCTCCCACTCCCCTGGTGACATGTCCATCCTTGGCCTACTCCACTGTCAGAGTGAGGCCAAACGTAAGCTGGAAGAACAACACCTGGTATTTCGCCTTGGGAACTTATAGCCCAATAGCCTGAATATTGACTGCATCAGCTTCAAAATCTCTCCATCTCCAACTCACCCAACCACTCCACTCTTCCCACTGACCAACTGAAATAACCACCAACCTTTCTCCTTCCCACCTACTCTCCCAGCCCTACCCACCCCCTCCCTTTATTTATTTCTGGGCTCCCCTCCCCAGTCCTGACGAAGGGTTTCGGCCTGAAACATTGATTTTCCTACTCCTTGGATGTAGCCATGGAGCCTAGAATGTGACAATCTGTAACCCTTGGTCACCAGCAGTTCCCTGTGCTGGGAGGCAGATAAACAACAATTGAGCTGATGGCTCTCTGAGAGCCGTTGGTGATTCTATTGGTGTGTGGCACTCGGGGAATGTCTGTAGGGCTGTGTTGTGGATTTGCTGAAGATGAACCTGAACAAACCACTGTATTTTTCATAAACAGTAACATCATTATAGGCTCATAATTAATTTTAAGGATGGTGGTGGAGCAGTCCTTGTGCCGCAGGGGATAGTGCCCAACCTCTGAACCAGATTCTAGGACTTGACAGCCAAGGAAGGCACAACCCCAAAGGTGACCGTATAGGTTGAGTGTCGGCCTGCAAATCCTGCCGACATGTCTCGGGCAATAAGAGTGGCAGAGATTTCTGTTCAGCCATTATGATTCCATTCATTGGAGAGATTATCATCAAGGCACAGCGGCTGTTTTGCAAATTCCGGAAATGGGTGGTGGACGCCAGAGGCACTGACACTCTGAGTGTGAATGAAGGGTCCGAAAGGGAGGGTTCTTCACTCCCTCAGCTAAACAATGTCTTATTTGAAAGTTTTGATGATGAGACAGTCTCTTATCTTAAGAGATGTGCCTCTCAGGACCTGTGATTGATGGTGACACTAGGTACATTGAGTAGAAAAGTTGTAAAGATTCTTCTCCCAAGTGAGCACGATATCCACTCAAAATAAGCCTTAAGGTCGCTAAAAATGTGTTATGTTAAAATACAATTCCATGGGATTTCATGATGCCTGGTTTATGCATGAAATCAGAAAACAGGCAATTTCATGGTTGGTGAAATCATAGGATTTATTAATTCCAAATAATATAGCAAATTAGTTCCTTTTAGTTGACAAAGAAACAAAAATTATGTTCAAATACATGATGTCAGCTGTGATTCTGGGTAGTACTCTCACTTTTATCAGAAGGGTGTGGGTTCAAACCCCATTTCAGAGAAGTAAGCATTTTATCTTGGTTCAGTCCCCACATGCAGAGCTGAGGGGGTGCTGCTCTGTCAGAGTGATGCACTTTAGAAATGAAAATGTGTGCCTACCCTCTCCGGGGAATGTGGACGTTGCCATGGCACTATAAAAGATGGGCGGGGTAGCTGTCATCTCCAGTATTTATTCCTTGACCAGCATCAACTTCCTGAGTTCTCTGCCAAAGGGCAAGACTAACCAGCAGTCCCACAACCCCCATGACAAGACAAGCAAGGGGCAGATCCCAGATACACCCTAGTTCAAACAGGTATTGAACCCCATGCTATTGGTGCTAATCTGAGCCAACTGCTGTGCCCCCCAGTGGCCATGGAAACTTACACATTTACATGCATGTTGTAACCTGGAGCCAAGGATAGCAATGATGGAGGCTCTTTCTGTTATGGATGGAATCCTAATGACTGACCAGAAATCTCTGCCACTCTTGTAACCTGGGGTATGTGTCAGGGGGATTTGCAAGTTGATATTTAACCTGTATGACCATTTTACAAACACACCATTTTTGGTCATGAAATCCTAATGTGGGATCTGAACCTGGAGCTTCTTGCTCAGAGGCAGGGGCACTACAATTATCATCATTAAAACTAATTATCAACACATTGTAATGCTGCTGTTGCGTTGTAGCCGCAACTTTGCTGTAGTGAGGATAATGTAGTAACCAGTGACTATACTCCCAAAGTATTTTGTTGTTTGTGAACCACTTTGGGATCTTTTGCAATCATGAAAGACGCTGTATCCGTTTGAAGTTTTTTATGTGCCTCTGCTGCTTTTGTCAACTCTGCACCTCATGATGCTGTCTGCTTTTGCTCCTAGGGGAAGCTGTGCAGCAAGGAATGTGAGGGTCTGGCAGGCTCGTTCTCATTGCTGCCACACATTCCACTTGTAGGCAGCTGCCCAATCAAGAGTCTTCCTGTGATGGGTGATGTGTGGCCTGACCAGTCAAGATTGGAAGAAGGAAGCAAAGGGCTGTGGACTTTTCTGTTGAAATTAATTTACATTTGGAATGATGTAGCGTTTAAATTAGAGCTTTTTCATAAAGGGAGGTGCTGTAAGAGCACACTGTTTTAAAAACATTTTAAAAGAGGAACAGTAATGGTATGGTAGTCCAAAGTTGTCAAGAGGGATGGTGGGGGTGGGGCGCAGACATGTCCATATACTGAGATAGTAGGAACTGCTGATGCTGGAAAATCTGATGAAGAAGGGTCTCGACCCGAAACGTCAACTTTCCTGCTCCTCTGATGCTGCTCGGCCTGCTGTGTTCATCCAGCTCCACAACGTTTTATCTCATGTCCATATACTTTCTGGTGTCTAGGGACCAGCATTTTATCCTCCAGACGATTGGAGCAGACATCTTACACAGAGTCCCCTATCTGGTTCTCCGTAACATTGGGCAGCACTCAATATTTGTGAAGTTATCAAGGATCAAGTTGCGAAAGGAAATCTTACTCTAACTTGACGTGGGATGCCTGCAAGAATACGTCACAGACATAGGTGACAGTAAATAGTGCAGTAAGTGGAAATCTACAACACCAATTTGAGTGTAATGTGAATGTACAGATTAGGAGCAGGAGTAGGCCTTTTGGTCTCTGTTGCCAGGTCTGCCCTTCAACAAGATCATTGCTGATCTATTGTGGCCTGTCTACATTCCAGCCTCCTCCGATAGCCATTTTGTTAGTGTACTACTCTCTGAGGACGAGAATTCCAAAGATTCTCAACCCTCTAAGAAAACAAAGAATCTCCTCACTTCTGTCTCAAATGGGGCACCCTTTATTTTTTAAATGTGTCCTCTGGATTGGCCTCTTCCACAGGGGAGGTGAACTTTCAGCATCCACCCTGTCAGGATTTCCCCCGGCGCTTGGTAGGTAAAGGTTCACATTAGTTTGGTGGTTCCTCTTTCAGCTTTTTTCAGATTACACAGAGTTGTAATGCTGATTAAACCTTTTCTGAGATGAAAATTTGTGAAAGGCAGATTTATAGCAATTACAGAAAGCTCATTACAGGAAGAATGACCATTAGAAAAGCTAGTCAAATAATGTGTGAGATCCACCTCATTCTCCTGGTACTTGCATGACTGACCAATGATGGAATTGTTGCAACACGCAACCTGCAGATTCAGATAAAATAGACTCAGGTGTGAGGCAAAAAAATTTTCCAAAGCCTGCATCTCCCTCCCAAATTTTATATCCTTATTGTGTACTCTTTTGAGAGATTTTACCTCTGTACTCCTAATCATTTAAGAAAGAGTTAAAAATACATTGGGAAGGACAAGCCTGTCTGGTCTTCTGGATGAGCAGTAATGGGCTGAATGGTCTCCCTCACCCATATCAATTTCGTGATCTGCACAAAACTAGTGGCTGCTTGAAAGCCAGACAAGAGACAAGTTCAGTCAAACTGAACAGCATACAGGTATTTTTATTAATCCAAATTGGCATATCACATATGTACATTTACCCATTTGAACATTTCCTGAAGAGAAGAAACATTGGCTTGGTTCCATTTAGCAAACATTGTCAAAGCACCTGGGGCGGCACGGCAGCTCAGTGGTTAGCAATGCTCCCTCACAGCGCCAGGGACCCAGGTTTGATTCTGCTCTTGGATGATTGCATAGAGTTTGCACATTGTGCCCATGTCTGCGTAGGTTTCATCCGGGTGCTCCGGTTTCCTCCCACAGTCCAAAGATGTGCAGGTTAGGTGGATTGCCCGTAGTGTCCAGGGATGTTTAAGTTAGGTGGGTTAGACATGGGGAAATGCAGGGGTAGGGGAATGAGTCGGGGTGGGATGCTATTTGGAGGGGCGATGTGGACTAGTTGGGCTGAATGGCTTGCTTCCATACTGTAGGGATTCTGTGATCAACAGCGAACAAAATGGTGCCATTCACTGACTCCATTTTGGTGGTTATGGAGTGGAGAGTGTAGAACTGGTGACTCTTGCCTATCTTCCAGCAGCTCTGCTGAGAGAGCCTTTAATTGTGATTTAGAAGCAGGGCACTTTCTCCAATCTCGAAACTACAATTCACATGGGAGAGGCATATCCCTCTGCATTCGAAGCCTAGATTTGGTAACCAGTCTTTGGCCTGTTCTCTTCATTGAATCTATCCAGCCCAATGTCTTGCCAAAACATGCTACTGAAGGACAGGTTGCAGTTGATTTGCATTGCAGTCCTGGAATATACAAAAAAAGTGCAGGAGTTGGTCGTTCAACCAGAAGGATAGCGACAGGGCTACATGAGAGAGTAGGAGTAGCATTAACACCAGCATCAGTAAGTTGGGACAAATGGCTCATTTCTGTGCTGAAAATACTTGCAAGCCTTTCCCGTTTTACTCTTGTTCTCTTCGCTGCCTCTTCTTCAACCTGACTCAGGCTTGATTCACATTTTGTGGAAACAAAAGGCAAGTGCCATGCCTCACTGGAGCAGCACAATGCAAATCAAACTATTCCTGGAATCATCATAAAAACTAAAAAGATTTTATAAAAGTGAACAGAATTCCTTGATTTATCTGCCTTAGAGCCAGCTTAACAAAAAGCAGGGACCAAGTTTCTGTATGTAGCAAGAATGACTATTACTTATGAATAGTTACGGGTAAACAAGTATGATTGTCAACATATACTTCTACTGTTTAACACTTTAACCCCTTACAAAACTCCATCCACACACATAAACAAGGTTAGCAAAGAAAAATAAACTGGCTTACTTCAGGATTAGGTTTTTTTTTAACTGAATGAAGAGGGACACCATCTTCCTTTTCAGCGACCTGAATACTTATGGTCCTATCATTCACACCCACAAGCTGTTCAACTACCCAGGAGGCAACCATGTAGTTGTTGGCAAGCAGATGGTCAGAAGTACAGAAAAATGAAAAGATAAATTCTTCATTTCTCACCTCCCCCTGCCCCTACCTTTTCCAATTACTACTTACTGTTAGACCAGTTAGGATGAATCACTCACAATCCATTAGAACAGGACCAAAGAGAAAGTTGGTCCCAAATGTTGCTTTGATTTTAATCTTTTCCAACTGTACCTTATATTTCTGATGTGTTCTTTCAGGACTTGGAGGTGTTGCTCAACTCTCCAAGAACAAATAAAAAGAAATCTGCCTCCTTTTCTTAGCCTTTAATTTCATAATTTGTGTACAATTGCTGCTGTTATTGAGACCTGAGTGAATGTACAAATTTCACTTATTGAAGAGCCATCGTTAGCTGGTTTGATGTGGTTATGGTAAGAATCTGAGTTGACCAATTTTAGCTAGTCTGAGAAGTCAGACAAGGGACTAGCTTCCAGTTTCAACTCTCCATTCTGTCCTGTTAGCCAGTTGCTAAAGGTGGTGAGTGAACCAACGTAACTGCCCCCTTGTTTGCTCATAGTGTCCCCAGAGGTAAGGAATTGGCCAGGAGACAGTAAGGACTGCTGATGCTGGAAGCTAGAGTCAGTAAAAGTGGAGCTGGAAAAGCACAGCAAGTCAGATAGCATCCGAGGAGCAGAAAAGTCAATATTTCTGGCCAAAATCCTTTATCAGGGCTGGGGGGAGGGTAGCTGAGATGGAGATAGGTGGATGCAGGTAGGGGGTTATTATGGTTGGTCAGTGGGAAGGGTGGAGCGGACAGGTGAGTCAGAAGATGGGCAGGTTGGGGGAGAAGAGATTTTGGAGCTGGTGAAGTCAATATTCAGGCCATTGGGCTGTACGCTCCCAAGGCAAAATATCAGGTGTAGTTCCTCCAGTTTACGTTTATGACATCACTCACCTGAATCTCTCACCCATCTCACTTACTCCAACCACTCCCCATCTGAACGCGCAGCCCTCTGCTCTCTCCACTCTAACCCCAACCTCAACCTCACC
Source organism: Ginglymostoma cirratum (assembly GCA_024137785.1). NCBI lineage: Eukaryota > Metazoa > Chordata > Chondrichthyes > Orectolobiformes > Ginglymostomatidae > Ginglymostoma > Ginglymostoma cirratum. The sequence goes on along the minus strand of JAHRHZ010000086.1, from coordinate 56,285 downwards.
TTCAAACCCTCTAACGAGGGATGCAGTGGTGATAATGCAAACTGATCTCTACATGGCTGAGGCCAGACGCCAACTATCTGACACCTCCTCCTACTGTCCCCTTGACTACAACCCCACTTCTGATCACCAAGCTGTCATCTCCCAGACCATCAACAACCTCATCACCTTGGGGATCTCCTGTCCACAGCCTCCAACCTGACAGTTCCCCAATCCCACTCTGCCTGTTTCTATCTCCTACCCAAAAACTATAAACCAGCACTGCCCTGGTCAACCTGTCTCTACCTGCTCCTTCCCCACTGAGCTCATCTCCTCCTACCTCGACTCAGTTCTTTCCCTTTAGTCCAGGAACCTATGTTCCGGATACAACCCATGCCCTCCACCTTTTGTAAACCTTTCAGTTCTCCAGCCCCAACACCTCATCTTCACCATGGACTTTCAGCCCGTGTACATCTGCAACCCCACAAGGATGGCCCTAAAAGCCCTCCGCTTCTTCCTCTCCTGTAGGCCCAACCAGAGCCCCTCCACCAACACTGTCATTTGCTAGGTGGAACTGGTCTGCACCCTCAACAATTTTTCCTTTCATTCCTCCCACTTCCTGCAAACCAAAGGGGTGGCCATGGGCACCTGCATGGGCCCAAGCTATGGCTGCCTCTTTGTAGGATTTGTGGGACTGTCCCTCTTCAACAACTACACTGGCACTATCCCTCACCTCTTTCTCCATTATATTTTCGACTGTATCGATGCTGCCTCGTGTTCTGCAAGGAGTTTGAGTAATTCATCAAGTTTGCTATTACCCTCAAATTGACCTGGACCATTTCTGACACCTCCCTCCCCTTCCTGGACCTCTCCGTCTCCATCTCCAGTAACCAACTCACCACTGACATCCATTTCAAATCCACTGACTCCCACAATTACTTCAACTACACCACTTTTCACCCAACTTCCTCCAAAAATGCTACCCCACACTCACAATTCCTCCACCTCCACTGCATCTGCTCCCAGGATGAGGTGTTCTACTCTAGGACCTCCTCGTAGATATTGTCCCACTTTAGGAATCATAGCTTCCCCATCTCTAGTATTAACAATGTCTTTCACCATTTCCCACACTTCTGTCCTCAAACCATCTCCCTCCAACAACAATAAGGATAAAGCCCCCTTAGTCTTCACATACCACCTCACCCACCTTCGATTACAACGCATCATTCTCCGACATTTCCGCCACCTATCAGACCTCACCACCAAAGATATTTCCCTCCCTACCCCAGTCCACTTTCCTCGGGGACCATTCACTCCGCGACTCCCTTGTCAGCTCCACACGCCCCACCAATCCCTCCACCACACCCAGTACCTTTCCCTGCAACTGCGGGAGGTGCTACACCTGCCCCTACACCTCCCTTCTCACCTCTGTCTAAGGCCCCAAACAATCCTTCCAAATCCAGCAGAGATTCACCTGCGCTTCATCTAACCTCATCTGCTGTATCCATTGTTCCCGATGTGGTCTCCTTTATATCAGGGAGACCAAATGCAGACTTGGGGACTGGCTCGCGGAGCACCTCTGCTCTACACACATCAACCAACCCGATCTTCTGGTTGCCATCCACTTTAACTCCTCCTTTCTCTCCCCTGGTGACATGTCCATCCTTGGCCTCCTCCACTGTCAGAGTGAGGCCGAACGTAAACTGGAGGAACAACACCTGATATTTCACCTTGGGAGTTTACAGCCCAATGGTCTGAATATTGACTTCACTAACTTCAAAATCTCTCCTCCCCCAACCTGTCCATCTTCCCACTCACCAACCGTTCCACCCTTCCCACTGACCAACCACAATACCCTCCCTACCTGCATCCACCTATTTCCTTCTCACCTACCCTCCCTCTAGACCCACCCCCACTTTATTTATTTCTGGGCTCCTCTCCCCAGTCCTGATGAAGGGTTTTGGTCCGAAATGTTGACTTTCCTGCTCCTCGGATGCTGACTGGCTGTGCTTTTCCAGCTCCACGTTTATTGTAATAATTTGATTTGAAGTTATGAGACTTCATGGTTAAGGATGGAGTGATCAAACACCTTGAGAATGTTCCACTAGTCAGAGTGAGCCAGGGTGGATTGAGAAACTCAAAGGCCAGGAACAGGACAGCATCATGGCAATTGTGCTGAAAGACTTGGGCTCCAGAATTGGCCATGACGCCCTGTTCCAGTTCATTTACAACACTGGCATCTAACTGAAAAACACAGAAATTTGTGTATATCATCTCCACGTCGAGTAGGGCAAATCTAATCCAGCCAATTACTATCGCGATAGACTCCAGTTTGATCATCACCAAACTGATGGAAGGGGTCATTGACAGTGCTTTAAACCAGCACCTACATAACAATAAATTGACACTTAGCCTCAATTCTGTATTGAACCATATTAAGTCAGTGGACTCTGGGGAGCACAAAGAGAAGATGGTGTTTTATGCGCAGCTCCCTGGAACTTTAATATAATCAAAGAGTGGGAAGGTTGATTGTCAAATTGTATTGTACATAAACAAAAACAGAAATTACTGGAGAAACTCAGCAGGTCTGGCACCATGTATGGAGAGAGGGCAGAATTAACGTTTCAAGTCCAGTGACCCTTCATCAGAAATGTATTGTACATAGCTTGATGATGGAAAGTCTTAAAGAGGCATGTAATTTAAATGCTAGATACTATAATGTGGCTTTAAGAGGATGATTAAAAAAAAATGAAATTATGGTCACAAAACAGTCAGATTCAAATCTCTGTGCTCAGTTTTACAAAAAGAGGATCCCTCAGATTTGAATTTGTAGGAAGAAAGCACCACAGGCAGTTTGGAAGTGTCAGGAGCAGCGAGGGCAATACATAGATGCACCACAATCCCAGACTGTCCTTTAGCTGCTGCCTGAGCTGCAAGATCAGCTTGAGAGTTACCCAAGGACACATCATCATTAGAATTAACATGGGCAGAACATCTTACAATGGCTAAGGCAGAGGGAAGTTGTATAGCCTCTGAATGAGCAGTGCATGCTTGACAGAGGCTCCTGAAGGGATGATGAAATCCTGTGCTTCCCAGACTTTGCCAATCATGGGCAACCCCAAAAGCATAACAGGAGTCCATAAAAATAGAGGCAGTTCTCCTTTCAACAAGAATACGTGCACGGGTAAGGGCAAAAGATTCAGCAGCCTGGGCTGAACATGTAGAGGGAAGTTGGGCTGATTCGATCACCTCGTGAGGAGTACAGACAGCATATCCAGATTGAAGGCTCCCGGTGGGAGAAGCCAAGCATGAGCCGTCCACATAATGTATAACATCAGGGTTAAGATGTGGATAATCTTGCAAATCAGGTCTTGGGAGGGTAGTGGACTGGATGACAAATTCGCAGTCGTAGGGTTGATGTTTGAACAGCGAATGACGGTGAGGGAGGGATCAGGCAGTAGAGAGGCCTTGAGGTGTAATACGGGTGGCAGTTAGGTGTTGGGTAGTGGTTCTAGTGAGTAAGGAGGTAATTGCATGGGGCACATGTAAGGTAATTTCATGGCCCAAAGTAATAGACAGAGACGATGTGACCGCGCTTTAAGCCTCCGCTGTAGACCTGAGGCAGGCAGGAAAGCCTCTTGCTGCAGGGTCTCGTAGGACATTGTAATATACAACAGGCTGGAATTTGTCACCATGCAACTGGGTCAGTACAGCTTGTGAAACGTCCTTTGACTCAAAAGCAAACAAATGGAAGGATTTAGTGTAGTTGGGCAGACCCAGTGCAGGGGATGAGTGAGTACAGATTTGAGACATACACAGGCTGAATCTGCTGCTGACATCCAGGTTTACTGATCCGGGGCTGATGGAATAATCAAATCATGCAAGGAGCGACTAAGTTCGGCATATCCCCACCATCATTCCCAATGAATGGATCAGGTCCTTCTTAGAAGTTGATCTGGGGATTTTAACGATAGGTACAACTCAATGACATGACAACAACCCCTTACTTCCATCTAAAACATGACCCAGATAAGTGACAGTGGTCTGACAGAGTTGGAGCTTCTCCTTATTTACTTTATGACCCATATCAGCTAGAGACTTGAAGAGAATAAGGCTGTCAGTTTCTGAAGATGGGTAGTCAGGGGAGGCAAGAAGGAGGCCATCCACGTACTGAATAAGGGTAGAGTTAGAGTCACTGGTAAAGCGAATGTCACTAATGTCCTGTTTCAGGGCTCATGACAAGATAGTGGGACTTCCAGTGTAGCCCTGGGGAAGCCGGGTCCAGGTCTATTGTTTACCCCAGTAAGTGAAAGCGAAGAGGTATTGCGAGTCCTCATGGATAGGGATGGAGAAGGATGCTCCACAGAAGTCCACAACAGTGTAGTATTCTGAGTTAGGTGGATTACAACACCCTGTTGGAGGAGGTCGGCAATTACAGGGACAATTCCTCCTCCAGCTTCTCAGCTGAGAGGATACTGGGGCTTTTGAGGACGTGGCTCAGACGTGGCCTACAGTATGCGTCCTACCTTGTTGGGACGGGTTGCCCACAAAGGACCGGGGACTTGTGCCAGTAGGTCCGAGGATTCTAAAAGGTGTGGGTCAAAGACGACAGTGTAACGCTCAAGTCTAGTTGTCAAAATATATTTACCAGGAGGTTCGAACACCAGTCATAGTGATTGATCGGTGAGGATTTCGAATGTCCCATCATCAGTTGGCAGAGAGGTTGTGGCAGTTTGTGATTGATGTCTATAAATCATAGAACCCAGATCCCTTGCCTCAGATCCACGTGCCACAGTGAGGGTACAGTGAGGTGGTACCAATGGAGGCTGATTATACAGTGCCTGGGCAATGGGGGATAGGATAAAAGAGAGAGCAACACCTTCCTTTCCAATATATAGACAAAAGCAATCATAAAGAAGGACTTGCCAATCTTGCCAGCCGCTCTTGCTTCGTACTCCCAATCTCCACCAGTATCATAAAATGCTGTACAGTGCAGATGATGATGCCATTTAGTGACGACTGGGATGTTGGATAGTAAGTGGGACTATCCCTGAGGGGTCTGGGAGTGACTGGGAGGGCAAAGGTAATGATATATCCCATGTCTGGGAGTGGCATCCCTATGGCTGCTGTTGTCGTGGTGCGGATTTGGAGAAGGTTTTGGAAATGGAGAAAGGCGTAGTATTCTCTGGGGACTTAAGGCCACTTTTACACATCCGACCCCAGTGACTCATGTGGCCACAAATGTGACAAGGGCCAATTGTCTCTCTCGAACTTTGACCACGGCCCCGACCCTTACTGGTCCATGGAGGCCTTTGGGGTGGGCGTCTGCCATCAGCAATAAAGATATGATCAGGCTTCTCCTTATTTTTCTGCTGCTGCATTTGTAATTGGAGCTGGTAATGTTGCAAGATGCTCAAGATCTTATTCAGATTTTTAGCTTCCCACCCAATACAAACAGTACAAAACATCTGTTTCATATGAGGTTGCAACCCAGTTACAATAATACGGACAAGGACGGGTGTCCCTGCATCTTCTTCAATTCCAGAATATTGTTCAAAAACAACGTTGAGCCACTCAACATAATCGCTGAGGTCTTCATCAATCTTTTGTCCAATCAACAGTTCGTGGATAACTCTCAACTAAGTGCCTTTTTTAAATCTTCCCAAAGTTTCCCCAAATGAGCTTCACTGTAAGGGTCCTCTGGCCAGTTACACTCTGCTTTAACTGAGTGTAAACTTGGTTCCAAGGCAACGCATCCATCATAAGATCCAAATCGTCTCGGTTTGGCTTATGACACTTATGCAAAATTTCTAATTTTTGTAGGAATTCCTCAATGTTGGTTTTTAGGTTTGGCATAGTTTCAACAATAGCCTGTAGTTCAGAAGGGGGTCCAAGGTTAATTGACCCGGTCTGGTTGGCCATCTGGGCCAGGGAATGTGTGCATGGGTGGTTGATGAATCAGTGCACCTCCACTTCTGGTTTGGGTAACGGGAATGTTTTGGAATAGGACCAGAAAATTCTCACTACCAAAATAACAGGTGTTGGTGTTGCCCCCGGTACCAGTGGGAGAAGTTGGTTGATTACTTGTTTTGGGACTTGCCGTATTTAGGGGATGGTAATATGGTGGAGGAGGGTTGGGATGGGTACTTGAATCTGCGACAGGGGCAGATGGATCATGAGTGTGCCAAGCCTGTTTGTCATAGATTGTACAGGTATGACAATCATCCCAGTCATGGGCCTGACCTTCATCATCCCTGTCAGGCCTCAGTCCAGACTTACTGGAAATCATCATTTTATCACAGTTCTTATTTGAACCCAGTCCATCATTACTTATGTTCTTTATTTCTATTTTCCTCAATGTGTTTACTTTTCCGAATTGACTCTTCCCTCCTTTAATTAGATTCTGTCTGCCAACTTTGAAAAGTTGACCATCCAATTTCTTTCTTCTTTCGTTTCTCACTTTGACTCAAAATCACACCTAATTGTTTCAAGCAATCGCAATTAAAAGTGCCATCGGGGTAAACAGCTTTTCTGTTTTCTGCATCCAATTTACCCATTTGTCAACAAATTTGACTGACTCGGGCCCACAATATGTCTCATTGGAGACACTGTTCCCCATTGGGATCACTTCGCAAAGTAAAATTAAATTTATAGTCAATCAGATTGCCGGAAATTTTAAACCCTAACAGTCCCTGGGTGTTGCATTACCTCACCGATGGGGCTCTAACCCTGTTGGAGAGGCAAACTGGCCGTTACCTCCCGGGGAGGACTTCTCCTCTCTCACGTTTATGGAGGCAACTTCTTACATAACTTCACTGAAGTTATAACTACTTCACAGAAGTAGAGCCTCTACACTGTGAGACCTCTTTTCCCCTATTTCTCTAGAGACTTCACTTTATTTACTCAAGTTCCTTCTTAATTCTCGGTCATAAGTTTGAAACTCCCTGTCAACACATGGCTGTTCACGGCTTACCTTGTACTTGGACACAGGGCAAGATGTTGGACCTCACTGGAAAAACAAACCACAAAAGGGATAAAATTCCCTCCCCTTTTATATGCCGCGACTGGTTCGGTTACCGGTGAGGCGTGGTAACTAGGCCTGTGCCTCAAGCCAGAGGGTTTGCCATCTCAGTGGAACCTCCAGGAAATACTGTCGAAGAAATAACCAGTCAAGTGACGATTTGTTGAACATTAACGAGTTTATTGTTTGCATGCAAGGAGAGTTGGCAAACAGGGTTACTAATAACAAAGCAATAGACTAGTTAATGTCTAACAAATTGCCACTTGACTATTCATTTCTTCGACAACAGCCAGCGCGAAATGTGGAATAAGAAACAGTCGAATGATGAAGGAACTTTGCCCTGCGACCATTGTTCCAGACGGACCATATTTAGATACAAACTCCAGTCAGCAGCAAAGCTGGTAGTGGTCCAAGCATCAAATTGCTGTGTCAGGCTGGGAATATTTTTCCTATTGCTCAAGAATCATTACTTATCAACACATGGCCATTAGTTTCTGTTGGTACAGGGTCCACAGATACGTGAAGAGAGGATATCTGATGGCAGAGTAGTACTAAGATCTTTGAACTTGTCAAGGGATTGCATTTGGTCAGAGAACACTTCCTGGGAGAGTTAAAGTTAGGAGTACAGCACTTGCTGGGGAATTAGCACTTACATAGGGAGGACGTTGACGGTTGATAGATAATTTGTCCTGGGTTAGGGGTTTATTTGAGAACCCAGAGGTGGCTGAAGAAATTGTCACAGGCTTGAGTTTGCCGTAAAATTTCCAAATTAGTATAAGATTGACATAAGATTAAGTTAGGGTACTTACTTTAGTGGATTTCACAGTTAAGGTAAGCTAGAAAACTAGAGTCTTAAAACTGTAAAGGGATTTGGATACATGTCAGATAGCTCAGTTAAACTGTCCAAGAACATCACGAGTCAAGAGACCAAGTTCAAGGGACCACTGAGAGAAAACCCAGAACTCCTTGCTCCTACAGCAAATTGAAATGTATTGACATTCTGTATTAAACCACGTCTCAGTTAGTCGGATGCTAAGTCATCATTTTCATTGCCCAATAAGCCTTGCTTGCCTTCTGTCTTAACAGCAGTGCTTTCAGCCAGTATGGTTGAGTTTTCTTACTCTGGGGTTGAGTAATGTACTTGTGGTTATGAGTGGACCACTGTCTCTGTGCCAGGGCATCGTGGCCTCAGAGTAATGTCCTAGACACAACCATCTTTAGCCACTTCACCAATGACCTTCCCTCCAACAAAAGATCAGAAGTGGGGATGTTCATAGAGTCATAGAGATGTACAGCACAGAAACAGACCCTTCAGTCCAACCTGCCCATGCCAACCAGACATCCCAAATAAATCTAGTCCCATTCGCCAGCATTCGGACCATTTCCCTCTAAAACTCTTCCTATTCATATACCCATCCAGATGCCTTTTAAATGTTGTAATTGTACCAGCCTCCATCACTTCCTCAGGCAGCTCATTCCACACATGTACCGCCCTCTGCATGAAAACATTGCCCCTTAGGTCCCTTTTAAATCTTGCCCCTCTCACCTTAAACCTATACCCACGAGTTTTGGACTCACCCACCCCAGGGAAAAGACCTGGTCTATTTACCCTGACCAAGCCCCTCATGATTTTACAAACATCTATAACGTCACCCCTCAGCCTCCAACACTCCAGGGAAAATAGCACCAGTCTGTTCAGCCTCTACCATTGCCTCAAACTTTCCAACCCTGGCAACATCCTTGCAAATCTTTTCTGAACCCTTTCAAGTTTAACAACATCCTTCCTATAGCAGGGAGACCAGAACTGTACACAGTATTCCAAAAGTGGCCTAACCAATGTCCTGTACAGCCGAAACATGACCTCCCAACTCCTATACTCAATGCACTGATCAGTAAAGACAGGCATACCAAACACCTTCCTTATTATCCTATCTACCCCTTTCAAGGAACTATGAACCTGCGCTCCAAGGTCTCTTTATTCAGCAACATTCCCCAGGACTTTGCCATTAAGTGTATAAATTCTGCCCTGATTTGCCTTTCCAAAATGCAGCACCTCACATTTATCTAAATTAAACTCCATCTGCCATTCCTTGACCCATTGGCCCACTTGATCAAGATCCTGTTTTACTCTGAGGTTATCTCCTTTGCTGTCCACTACACCTCCAATTTTGGTGTCACCTGCAAACTTACTAACCATTCCCCCTATGTTCACAACCAAGTCATTTATATAAGCGCTGATAAGCAGTGGACCCAGCATCAATCCTATGATCTGCAGTGTGCCACATGGATGGGTGCTGGGTCCGCTGCTTTTCATCACTTATATAAGGGATTTGGATGTGAGCGTAGGAGGTATGGATGTTTGCTGATGATTGCGCAATATTCAGTACCATTTGTGACTCTTTAGAGACTGAAGCAGTCCATGCAAACATTCAACTAGACCCAGACAAATTTCAAGCTTCAGCTGACTCTTCGCACGTAACATAGGTGCTAGGTAATGACCATCTCCAATAAGGAGAATCTAAGCATTTCCCTTTGACATTCATTGGCGATACCATCACTGAATCCCCACCACCAACATCTGGGGAGTTACCATTGACCATAAATTGAAGTGGACCAGCCATATAGATATACTGGCAAGAAGAGCCAGGAATTCTGTGCTGAATAACTCACCTCCTGATTCCTTAAAGCCTGTCCAACATCTACAAGACACAAGTCAGGAGTGTTATAGAATATTCCACACTTGCCTGGATGAGTGCAGTTCCAGCAACACTCACGAGAACTTCAACACCATCCAAGACAAATCAACCTGCTTGATGGGTGACCAACCCAGCAACCGAAATGTTCATTCCCTCTCCTGCCCAAGCACAGTGACAGCAGTGTGTACCATCTACAAGATGCACTGCTGCAAATCTCCCAGGCTCTTTTAACTCACCTTCCAAACCCATGACCACTTCCATCTAACTTGCTATCTGCCACAATCTGTTAGAATGCTGGCTCACTTCCTATTTTCCAACGTTTGAGGATAAATGTACTCTCCATTGCAGTACATTGTGCCGCTCATTTTAATTATGTCAAAAATAGTTCCTTTGGCATTTACAAAAGTAGCACTCCAGTGATCAGGGGATCAATGGGTAACCCTCCTTCCTCAGTAAAAGGCTATGGATTGAAGCCCCACTTCAGGGAGATCAGGATGAAATCCAGGCAAGCACTACAGTTTGGTACGGAGTAGGTGCAGCTTTGTCCAAACTTTTCAATGTAACACTAAACTGGGAATTTGAAAGGCCCCTTCTACCTCCCTACCAAACAGCACTGTGTAGGTGTCCCCAGACCCCATGGTCTGCAGCAACTCACCACCATCTTCTCAAATGCCGTAAGAGATGGGCAATAAATGTTGGCCCAACCACTGATGCCCATGTCCCACAAACCAATTAAAAAAGTGGACGGGGAGATCGGTTAGTGTCCTGGACCGCAGTAATCCCTTAGGCAGCGCTGTTAAAATAGGTGAAATTTTGGTTGTACAGATCTTAAACATTGCAAAAAGGAAAGTGGAAGTTGAAGCATGATGCCCCAACCAACCAGCACCATATTATCATTCTTTCTAAAATGGTGTATCTTTGTTCAAGTCTGTTTCTGCCATCCCAGTTCCAAATAAGTGCAAGACGGAAAGATTTAACTTTTAAGCGATGTTTAAAACAGATGACCTGACCATTGCTGATGATGGATGCAGCATTACAACAGAGACAATGCTGAACTCGCTGGGTAACGCACTTTACAATGACCTGCAGTTGTGACTGGTATTAAAGAAATAGGATTTTTGTAGCATTTGGGCCAGTGAAGAATGTACTTTAGAAACCATGTGAGATAGGGCCCTCCCCCTGAAAAACTTTAAGCTCTTCTCCCTACATTACCTTCAGTCTCCCACAAAGTCTGTGTTAACACTGAAAAATTTGAAAGAATTTTGACTGCAATGATTGACATTGGTTAAGAATTAAAGCAGTTTTCACTGCACGCACGCGCGCGAGCACACACACACACGCACACTGACCTCCACACACACACACGCGCACACACACTCACCTCCACACACACACACATGCACACACACTCACCTCCACACATACACACACACAGACATACACACAGTCACACGTGCATGCACACCAACACACGCACAAATACACACGCACACAATCAGACACACATGTGCACACATACCCTCGCACAAACACACACATGCACACACACACGCAAATACTCACAGACATGGTGGGTGGCACGGTGGCTCAGTGGTTAGTACTGCTACCTCACAGCACCAGAGATGCAGGTTCGATTCCACCCTTGGGTGACTGACTGTGTGGTTTGTATATTCTCCCTGTGTCTGCGCGGGTTCCCTTCAGGTGCTCTGGTTTCCTCCTGGCAGGGTAAGTGGATTGACAATGCTAAATTGCCTGTAGTGTCCAGGGATGTTTAGGTTAGGTGGGTTAGACATGGAAAATGTCGGGATAGGGGAATGGGTCTGGGTGGGATGCTCTTTGGAGGGGTGGTGTGAACTTGTTGGGCCAAATGGCCTGTCTCCACACTATAGGGACTCTATGACAAAAACACACAGACAGACTCTCTCTGTCACACAGATGCTCTAAAGTGTCTGTAGCTTTAGCCTTAAAGGGACAGCACCACTGCATGTGGTCTTGCTGTGGTAAAATCATTAGGTTTCTGTGATGGTCAGTGTCTTTCCAGTGCAGGTAAGTAAAGGAGAAGAGAATAAATCTGGAAAATATTTTGTTGTGTGGTTTTATGACCACACTTAAGAGTTTGGGTTCAAGACAGACTGGTTGAGGAGAAGGCAAGGTGAAGAACTGTCTTCAGGCCTCGACATCTTTGAGCCCATGTTTAATTGTATTTAGAATCACCATGCAATAAACAGATCAACAGACGTCAGGAGTGTGATGCAATACTCCCCACTTACCTGGATGGGGGCAGCCCCAACAACACTCAAGAAGCTTGACACCTTCCAGGACAAAGCAGCCCGCTTGATTGATACCACATCCACAAGTATCCACTCCCTCCACCACCGATGCTCAGTAGCAGCAGTGTGTACTATCTACAAGATGCACTGCCAAAACTCACCAAAAATCCTCAGACAGCACCTTCCAAACCCACGACCACTTCCACCTGGCAGATACATGGGAATACCACCACCTGCATGTTCCCCTCCAAGCCACTCACCATTTTGGCTTGGAAATATTTTGCCGCCCCTTCACTGCTGCTGGGTCAAAATCCTGGAACTCCCTGGCACTGTGGGTCAACCTACAGCACATGGACTGTAGCAGTTTACGAAGGCAGCTCACCATCATCTTCTCAAGGGGCAACTAAGGATGGGGCAATAAATGCTGGGCCCAGAGAGAAGAGGAGTCATGCTGGACTCGAAATATTAACTCTGTTTTTCTCTCCACAGATGCTGCCAGACCTGCTGAGTTTCTCTAGCATTCTCTGTGTTTGTTTCTTGTCTATTTGTCACCTCAATAACTAACAGGATCCTCCCACACTATGCTATTTATGCCCACTGGGGAGCTGCTTCATTACAATAAAGAAGAACAAAGGACAATAGAGCACAGGAAGGGGCCTCTGGATCACCAAGATTGCACCAACGCATGATGCCTTTCTGAGCTAAAAGGTCCATGTCCCTCATTTCCCTGCCTATTCATGTTACCTGAGAAAATGCCCTTTAAACACTGCTATTGTATCTGTCTCCACCATCTCCACTGGCAGCGCATTCCAGGCACTTCTGTGCAAAAAACTTGTCTCCCTTTTGTCCTTTAAACTTACCCCTTTTTACCTGAAGCCTATGTCCCCTGGTAATTGACGTTTCTACCCTGGGAAAAAGACGCTGACTATCCATGCTATCCATGCCCCTCATAATTTTGTAAACTTCTATCAGGCCGCTCCTCATCCTTTGACGTTCAAATGAAAACAAACCAAGTTTGTCCAATCTCTCCTCATAACTAATACCCTCCAAACAAGGCAACATCCTGGTAAACCTTTTCTGCACCCTCTCCAAAGCCTCCTATCCTTCTGGTAATGTGGCAACCAGAACCGTATGCAATATTTGAAATGTGGCCTAACTGAAGTTCTGTGCAGTTGAATTGCCAATGTTCATACTCTTTGCCCTGACTAATGATGGCAAGCGTGCCATATGCCTTCTAAACCACCCGATCCACTTCCAAGATTGCTCCAGCATCCTAAAGCCCTTACACCCCAGAAAGAAGGAGAGATTTGCATTTCTATACATCTTTCACCACCTGAGACTATTCCACAGCCCTTTACAGTCAACAAGGACTTTTGAAAATTAATTGCTGTTAAAACATGGAACGACAGCAAATTAATGCACAGGACGGCCTTTCAGTCACAATCAGATAACATCCAGGTAATCCATCTTATGCTGGTTAAGAGATAAATGTTGACCCGAGCACCAGGGAGAATGCTCCTGTACGTCACTGAAAGAGTTCGATGGAGGAGCTCACACCCACCCAGGGGACAGACAGGACCTCAGTTTAATCTCGCTTGCATAAGGCAACCCTGCCAAACTGTGCAGCACTCCCTCAGTACCGCACAGGAAGTGTCAGCCTAGATTCTGAAGGAGAGAAAAAATAAATTAACTGTCTAAAATATCAAAAGTTCACCGAGAACCAGTTTATTTATAGAAGATTACTTTTATGCTAAATAGCTGCAGAATATAAAACGATTGCAATAAAAAAGTCCAAAGTACAAAGGCATTCCAGATGATAAATTTGAGTCCTCAGGGTGTTGAAGGTTTTCAATATCCATAAAGCCCTGTCTGGGGAGAGTCCTTCATTAAGACACAATAATTCCACTTGAATGAAGTTTACCCATGTACAGCTTCTATTGAAATGTCAGGCTGACAGCAAAAAGCCGATTTTTATTACCTGTGTTCTGAGATGTGCCCCCTGGGGCCTTGACACCAAGTCCCTCTTCCAGCTGTAATGGTGCAGCCTGCATCTCACCACGGAATGGATTTGATTAAATTCATCATAGATTCACAAAAATAAACCACACGGGATGGCAGCAAAGATTGTCTCAGGCACCGAGAGGCATCTGATAGTGACTGCATTTGCTATGGCACTGTGCAACATGTCTACGAATGGAAAATACCGTTTGAATGAGGGACAGGCTTGGTTTTCAGAGAGACTTGGTTAGTGTGGGAGGTAATGATTATCTAAGACTTTTTAGGAATTCTCCACCCTCACGTTTTCACTCACTATTTCTAACTCATTTGTCGTATTTGACAAATCTGTGAAGAGTATTTGTAACTAACAGGGAAACCATATGAACCATTAAGGGAGGCATGGTGGCTCAGTGGTTAGCACTGCAGCCTCACAGTGCCAGGGTCCTGGGTTTGATTCCAGCCCCAGCTGACTGTCTGTGTGGAGTTTGCACATTCTCCCTGTGGGTTTCCTCCCACAGTCCAAAGATGTGCAGGCTAGGTGGATTGGCCATGCTAAATTACCCATAGTGTTCAGGGGTGTGTGGGTTATAGGGGGCTGGGTCTGGGTGGGATGCTCCAAGGGTTGGTGTGGACTTGTTGGGCTGAAGGGCCTGTTTCCACACTGTCGGGATTCTAATTATAGAACATTCTGCTGGGTGCCAATGCAAGAGGGGCCAGGGTAGGGATGGACCAGACCCCCACCCAGTCTCCTTCTAGGATTGTGACACACAGGAGCAGAAGTAGGCCATTCAGCCCATTGGGTCTGCTCTGCCATTCAATGAGATTATGGCTGATCTGATAATCCTCAACTCCACTTTCCTGCCTTTGCCCTGTAGCTGTGCACCCTGTTCCCAACTTGTGCCTGGGCCTTGATGCATTCCCCTGTCCTCTGCCTGGTTATGACACAGAAATTTGGATTGGTAGGGCGGTGCGGCAGCTCAGTGGTTAGCACTGCTGCCTCACAGCACCAGGGACCCAAGTTTGATTCCAGCCTGGGGCAACTGTCATGTTCTCCCTGTGTCTGCACGGGCTTCCTCCGGGTGCTCCAGTTTCCTCCTGTAGTGCAAAGATATGCAGGTTAGGGTGCATTGGCCATGCTAAATTGCCCGTAGTGTCCAGGGATGTGCAAGTTCGGTGGGTTTGTCTTTGGGAAAATGTGGGGTTATGAGGTTAGGCCGGGTCTGGGTGGAATGCTGTTCAGAGGGTTGGTGTGGACTCGATGGGCTGAATGTCCTCTTTCTGCACTGTAGGATTTCTGTGATGATATGGATTGACCCTTGGACAGAAAACAAAGAACGGGAAGGCTCATCCAAACACAGCAGGAAAACATAACCTGAGCTTTTTGGGAAGTTAACTCCCAACATTTTTCAATGCCTTTTACAAGGTCAAGCTTCAGCAGAGTGCGAAGACATGAAAAAGGAGGTTTTTCACACATTACTGTTCTTTACTGTGTTTTATCTTAACATTGAACACCTGGCTGGGCAAACCATAGGGGATTCCTCAGATATCATGGATCTTCTCCTGACACAAATCTGTGGGCAGACAGCTGGGAGCTAACTCACTATAGCAGAGTCTGATCTCTCATTCCTATCCTGTGTGTGTGAATAAGAATTTAATATGAGGGAATAACCTAACTCCCTGGTTAAACAGCTTCCCTACACTGGCTCAGCTCACATAATGAGGAGTGGAATTTTACTTAAAAATGGGCTAGAGTGCTGAAACAGCAGGGGTAGTGTCCCTACTTCTGAGCCAGGAGGCCCAGCTTGAAGTCCAACCTGCTCCAGGGATGTCAGAACCATCTCAAAACTGTGCTGCGTTGATTAAAATTATCTAAATCAGCACCTTCCCTAAAAGTGGACGGTCCTTTGTCTTTCATTCCTGCCCTTCCCTCACATCTTTTCTTCTGCATTCTAGCTACACTTCATCTTACAGCTGCACCCACAAGGAAGTCTTACAGACCCGTATTTACAACCTAACCTCTTTCCAAATCGCTGCTCCTGAACAATTGCTCGTTAGAGAGGCTGTGGCAGGGGCGGATGGGCTCCTTTCTGTGGAGTAAATTTAATTTTGACAATAAACAGGAGTCGGGACCAACTGGTGATGTCAGTCAGTGCTGTTCAAGCACGCTCTCCTGCTGCTGCCTTGTGTGTGTCTCTGTAATTCTGTTATTGGTTGAGGATCTCAGTGATCATGACCTGAACCCTAGATACAAGGCCATAGGCAGGAAGAGAAGAAATAGCCCATTCAGTCCATCAAGTCTGCGACACCACCACCAGTTATAGCCCTCCACCCCCTTATCGAAGGTTTTGTCGAATAATCCAGACACTGTGTTTTAGCAACAAAATACTTACATCAATGCTTCTCCCACTAATTTCAAAGCTGATCCAGGAGCAAGTGTGTGAAGCTTGATTGAAAATTAACTGTTGACAGCCGGCAACAGTGTGACCACATGGTCGAGGAAGTATAATGCTTACGGTTAAAGAAATGGTACAAGCTATGCTCCAACACAACAGGTGTCAGATAGAGAGAACTTAAAAATGAGAATTCTTGATTTTGAAGTGTGAATATATGTCTGTAGCTCAACTTCTTCAAACAGCAGAGGGAAGCAACTGATAGCCCTGATGGTTTGCATCCTCAGATGGTAAAAGAGGTAGCCACAGAGTTAAAGATGCACTGGCTATAATTTTCCAATTCCAGGTCCTGGAGAAGTACCAGAGGATTGGGAAATTGCCAACGTGGCACTCCTGTCCAAAAAGGCAAGAAGCGGGTAACTATACGATGATATACGATGATTAGCCTGACATCTATTGTTGGAAAGGTATTTGAATCAAGTATTAAGGAAATAAAGGCAGTACATTTGAAAAATCATTATCTCATCAAGCAGAGTCAGCTTGGCTTCAGGAAAGTCAAAACATGTCTGTCTAAGTTATGAGGGTTTTTTGAGGAAGTCTCTCCAAGAGTGGATAGAGGGGAACCAGTAGATGTGTCGTATTTAGACTTTCAGATGGTGTTAGACAAGGTACCTATAGAGATCAGAACACTCATTGTACTGGAGGTGGTATAATGGCATGGATGGCAAATTGGTTCATGGGCGGAAAACAGCGAGTCAGGATAACATGTTCTGCTTCAGGTTGGAGACCTGTAACCAGTGGGGTTCCACAGGGATCAATGCTGGCATCACAACTATTACAATATATATTAATAACTTGGAGGATGGAAGTGAATGAACTGCAGCCAGATTTGCAGACGACACAAAATAAGTGGAAAGGCAAGTTGCAAGAAGGATACAAACAGTTTACAGAGAGATATTGGCAGGTTAAAAAGGTGAGCAAAAAGCTGGCAAATGAGGTGTCATGTGGGAAAATGTGAAGTTCATTTTGAAAGGAAGAACAAAGGAATATAGTATGATTCAAAAGGAGAAAGCTGCAGAGAAGTTGCAACACAAATGGACTTGGTGGTATTTGTGTACGAAACACAGAAAGCTAGCACACAGGGACAGCAGGGAATCAGGAAGGCAAATGGAACGTTGACCCTTATTTCAAAGGGGTTGAAGTATAAGAGTAGGGAATTCTTACTGCAACTGTACAAGGTGCTGGTGAGACCACAACTGGAGTACTGTGAGCAGTTTTGGTTCCTTTATCTAAAGGAAAGCTATTATTCCATTCTAGGAATTTCAGAGAAGGTTCATCATGATGACCCCTGGTATGGAGGGACTGCCTTATGAGCAAAGGCTAAACAGGTTGGGACACTACTCACTGGAGTTTAGAAGAATGAGAGATAATCTCATTGAAACAAATTGGATTCTTAAGGGACTTGACAAGGTAATGCTGAGAGGATATTTCCCCTCATGGGACAGTCTCGGACCAGAGGGCACAGGCTTAGAATAAAGGGGCACCAATTTAAGACTGAGGAGGAATTGACGAATTAGTAAGTACATGACTGGAATTTCTTCTTTCAGAAGGTTGTGAATCTTTGGAACTCCTTGCCACAGACACCTGTCGGGGCAGAGTCCCAGTAACTATTTTAAGGGCAAGATAGATAGATTCTTGATCAGTCGGGAATCAAGCGTTATGAGGATAGGGCAGGAAAGTGGACATCCTATTGAATGGTGTAGCAGGCCCAAGGGGCCAAATGGCCTATTCCTGTTCCTATTTCTTATGGTCTTCATTTAGTTAAAGTGAAGATACAACCATCACAGAGCAGCTAGTTATGCAACAACCAGTCAAAGGACAAGCAGTGGAGGATTTTGTGGTGTTCCCTAGATTGATGGTGGAACCAAAACAGAAGATAGATTCCATTTAAGATTATATTGGCATAAAGGATCTGTTTTATGCTTTAACGAGAGGGACCAGCCAGCAAGACATAACTGTCTCACCCAAATATAACCTAAACTGGGGTGAGACCAGAAGTGTCTCACCATTCATCAGTATTATGGTGAAAATTGGTCAGAAATAAAGGCCCCTTGAATTGGTCGTGAAAATATATCTGAATGCTGACAGCTTTCCACAATCATGGACAATTGGCTGGTGTATAATAAACAGCTGGTAATTCCAGTTTACCTCAGGAAGATTTCCTGAAAAGAATACACCAGGAACTCTTGGCGATTGGAAAGTGCAAGGTAGCACGATACTGAAGATCTTCTAAGCTGTTGTGAAACCTGTGACTGTACAGGTTTAACAGGAATGTTCTTAATACTGAAGACAGACAGACTGTAAGGATCAGCAAGGTTATCAGGGTTCAAGTCCCATCTCCTCCAGAGGAGATAATAAGGTGTGGAGCTGGATGAACACAGCAGGCCGAGCAGCATCAGAGGAGCAGGAAGGCTGACGTTTCGGGCCTAGACCCTTCATCAGAAATGGGGGAGGGGAAGGGGGTTCTGAAATAAATAGGGAGAGGGGGGAGGCGGATAGAAGATGGATAGAGGAGAGGATAGGTGGAGAGGAGACAGACAGGTCAAAGAGGCGTGGTGGAGCCAGTAAAGGTGAGTGTAGGTGGGGGGGTAGGGAGGAGGTAGGTCAGTCCAGGGAGGACGGACAGGTCAAGGGGGCGGGATGAGGTTAGTAGGCAGGAGATGGGGGTGGGGCTTGAGGTGGGAGGAGGGGATAGGTGGGAGGAGTGTAGTAACGTATCTAAGTAGGTGATTAGAAAAATTCTACACTAGAAACCGAATATCCAATGAAAGGTTTACTATCCTTGAGGTGATTGATATATCTTCAACTGAAGTACTTCAGAGTGTGCTATTACTGACGTACAAGTGACCATTACAGTTAAAAACCCGAAAGTACTATGGATGCTGGAAATCTGAAACAAAACCAGAAATTATTGGAAAAGCTCAGCAGGTCTGGCAGCATCTGTGAAGAGAAATCAGAGTTAACATTTTGGGTCCAGTGACATTTCTTCAGAACATTAACACTGATTTCTCTCCACAGATACTGCCGGACCTGCTGAGCTTTACCAGCAGTTTGTGTTTAATGAATGAGTTAAGTCTGATGTGAGATGCTGAAGGGATTCATGGAGAGGCTTTCAAACAGAAATTTCATTTCTGTTATATTCTCAGGGAGAGTCCTCAGTGACAGTTACTCAAGAATACGCCAAGAAGGTCAAACTCTCAAACAGCAGAACTGAGAAAGGGAACGGGAGGGTTTCCGCAATAATATTATGGCTGATAGTGAAAATCTGAAGTAAAACATTTATGCACACAACAAAGATTATCTGCCAGATTGAATGTAGACATTTGCTGACCCAGATTGAGCATAACCCCATGGAAGTCACCATCGAGGAGGGAAGATCATTCTCCTGAGATTGACGATACATTCAACCAACAACTGTCTGCATCAGAGGTCCAAGGAATTGCAAAATACCAAGTTACCGGTTTCCATGGCTGTCCTCTGTGAGGAAGTACACAAAAATAAAAATCCTCCAGATGTTGCAGAGGAGTAATTTCCTGTTTCAGCGCAATAAGAAATCCACAGTACAAGATGTTCCCCAGTCTAAAGGGACCTTCAGACCTCAAGGTGTCAGGAACAAGAAGAGTCGACAGGTCCTCTACCTGGAGATCCATCAATCCTGCAAATCTGAAGAAAACATGCTCTGGGAAGCAGAGTGAAACCTTTAGACCACCTGAATTTGTGAAGTCAGAGACTTGAGGGGATATTGGGAGGTGGTCAGTTATATGTAATAAAGAGAATGAGAAATAAAAAAGTTTGTGGGAGGTGTTGTGTAAGTGTCTGAATGGGTTAATATTGAGTTTGTCTTAAGCAATACCCATGATGATGATGTCATTTATTGGTGGGAGGGGAGCTGAGGATGCCGAAGGGGGAGGAGCTCCCATCCAGGTCGTTCTTGTGGTCTCTGCGAACCCTTCGACCACGTCAGTGTCACACAATAAACCCCGTCTTGTTTAAGATAAAAGAACTTTCTCATGAGATGCTTCACATCTATTTTCCTCTACCACACCAGACCAAGTTGGTGTCATCTCTGCCTTAAAAGATGATGTGGAAGGAAACCTATCTCAAGGTGAGCAATAGTCCACAAGCCTGTTCCTTTGAGATTTATCTGAATCTTCTCTATAGCCTTCATCAGCATTGTCCACCTGACTGCAGCCCTCGATAGTGCAGATTACCTCAGTCCAGACCCTCCGACAGTGCAGCACTCCCTCACTGTCCAACAGTGCAGTACTCCATCAGTACTGACCCTTCTACAGTGCTGCACTCTCTCAATACTGACCCTCTAACAGTATAACACCCCCTCAGTACTGACCCTCTGACAGTGTGGCACATCCCCAGTACTGACTCTCCTACAATGTGGCACTCCTTCAGTACTGATCCTCCGACAGTGCGGCACTCCCTCAGTACTGACCGTCCGACAGTATGGCACTCCCTCAGTAGCGAACATCTGACAGTGCGGCACTCCCTCAGTACTGACCCTCTGACAATGCGGCACTCCCTCAGTACTGACCCTCTGACAGTGCGGCACTCCCTCAGTACTG
>JAHRHZ010000086.1:0-21051 GCA_024137785.1 Ginglymostoma cirratum | reverse complement strand
GAACTGAAGTCCTTCAACTCTGGAACACTTTTCATAAATCTTAATTGCTCCTCTCCAAAGCATTCCCAACCTTCTGATTGAACGCAATACTCCTGTTGAGGCAGATCTAGTGTTTCCCACAAGTATTAGCGTAACATCCTTGCTTTTGTAACATCTTTATCAATTTGTCCTGCCACCTCCAAAAATTTATTTATGTTGCATTATGGTATAAATTGTAGACCAGACAAGCCTCTACCTTTAAGGCTGTTACATGATATCGCTACATGTGATGTGCCAGTATAGAGATATTTGCCTCACCTTCTGTCATTTTCTCTGTGTACTGCCGTCGATGTGGCATCTTCAGTCAATCAGTTCTGTGTATAATCTATGGTAACATCAGCAAGCACTGAGCCCTTATTACAACGTGTGGAAGGCTGTGCTATTGTAGCCTTATTAATAGTGTTGTAAATAAACTTCAAGATATGTAACCCAAAAAAACCTGGCTATCTGCGGCGCGTGTTATGTGGGCTAACATATATCAAAAACTACAAATGCCATTGACCCTAGGTTTCTCAGTACCTGCTCCCTATTAAGAATTCTACACTTTATTTCAGAGAGTCTCTCCTTATTTCCCCCTCTCTAAATGAATTGTTTCGCATTTCTTTATGTTAAATTTCAACTGCTTTGTGTCACCTCATTTCACCAGCATCTGTCCTTCTGGAGTCAGTTCCTAAACTCCTCACAATTCACTCCATTTCCCCAACCTTTGTACTATCTACAAAATGTAAAACCATGCCAGATCACTGATAGAATTCAAACAGCAGGGACTACCACCCTGAACCCTGGAGAACAGCAACATGTTCTTTCCTAGAGTTGGAAGAATTATAATTCATCACTAGTCCTGTCTCTAAGACATTTTTACAAGTCCCACTCCCCTTTTGATATGAAGGCTTCACTCTTGAACAACCCCGGACACAGCTCCATGCCAGCGAGAAGGGGAGGTGAGGAGTTCCCAACCATTCCATGTGACACTGCACCTGTAGTGTTTGGCTCATCTTTTTGTTTGCTCGTCGATCCTTTTACAGTGCTTGATTGCTCACAGAGAGAAAATTCCCAGGAGACACGCTGTGGTTGTGATGAATGCATTAAATTGAAAAGTTCTGTAAATTTCTAAGGTATTTTAAGTTATGAAAATAAACTACTTGAATGTGAACTACCTCTGCATTACTCTGTGGTCAGCAAGGTACGCAACAACAATAGAACAAGCCCCACAGCTCCTAATAACATGGGATATTGTTGTGGGGAAGACTTTGCCTCTATCAGGATAGACTCCAGGTTTAAACCTAACAGGAGCCTGGTCTAGGATGTATCGGAAAATATCTGCCCCAGCAGAGGAAGTGATGCTCTCAATGAGGGCATTAGTGACTTCATGGAAAGTAAACAGTCGGTGCCTCAGCTCCCCCCACCACCCCTGTTCCCCCACTATCCAAGCGGGACTGCTTCACTGGAAACTGGCTCCAATGCAAACACCCACAATGGAAAATGAAAATAACATTTAAAAATTGAGGCTGCAATAGAAAAGATAAAGGATGAGCTAATTAGGCCAATAAGGTGTTATGGACCAGACCATGCTCTCTCAAAATGTATTGAGAAGATAGTCTAGACCATAACGTTTTGTTATTTTAAAGGCAAGTGCCAGGCTTTGCATTCCAGATGCAATCCAATTGGCCAAACTACTTGACTTTAAGCAAATGACACGTTATTTTTATACTAAAGGTAAAATACAGTTAAGATAATTGCAAAAGAAAAGGATTGGTGTAACAAACTCTATTGAAATGCTTAACAAAACAATATATAGTTATTAACTCCTACTAAACAGTAACTGTTCCAATACAGTAACATCCCATAAACACCCCCTTGGCAAAGACAAAGTCAGTGAAATAGTTTGCCTCATATATAATTCTAACAGCAGGAAGCGAACTTCCAGCTTTTAGCTATAACAGAGAGAGGAATAAAAGCTTCCACTTCCAGTTTCAACACCCCAGCAACTGCTGAAAGCTAAAACTAAAAATCTTGGTTCTCCAGAAGCTTGGCCCCACCCATTCAGGCCGCTTCTATTATTGCAACTTTAAAACAAACCCAAAGCCTTACAAGCTGTTTGTTTTATTGGCTTTGAGCAGACTGCTTGTCACCTCCGTCGCAACCTTTCTTTATATAAACAAACAGGACAAAATACACCTCTCAGAGCCATAGTATTGTAACAGAGGTCGCACGTGTCTATTTGAGATCCTGGTGACAGATAACAAAGTGGGTTTGCAAGACAGGCATCCATGTCATCCTGGAAAGTGTCAAAAAACCCTGCAATATCACCATACCCTCTTACACCTCCCCCCCTCCCCACCCCACAACCCCTTCCAATCCTCTTGGGTTTGATGATATGCTAGTGTTCCTTGTCAATCATCACCTTATCTTTTTTGAAAGTGCCTGATGTTCATTTGAAAGGTTCTGGTGGATTTTCTCTATCGTCTGTGCCCTGACATAGCACCATATTGGAAACTCAGGCACTGGCCAACCAGTGTTTCCTTCAGCTGGGCACAGACCCAGGGAAATCTACCAACCCCCCTAACAAAAGGGTAATGTCACTGGGCTTGTAATCCAGAAAACCCAGGCTTATGATCTGGAGACAGAGGTTTGAATTCAACTTTGGCAGATAGTGAAATTTGAATTCAATTTAAAAAAAAATGAAAAGTGAGCTGGTTGTCACAGAAACCTCAGAAATAGTAAGAACTGCAGATGCTGGAGTCAGAGATAACAAGATGTGGAACTGGAGGAACACAGCAGGCCAGGCAGCATCAGAGGAGCAGGAAAGCTGACGTTTCGGGTCGGGACCTTTCTTCAGAAAAAAGTGAATTTTTTTGAAGAAGGATCCCAGCCCAAAACATCAACCTTCCTGCTCCTCTGATGCTACTTGGCCTGCTGTATTCCTCCAGTTCCACACTGTGCCATAGAAAGCTTCCTGGTTCACTAATTTGTTGTCCTTACCTGGTCTGTCCTATACATGACTCCAGACCCACAGTGATGGGGTTGACTCTTAACTGCAATTAGTGACAGGCAACGAATACTAGCCTAGCCAGTGATACACACGAACAAACGTATTTACAAAAAAAAACGAATGTGCCTCAGCATGCTGTCAGTGTTGGTTCGTACCTTCCTGCAAGGTTTAGGTGATACCTCAAAGGAGGCCTTGAAGGCTCGTCTCTGCTGGGTGGTGAGTATTGTCCGTGGGCGTTTAGACCTCTTGTGGTCCTTACCCTTGGAACCTTCCTTGCCCTGGGTCTGCCTGAGTTGTTCAGCTTCTTCATCTTCACTCTTCACTGTAAGGAAACACACAGAGACAAAGAGTGGACAATGAGACCACACAATATTCTCTGACTTTAACCCATGGAACGGAAGTCGATTCATGAAATTTTCAACATTTTCTCCGCACTTTTAGTAATGATTTGCATCGTTGAAACAGAAGAACATTGAAAGGCGCTTCACAGGGGTGTCATAGAGAGAAAGATCATTCGTGATTGTTATTTAGGCGCTCCCCACGCCAACAAATGGTGCATAGCAAGATCCCACAGCCAGCAAGACGATTAGTTCCATAGAAACACGGAGAATCGGTGCAGGAGTAGGCCATTCGGCCCTTCAATCCTGCACTACCACGCAATATGATCATGGCTGATCATGCAATCTCAGTATCCCACTCTCACTTTCTCCCCATACTCCCCTTGATCCCTTTGGCCGCAAGGGTGACGTCCAGCTCCCTTTTGAATATATCTAATGAACCGGCCCCAACAGCTTCCTGTGGGAGAGAATTCCACAGGGTCACAACTCTCTGAGTTAAGAAATTCTTCCTCATCTCAGTCCTGAATGGCTTACCCCTTCTTCTTAGACTGTGACCCCTAGTTCTAGACTCCTCCAATGTTGGGGGAAACATTCTTCCTATGTATAGCCTGTTCAGTCCCATCAGGATTTTATATGTTTCTATGAGAACCCCCTCATTCTTCTAAATTCCAGTGAATACAAGACCAGTCGATCCAGTCTTTCTTCATACGTCAGTCCTGCCATCCTGGGAATCATTCTGGTGAACCTTCATTGGATTCCCTCAATAGCAAGAATGTCCTTCCTCAGACTAGGAGACCAAAACTCCACACTCAAGGTATGGCCTCACTAAGGTCTTGTACATTGCTTGAGGGGCTATGCATCATTCCATATCAAGCATGGGGGCCAGGGGAGGAGGTAGGTTCTAAGGCCACCTCAAGGAGAATTAAACCCGTGTGTGTTGGCTTTATTTGTGATTTTGCTTTTGATTTTATTGTCACATGTACCGAAATACAGTGAAAAGCTTTGTTTACGAGTGACACAGGCAAATCACAGCAAACAAAGGATGTACAGATCAAAAAGATTTAGAGGCATACAGGTTACATTGCAGGTTGCATTATTTGAGGCTAGAGTCCATTCAACAGTCTGATAACAGCCGGAAAGAAGCTATTCCTGAACCTGCTTGTGCGTGTGTTCAGGTTTCTGTATCTTCTGCCTGAAGTAAGAGGTTGTAGGAGGTCTTTACCAGGGTGCGATGGGTTTTGATGATGTTAGCTGCCTCTCTGCAGCAGTGAGCTGTGTAAATAGAGTCTGTGGTTGGAAAGTTGCTTCTGTGATGGTCTGGGCTATGCACACTACCTTCTGTATGTTCTAACTTTCCTGGGCAGAGCAGTTGTCATACCAGGCCATAATGCACCCAGTCTGCACCACATGGTATCCATTTGATGGAGTGAACCAATGGGGTCCCCTAACTTCGGGCAATGTGCCATGAATGTTAGTCCAGCCGGTAATGCCGGCATTTCAAGAGCCAATACACAAAATGAGACACGCTGCAGAGAAGTTCTCCATTTCCCAGCATGGCAGCCAGGCCAAAGGGAGTCAAGCTGTTGGATGAGCGTGTCCACAGCTAGAAACAGTCACTCACAGAGAGGTAGGTGTTGAAGACATCACGATGGAGCTTATAGGTCAGGCTGTTGGACTGGAGAGAAGGACCACTGTTCCTCTTGGCTCACAAGCATTGAGCCGATCAATTTGGCCTTTCCAAGATCACAGAAGACTGGCCTATGGGTTTGAGGAATAAAAATGATGTTAACATGAAATACAAGCCTCCTGGAAATATTTTAAGGAGTGACCTGACACCTGAGAGCGAATCAATCTCCCAGTGGGTCTGGGATAAAAAAAACTGCAGATGCTGGAATCCCTGGGTACATAAACAGGAGGCTGGAAGAACACAGCAAGCCAGGCAGCATCTGGTTGGGGAGTCGGAGCCAGAGTTGCATTCTAACGGAAACAGCTAACATTGAGGCAGGTCTTTTTGTTTTAAACTTTTAACCACTCTATTTCCCACTTTATGGCGAGACTTACCATTTATATATCAACAGTAACATTTCTCAAAGAGGCTTATGCATCTTGTCACATTATGGGAAGAAATATTGAAGACAATATAAAATAATGACTCCAATTCAAAAGGGGGGGTGCAGGAGCAGAGGGTCCTGGGTGTATATGTGCACAGATCATTGAAGGTGGCAGTAAAGGGGGAGAGGCCAGTTCATAAAGCACACAGTGTTCTCAGCTGTATTAACAGAGTTATAGAGTACAAGAGCAAGGAGGCGACGTTAAGCTTGTATAAGACAATTGTGGTGCCCAAAACTGTACACAATACTCCAGCTAAGGTCTAAGGGTATAGGAAAGATGTGAATGCATTGGAGAGAGTGCAGAAGTGATTCACAAGTATGGTTCCAAGGATAAGGAAGTTCAACGATGAGGATAGATTGCAGAAGTTGGGAGTGTTTTCCTTGGACAGAAGGCAGCTAAGAGGAGATTTGATGGAGGTCTTCAAAACCATGAGCAGGCTGGACAGAGCAAATAGGGAGAAGCTGATTCTGTTGATCGAAGGGATGGGTAAAGGCATGAGATTGGCACAGGAGAATAGAGCCAGTAGAGTCACAATGGGCTGAATGGCCTCCTTCTGAGCTGTAATAAGTCAGTGGGTCTGTGATCTAATGGTTCCAGGAAGCCCAATTCTAAAACATTAGCTCGACACTATTTCTACGTATGACTGTGTTAGTTGCTTGAAGAATTCCGGATACATGTTTCTGCTTGTGTGCAGACCTCCTTGCCTGATGTTTTGTTGGCCTCACTTTGGATTTGAGATCAATTTTCCTCAGTTGAGGAGGCCGTCCCATTTGGGATTGAGGGAAAGCCGTACTGTCAGAGCAATCATCTTTCCGATAGGATGAGAAACACCGGAAAAGATCCCTCCACAAATGAAGAACAAGAGAATCCTCCTGGGTTCCTGGTCAATATTTGTTCCTCAGCCAACGTTATGGAAACAGATGACTTGAGCGTCCATCAAGGCCAGGGTCAGAAATCATGGGCCCCAGGCTTTGGGCCTAGTCCCAGGCCAGTCCTTGCACTAGGTTCACACTGCACCCCACAACACCCCACCACCACCACCAACCCTTCCAACACAATCTGAGCACCGGGAGCCCCATAGCGTCATTGGTTGTTGGGCCCTGATGTATAGCCACTGCGCCAGGCCCTGCCTAAACCACGTTGCTGTTTGTGAGATCTTGCTGTGCGGAGGTCGGCTGCTGGGTTTTCTGCTTGACTTTGGTGACTGTACTTCTAACCAAGTTCCTGTGCAATTCACTTCTACACAGGGTGGTTAGCCACTGTAAGTTATTCACATGAGATTGTGAATGTTCACTAACAGCAGAACACTAATGCAATAAATTTAAGAAGGAAAAGTACAAAGCTCCATGTAGAGGAGACATTTAGAAAGATCTTGAAACAAACCTGTTTCCAATACCAAATATAACAGAGATTCAATCCCAGATAAATATCACTCCTATCTGAGTGGTTAGCACTGCTACCTCACAGCGCCAGGGTCCTGGGCTCGATTCCAGCCTCGGGCAACTGTCTATGTGGGGTTTGCACATTCTCCCTGTGTCTGCATGGGTTTCTTCCCAAAGATGTGCAGGATAGGGTGGATTGGCCATGCTAAATCACCCATAATGTCCAGGAATGTGTGGGTTAGCCATGGGAAATATGGGGTTACAGGGGCGGAGGTGAGACTTTGTGGGATACTCTTCAGAGGGTTGGTGTGGATGAATGGCCTGCTCCCATGACGTAGGGATTCTGTGACCTTTTTTTTTCAGATTTTTGCTTAACAGCCACTTTCCAGCCTCTCTCTCTCTCTTTGGCTGCCATAACTGTTTTATTGAGCTTCCTTTGCAAACCCGCTGCCTGAACCTTTCACCAGTCTAATGGCCCAGCCTTCTCCGTTCTAACAAGTTGAAGGCGTCTATCTGAACTTCCCTTTGTTTGGAAGCTTCACACGCTAGTAATCACTTCCATGGAAGCGGCTGGTTTCCCCGAACTGAACTGGAAATATCTTGATTTTCCTGCTGGGAGAGAAGAAATGTTCATTTCTGAACTCAACCATGAGTTCATGGAATCATAGATCATAGAATCACACAGTCCATTCAGTCCCTCGATTCCATACGGTCAAAACGATACCACTACCTACACTAGAGCTGCTTTCCCCCACAAGGCCCATAGTCTTGAATCCTTCAGAACAGAAGGTTTGAAGTTTTAGTTTCGAAGCTAAAGAGAGACCAATTGCCTTAATGTGTTTACACCGCCTTTCAGACAGCCAGCAGTGTAAACATCTTATCCATTAACATCACTAGGTTTCTCCTAGGCATTTGGCTGCAGTTATAGTTCTTGGAACTGTGACACTATCTCCATCCACTTTCTGACCTGATTCAAAACAATCCTTCACAGAATTGGCCAAAATTCATCCACCTCTATTTTTGTTTTAAATTCAAATGTTAAAAATACTGATCATATATTTTGCACATCTTTCTTCACATAGGGAATATTTCCCAAAACTTAAGTGAGATATCAGTAGTTGCTATTATTCTGAATGTGATTTAATTGGTGCTTTGCTCAGGACTCCAGCCCCGTCCTGGATACCTGACTCAGTTGGGACTGGGCTGATCCCACTCAACATCTCCCTCTCCTTCTCGTAGTCGGTGCGGCACAGGAGCTGTCCCTCCTTCAGCACAAACTCGTCGCCCTGCTGTAGGTGCCGCTCACACTCACAGCAGCTGAAGCACTCGACGTGGTATACGCTCCCCAGCACCCGCATGATTAACTGGGACGGACCAATGGCCTCAGTACACCCACTGCATTTAGTGACGAAAAGCCTGCAAGACAAAGTGAAGGGAAACGTGGGTCAGAGATAAAAAGTACTGCAGATGCTGGAGAATCCGAGATAACAAGGTGTGGGGCTGGATGAACACAGCAGGCCAAGCAGCATCATAGGAGTTGGAAAACTTGACGTTTTGGGCCTAGACCCTTCAGAATGGCAGCCTGGGCCAGAGGGGGAGAGATGGGGTGGGGAGAAATGAAGAAGCTGGAAGGACCAAGACCAAGCTACCATCGCAGGACAGCAATTGTTAACAGTTAACAAGATGCCAAAACAATTGAAATGTAGTTCAGACACAATAAACGGTGACATTCACTCCACTAATTGTAAATTCTATTCTGGTTCATTTAAAGTTACCAGTTACTGAGTCAAGTTGTATTCGGTAAAATTAAAATTCTCTGCCGCAGCAAGCTCCAGTTTCTGAAAAAAGACCCTTTTCTGATATTTCCTGAATCAGTTTAAAACTCAGTAACAACGTCTGTGTTGCCATGGGAACGCAGCGGAGCGAGTCCTGGGTCTTGCGAGTTCAGTTGGTTTGATTTAATTTCCCTGAATCACAAGTTAAACGTTTCTTTTGTGTGGTCCTTTATTGGTTGGTTTTGGAAAGGAATAAGTAATATTTGTACAATATTTTATCACCACTTTAGGATGGCCCAAAGTCCCAAAGGCCTTACCGAGGCCAATTTGTGCTTAGGAAAGTCAGGCAAACAAGACTGGGCCTTGCTGAAAGGGAAATATGTTGCTGAAAGTGCATTCATTAGGACACACACAAGAATGCCAAATTTCAGCCAATCACAGCAATTTATACTACAGTAAATAAAGGTGCTGACTGGTTGCCAAGTCTACTCTGATTGGCTGAGGCATCACCATGGAGAAAGCAACAGGAAACTACAGGCTCCCTGTGCTCCTTGGGTAATTACAAAAAACAATGCAAGGTTATTGAACAATTTTTTTTTGGCAGAGAATGGGTCCCCAGTGAATATAAATGAGCCACGTTACCAGCTAATTACCTTAAATTGGTTGATAGCGTATTTACGAACACACTCGGGATTATTCAGCAAATGCTGCCCACAATCCCAGCATCACATGTAATGGGAGGTGCTCTGTTTTGGGATTTTGCAGGTTCATTATACCTATAGCACTTCAAACAGTGTCAATGGCATGGTGGTAATGTCACTAGCTAAGTAATACAAAAGGCCAGGTTAATGCTTTGGGGATATAGGTTTCTATCTTACTTTGGCAAGTGGTGAAATTTGAGTTCAGTTCATAAACCCGGAAGGAAAAGCCAATTTCAGTAATAACTACTACCAGTTGTCATAAAAATCCCATTTGTTTTACTAAGTCCGTTAGGGATAGAAAGATCCCATCCTTACCGTCTGGCCTATGTAGGACTCCAGACCCTCAGTTGACCCTCAATTGCCTTCTGAAATTGACTAGTAAGGCCCTCAGTGCAAGGGAAATTACGGATGGGTAACAAGTACCAGCCTTGCTGGTAATGCCCACATCCCATTAAGTAACAATAAAAGACTCATAAGCTCTTGATATTGGGTTGGATCCACTTTCTGATGATGTATGAAAAGGGAAATGTGGAAGGAGATCAGCAGGCTGCTCTACGGAATTTTAATGTGAGCCTTCAAAGACATACAAGTACACAGAACAGAAACAGGCCAGTCAGACCAACTGGATCAGGCCTATCCCACTTCGAGTGTTTAGTTACACAGTTAAATGAGGCAATTAGACTCTCTCTCTCTATCATTGGTGCTTTAGGCCTCCCCAAAAATGTGTCATTGCTATCTGTTAAAGACAATCCATCAGTTTATTTTAGATTCAACCACAAATAAAAGCAATTCCACCAGATTCCAATAAACCCTGACCTTAATCCACTCTACAAAGGGTGTGACATTTTAGAGATATCAATCCACTCTACAAAGGGTGTGACATTATATATGCCTCAATCCACTCTACAAAGGATTTGACATTATACAGGCCTCAATTTACTCTACAAAGGGTGTGACATTATACAGGCCTCAATCCACTCTACAAAGGATCTGACATTACACAGGCCTCAATCCACTCTACAAAGGATTTGACATTATACAGGCCTTGATCCACTCTATAATGGGTAATGCACTCTACAATAGATGCTTTTGGGGTGGGTTTGAATTCACTTGAAGACTGAAGAGTAACCCGAATTGGAAAGGAGTTAAGCTGGTAAGAGGAAGTGGAAAAGCTGCAAAGGAGGCTCGAAGGCAGGAGAACCAAAGCTGAGCATTGAGTATACCTCGAATGTGGAATGATGTCAAAAAGGCAACGTTAAGAGTAAGAACCAAAAGAACTGCAGATGTTGTAAATCAGAAACAAAAACAGAAATTGCTGGAAATACTCAGCAGGTTTGGCAGCATCTGTGAAGAGAAATCAAAGTTAGCATTTCAGGTCGAGTGACCCTTCCTTAGAACTTCCTCATAACCTTAAGGGTACTCAATGCAGGCAGCATTCACAACATGGCCAATGATCTAACTGCACAAATAGAGGGAAGTGTTTGTGATATAATTGTCTTTATAAAAATATGATTGCATGGTGACCAGAACTTGGAACTGAACATACAATTCAATGTTTAGGAGGGGTAGACAAGATGGAAAAGGAGGTCGAGTTATGCCGATAGGAGAAACAGTCATTTAAAAAAAAACTGTGGATTTGGGAAATCAGAAACAAAAACAGAAATTGCTAAACACATGGCAGATCTGGCAGTATCTGTGGAGGTGGAACGTTAAGTCTGCTTTCTCTCCACAGATGCTGCCAGACTTGCTGAGTTTTTCCGACTATTTCTGTTTTTGTTGTTGTCGAAAGAGACCCGAGTTAAATTTATTGATAGGCAACCAAATATTTGTGACGGTGTTGTGTTAAATCAGGACATGAGAGAAACCTACAGCATGTGCAATACATTTACTGTGAGGGACTTCAATAAAAATAAAATACTGTGGATGCTGGAAATATGAAATAAGAACAGAACGCTGGAGTAACTCAACAGGTCTGAGTGCATCTGTGGGAGAGAGAAACAGATTTAATGTTTCAAGTCCAGTATGATTCTTCTTATGAAATGAAAAACAGAAAAATGGACTGCAAAAGCTTCTCCAGGTACATAAAAAGGAAACTTTTGACTAAGACGAATGTGGATCCATTAAAAGCAGGTTCAAAAAGAATTTATAATGGGGAATAGAGAAATGGCAGAAAAGCTAAATGACTGCTTTCGATGTAGTCTTATAGGGGCCCGAATGGCAAAGGCTATGACAAAATATGTGGTGGACTGGCATGAGTAGTCCAATAAGGCCTATCTTCACTTTGGCAGCAGCTTGCTGTAGCTCTTATTCATTGGGGTTATAATTGGCATAAAATGTGGTTGCAACCACGTGGGGCAGGACAGGTAGCTAAGGAAGTGCGTTTGAGAGGGTACAGAAGAAAACACATTGAACCTTGTGGAGAAAAACCCTCCGAAATACTCTACTGCAGCTTAGACTGAGCCAAAGAAGGTAAGATTCAGCCCTTTGAGAAAGACGCAAGAAACTCCCAGATCTATACATTCAAGTGGCGAGGGAGAAGCAATGTTGTTGAACTTAATATTAGCGAGCAGTGTGTACTAGAGAAGCTAATAGGGTTGAAAGTTAATAAGTACCTAGGACGTGGTACTACGCCTCACAGTGTTGAATGAGGTGGTTATGGAGATAATTGATGAATTTGTGATTATCTTCTCTAGATTGTGAAAAGATTCCTGCAGATTGGAAGCTTGCTAACGTCACTCCACTGATGTTAACTATTTTGTAATAATAACCAAAAAGGCAAATGGAATTCCAGCCTCTGTACCTAAATATCTAGACTAGAAAAAGGGTAGAATCCACCCCAGTTATATAATGACTTGGTTAGACCACAGCTGGAGACAGTCAGAAGTTATGACACGATTTATATAGAAAGCACTGGACTTGATGAGGAGAGCTAAGTAGATTGCAATGAGTAAGATTACACAAACTAGTGGTAGTTTCTGAAGGCGAACAGTTTAAGGTATGTTTAGTTGAGTTTCCCGGGTATTAAGGGGAACAGAGAGGTTTCGATTCGATGAAACAATAGTTGGGGAGTTGATGATGAGGAAGTGTAGACAAAAAAAGCCCAGAGGAAAGATGAAGAATGAATGAATGAATGAATATTGCTGAGAAAAGAGATGTGCCGTTGAAGATTTTCATTTTGTACTCATCAGGATACAAGCGCAAGAGAGCCAAATCCCAAAAACAGCAACAATTTGCACTGCATCAGAAAAGATTGGATGGCTCATCAAGATAGAATCTAATTGGTTGAGGCATTGCCATGGAGAATGCACCAGGGAACGACCATTCATCTGAGGGGATGATGCTTCTAGGCGGCTAAATTAGGAGGGTGAACTGAGCTGGTGTGCCCTCGAGTTTCAATAATTGAGGGGCAATCTAATCATTCTTTAAAATGAGAAAGCTGATTTGATAGGTTCTGTGTAAAGGAAATGTTTCTTCTGGTGGGAGTTCAGAATTACAGCTGCTAACGTTCACATTTGGAGTCAGGCCATTCATGAGGGAAACCATAAGCATTATAAAGAGATTATCTTTTTGACTATGGAGTGAAATGGGAAAATGACTTTTTAAAAAAAGGTTGTTGAAGGCCTTGATGCATTTTTTAAAAGCAGCTGCCAGTATTTGTTGTAAATGGTGTTCACATACTTATTTGTTCAACGATTGGGAGATTCAGCTGTAGATAAACTGGCACCAGAGAGTGTGCGTAAATGAGATTCAAGAAGCTGACTGGCGAGGCTTTAGACATGCTCGCCAAGTTGGTGTGTTTGGTTGCAAGCATTTTGTCACCCTGCTAGGTAACATTGTCAGTGCGCCTCCGATGAAGTGTTTGTGTTCTGTCTGGCTTGTTATTTATATGCCTCGGTTTGCTGGGATGGTTGATATTACTTCTGGGGTAGTAGGAACTGCCGATGCTGGAGAATCTGAGGTAAAACGTTGCGGAGCTGGATGAACACAGCAGGCCAAGCAGCATCAGAGGAGCAGGAAAGCTGACATTTTGGGTCGAGACCCTTCTTCAGAAAAACAAAAGATATTACTTCTGGTTCTGTTACTCAGTGGTTTGTACACAGGATCTAATTCAATGTGTTTGTTCATGGAGATCCAGTTGGAATACCAGGCCTTCAGCCAAATATAATAGCAGCCAAACAGAGACATGCTAGGGAATTCCTGGAGGCCTGGTATTCCAACTGGAACTCTATCCACAAACACATTGAATTAGACTGTGTGTACAAACCACTGAGAAACAGAATCGGAAGTGGTACCAAACACCCCAACAAACAGAGGCATACAAATAACAAGCAGGACAGAACACCAACGCTTCATCAGAGGCGCACTGACGATGTTACCTAGCAGGGTGACGGAGCATTTGCTACCAAACCCACCAGCTCGGTGAGCATGTCTACAACCTCATCCACAACCCAAGCCACAAATCGTCTGAAAAATTTTAAGCTGACTGCTCTGTGGAGTGGTGACACGTTGTTGATGGCAAAGGCCTTTGGCTCCCAGGTAACTGAACAGCTTGTGGCTGTGAATGAGATAGACAGATAGGCAGAAGCCAATGGACATCTGGAAAGGAGGATGCTGTTTTTCTCTCTGCAGTGAAAAAGACACTTAAAGGTTGAAGAGAGACAGTTTATTTCCCACACCCCCCCATCAGTTGCTGTAAGCTGTAACTTTTAACCAATAAGCCAGAGACCTTCTAATTTGTGACTCACGTGTCCTGTACCATCTGCTAAGAATGAAAACCACTTGAAGAGACAGAGAGAAATAAATATCAACAACCAGCAAGACCTGACAAACCATAAGGATCATCTCAGGAAACCTTGTGGACAGAGACCATTGAAGTGCCTTCCCAGTTTTACCCTCCGCTCAACGTACCAGTTTTTTTAATGTGCATTATGGGGATTTTTTATCATGAGTTAGCATTTTAACCAGTACAACTGTATATCAACAGTTCACTGTTGTTCACACAATCCGACTTATTTGTAATTATTAGTGATTTATTGTTTAGTAAAGAAACCTGGTCCATGCTTTCTGTCCACCTGGTCTTAAGAGGAAGGTAAACCAGCTCAACTTGAAAAAATCTTTTGGTGGTGACTCTGGGATAGCGGGACTTGTTACCCCAGTCAGGTGTGACAGCAGCAGCTTGGAGGATGGTGTCAATTAAAGTCCCAGGGACTGAGATGGTTCAATCCTGGTCAGGTCAGGGCACCTAGGGGTAAAGTGCAAAGGCAGATGGGATATGGTGCAGCATGATCGAAATGAATGGCAGAATGCGCTCAGCGGGCTGAATGGCCTCATCCCATTTCTGTACACCTTTGCGAATCGTTGCTTGCCCTCTCACCCTCTGTCCCTAATTGCCCTTGAGAGGGGCAAAGACAAAAATAAGGATGAAAATCATCCTAAATTAAAAATTAGCTCATTATTTTCAAAACTTTTCTATCTTTAGTCTGAGCCTCATGAACAATGACTCTGACTAAGTTACTTTTAATCACGAGTCCATGGCAACAGGCCATATGTCTAGCCAGCTGAGGCAGAAGGTGGTTAAGGCCCAGAGCTTTATGGACAGCACCACATGCAAATAAATACCAGCGAGCAACAAACAGTGGACTGTTCCAGACAATATACTGTGGTTTGTGTTTTGCTAGATGCACATGAATCTCCTTGGGTTTCACACTCTCACTGATCTGTAATTCTGCTCTGAAACTCTGCGATACCCATCGAGATCTGCACCAAACCCTCACTGTCTTTGGCCCAAATCTGGATTGTTCTGTCACTTGAGCCTCAGGCTTAAAATCTCTCAGCAGTCTCCAGCAGCCCAGTCATTCCTCCTTCCAAATGCAAACCCTCCTTTGCTCTTAACTCTGGTTAACAACAACTGCAGCGTATGTCTGGGTGAAGGAAAGGGGTGGAGTTTATGTTTTTGTGTGTTTAACCTGACACCCAGGGACAAATCTCTGTTCAGATCCAAGATGGCAGCAGAGTAGGAATCATCAGCTGGAGCTCACTCGCTCCCTCCGTTACTTTCTTTTTTCTCTTTTGTGTTTTTGTCCTCCTTTCTTCTCAGAAATGTCCTGAACTCCCAGCCTCAGCGCGGACTCAAACTCCCGGCCTCAGCGCGGACTCAAACTCCCGGCCTCAGCGCGGACTCAGACTCCCGCCCACAGCCCAGACCTGGCGTGGCGATCTCTTGACTTGGCACGGTGACCTCTCAACCCGTTGTGGCAGCCTCCCGGCCTGGCGTGGTGGTTTCTCGGCCTGGGGTGGTGGTCTCTCAGCCAGGGGTGGTCTCAGCGTGGATGATCGGCCTCAAGATCCTCAAGGTGAAGCCTGGCACGGTCTGAAGTCAAGGCCCAGAGCGGAAAAGAGGTTAGGTGCCAGCATGGACTTGGGTGGAAAGACTGTTATTCTGAATATTTTATTTCTTTATTTTTTAAATGTGTGACGCTGGACCTTTTATTTCTTTGTTTTTCTAATTTTTTCCCCTAAGAAATTGTACTTAAAATCTGTACCTTAGTACCTTTGGCTCCATAAGTAGTGACCTGTAAACTTTAGTCACTGTGCTCACGTGAGTATATGCGTCAATAAAGCTAGACTCTAATTCTAAATTGTGGTCAATTTTACCGAAATGAAGAGGTGTTTCAAGTTTCAAATCAAGATCACCGACACAATCAGAACCCTCCCGTTTTCGTCCTCCTCTTTATAATTAGGAGTGGGAACCTTGGCGCAATGTTATTAATCACATTGGAAACAGAAGGGCAAGCATTCTGAATCATACAATACCCTTTTACAATTCACTAATGGGATGTGGATGTCACCAGCTGGACCAGCATTTATTGCCTGCCCTTAATTGCCCTTGAGAAGGTGGTGGTAAGGCGCCTTCATGTGCTGCAGATACACCTGCAATATCAATAGGGGGAGAATTCCAGGATTTTGACCCAGCGACACTAATGGGACAGCATTATATTTCCAGGTTCCTATAGATAGCTGGATTTTTAGAATTTCTTGCAACTGTTCATGGAATTTGAGCATCACTGGTTAAACCAACATTTGCACTCCCTAATAGCCCAGAGGACAGTCAAGGGTAAATTCCATTGAGGTGAGTCTGGATTCACATGCACACTAGTAGTTCCCTTACCTAAAGTAAACCATTTGCTTTTACCCAACAATTGACAACAGTTTTATCATGAGACTTAGTTTCTGAGTTTCTTATTGCTGAATTTAACCATCTACCATGTTGGAATTTGAACTCAGGCCTCTAGAATATTACCTGATCTTGGGGTTAATAGTCCAGTAGATAGGCTATCACATTTAATGCAGTGAATATATGTTTATAGGACTAAACAAAAGCTCCAGGCATTTCATTGACATACAATACTCCATTTTTGGGCACTTAAATAGTTCTATAACACCATAAGAAATAGGAACAGGAGTGGGCCATTCGGGCCCACAAGCCTGCTCAGTAGGATCATGGCTGATCAGGCACTCCTCATGTCCACTTTCCAGCCCATTCCCTATAATCCTTGATTCCCGATTGATCTAGAATCTATCTACCTTGATCTTAATATACACAAGGACTCTGCAACCCTCCCACAGCTCTCTGTGGCAAGGAGTTCCAAAGGCACACTACCTTCTGAGAGAAAAAATTTCTCCCCATCTCAGTCTTAAATTCATGTTGTTTAATTCTGAGCCTATTCACTCTGGTCTCAGGCTCTCTGAGGAGGGGAAACATCCTCTCAGTATTTACCCTGTCAAGCCCCTGTTTCAATGAGATCATCTCTCATTCTTCTAAACACCAATGAGTAGAGTCCCAACCTGTTTAGCCTTTGCTCATAAGGCAGTCCCTCAATACCAGTGATCATCCAGTGAACCTTGTCTGGATTTCCTACAAAGGAATGATATCTTTCCCTAAATTTGGAGACCGAAACTGCTCACGGTACTCCAATGTGCTCCCGTCAGCACCTTGTACAGTTACAGTAAGATTTCCCTACTCTTACACTCTTACTCTTACACTTTGAAATAAGGGCCAACATTCCATTCACCTTCCTGATTCCCTGCTGCACCTGTGTGCTAGCTTTCTGTGTTTCGTACACAAGTCCCTCCAAATCCGTTTGTGTTGCAGCTTCTCTGCAGCTTTCTCCATTTAAATAATATCCTGTTCTTTTGTTCTCTCTTCCAAAATGAACAACTTCACATTTTCCCACATTATACTCCATTTTTTGCGCACTTACCCAACCTATCAATATCTGTCTGTAAACTGTCTGCATCCCTCTCACAACTTGCCTTTCCACTCATTTTTATATCTTCTGCAAATTTTGCTGCAGTTCATTCACTTCCTTCCTCTGAGTCATTATTATATGTTGTAAACCGTTGTGGTCTCAGTTCTGATCCCTGTGGAACCCCACTGGTCATAGGTCATCAACTTTAGAAAGGATCCCTTATCCCACTCATTGTTTCCTGCCCATTATCCAAATCTCTGTCCATGCCACAACTAAAAGTATAAATATTTTTAGAAGATGCCTATTGGTGCCTTGGCCTCTGAAACCTAGAAATATTTCTGAATGCTTGTTAATTATTGGACATTATTCTTGCTGATTTATTCGTGGGATGTGGTTGTCGCTGGCTGGGCCCAGCATTTATTGCCTGTCCCTAGCTGCCCCTTGAGAAGGTGGTGGTGAGCTGCCTTCTTGAACTATTGCAATATGTGCTGTAGGTAGATCCACAATGTTGTTAGAGGGGATAATTCCAGAAGTTTGGACTCAGGGACAGTGAAGATACGCCAATATACTTCCAAGTCAGGATGGGTGAGTGACTTGGAAGGGAACTTGCAGGTGTTGGTGTTCCCAAGTGTCTGCTGCCCTTGTCCTTCTAGATGGAAGTGGTTGAGGATTTGGAAGGTGCTGTCTGAAGATTTTTGGTGGAAGATGACTTCGATCCGGAGGCAGGGCCCATTTCTAGGGCCATGTGCTGAACGTGACCACCTGCAGGCAGCTCTTCTGTTGGAGTGTTGCTGCAGGGAAGGTTTCCTAGTGGATGGTAGGAGCTGCTGCATGGTGCAGGAATACCAGGCCATCATCCGAAACAAAGTTATATTAGGGGAGGTGGTGGCATTATGGTAATGTCACTGGACTAACCACCCAGAACTCTCAGGCTAATATGCCAGGGACGGGAGTTTGAATCCCACCGTGGCAGATGGTTAACATTTGGATTCACCGAAACGCTAATCCAATGCTGGCTGCTGTCAATTGTTTAAAAATTCATCTGTTTCACTTATGTCCCTTTAGGGAAGGAAATCTGTCATCCTTGCCCGGTCTGGCCTACATGTGGCTCCAGACCCACAGTAATGTGGTTGATTTGTAACTCTTGTCTGAAATGGCACTAACAGGCCACTCAGCTCTGGGGCAATTAGGGATGGGTAATAAATGCTGGCCTAGTCAGTGTGGTCCACATCCCATGAATTAATTTAAAAAAGACAGTTTCTCCTTACATCTCTGTGGAAGCCTTCCTAACAATGGAATGTGAGCAGTCAGTGATCGAGTTACTTCATGATCCCTAGATGTCAAATTGTTTCATTTTTCTTCTTTCCCACCTTCCTGTTCTATCGGTTTAGACTCATTCTGCTTCAGGACTCCTTCCCCCGAATCTTCACATTCTCCCACTGTCTGCAGAACTTACAAACGCAAGACTGAGTTTGAAAAATTTTCAATCAATCCACGCCTGGCTTATCCATCCGCTCTCCCTGCGTGGCTGCATTCTGTCGCTGTTAGCCTTTGATCTTTACCTCAGCATAAAAAAAAACACACCGAACCAGTTGTTTCTTAGCCTCCTGAGCTGATGCTATTTGAATATCTGACCATAACGTTCAGACATTATGATTTGGAATGTGAATCAGCTGCATCTGTTTCCGATTATGTTTATTCTTGTGCAGGAGAGGACACAAGAAGCCTTTACTTTCAACTATCCAGCTTATTTCACAGACAGTTAGATAGTGAGAGAGATAAAAGGAGGGATGTAGAGAGAAAGAGAGATATAGAACAGAAAGAGAGATATAGAACAAAGAACAGTACAACAGGAATAGGCCCTTTGGCCCACCAAGACTGTGCTGACAAATGGTGCCTTTCTAAATTTTTGCCTGTATGTGGTCCATATCCCTCTATTTGTTGCCTATTGATTTATCTGTCAAGACGCCTCTTAAACATTGCTATTGTATCAGCCTCTACCATCTCCTCTGGCAGAACATTCCAGGCACTCCTCACCATCTGTGTAAAAAAAATGCCTCCCACATCTCCTTTAAACATTGCCCCTTCTACTTTAAACCTATGTCTCTGAGTAATTGACATTTCTACCCAGGCAAAAAGACTTTGACTATCCGTTCTACCCATGCCTGTCATAATTTTGTAAATTTCTACCAGTTTGACCCACATCCTTCAACATTCAAGAGAAAACAAACCAAGTTTGTACAAACTCTCCTCATAGCTAATACCCTCCAAACCGGGCAACTTCCTGTAAACATTTTCTGTACTCTCTCCAAAGTCTTCACATCCTTCTGGCAGTGCAGAAAGCAGAACTGTATGCAATATTCCACATGTGGCCTAACCGAAATTCTATACAGCTGCAACATGACTTGCTAATTTTTATGCTCTATGCTCCAATTGATGAAGGCAAGCATGCGATATGCTTTCTTGATCACCTTACCCACTTGTGATGCCATTTTCAGGGAACTGTGGACCTGTAAGCCTAGATCCCTCGGTGGGTTGATGCTACTAAGGTGGGAATGGAGGTTAGATGGACCTTAGGTTTAGGGTAAAAGTTCAGCACAACATCGTGGGCCGAAGGGCCTGTACTGTGCTGTACTGTTCTATGTTCTACTAAGTGTTTTGCCATTAACTGTATAAAAGCTAGACAGGGAAACAGAGAGAGAGAGAGACTGAGAAATAGACAGATAGACACTTGGATAAACAGAACAATGAACAGCATGTGCTGGAGATCTGAAACAAAAGCAGAAATTGCTGGAGAAAGTCACCAGGTCTGTTTCTCTGAACAGGATAGATCACTGCACTCGAAAAACTAATAACTCTGATTTGTCTCCATAGATGCCAGACCTGCTGAGTTTCTCAAACAATTTCTGTTTTTGACACAAATAGATTGACACAGAGCTGGACTGCCAGCGACACAAACTGATAGATGAATTGATACAGATGGACAGGAGAGAGATAGAGATAAACAGAAAGAAACAGATAGATTTAGATATAATTAAGACCCCTAATTGCCCGTGTTTGCAAAGTGGTGCACTGAAACTAAGTACAAGCTATTACCAGGTCTGATGGTCAGAGCACCTTCACTGATTACAGCTCTCTACTGAACAATTGCTCAGCCTGTGCTCTAGATGGCACCGCACTCCAACCCAAGACGTACTTCCGTGAATTGATGTTGTGATGTATTTCTTGAACCTACTTCTGTAACCAACCAGGACTGAGATGGTATGACACACCTCCGGGGCAGGGGGGGGATGTGAACGTGCACCTCCTGGGCCTGCGGTAGGGACACTACCACTGCGCCACATGAAACTGACCACAACAGATAACGACACTCAGTCTGAGCCAAAAGGTCACAAAGTGGTGAGCTATTCATGTACACACTCTCACACACACACATACACACTCACACTCTCACACACACACA